>CM061142.1:411417960-411771757 GCA_030789695.1 Scilla litardierei
CATGTTTAAGTAAGATATGAAATCTTTATAGCATGTGATTCGTATTTTCCAAGTTATCGTGATGTGTAGCTTATGGCTTGAGATCTGAGAGAAGAATCTAGCGACCCTTTCCACTTCGTATTCTTTTTCTTTCATTTCATTTCCTTTGTTTTCCTCTCCTGAGTTCGTCTCTCTACTTATCTTCCTCGAGGACGAGTAAGAGATACGCTTGGGGGATTTTGATCGGTCCATATTTTACACCTTTTTTCTGTATGTTTTCATGCCATTTCGATTGCTCATATTGCGATTTTCACGAGTATTCGACGATATTGTGTTACTTTTCACTATTTCTTGTTTTTGTCGGATTTCAGGAAAAATTAGCAATCGGGAGCAAAAATGAGCTCAAAAGACTTGCACATGTACCAGAGCATCACCCATGGCCCTATCAAGAAGCTAACGGTGCTGGATGATGAGTGGAAGAAGAAGGAAATCGATAGAATCGACGAAGAGACGAGGATGAGAATAGTTGACTCCAGAAACAGGCCACTCGATCGAGTAACAAAGCTCACTCGGCCGAGTGAAGAAGCGCATTCGGCCGAGTACAACTGATACGAAGGGATCTTGAGCCGCAATGTACTCGACCGAGTGGTTACATCCACTCGACCGAGTAGAGATCGCCACTCGCCCGAGTGAGTCAGGACTTCTGAAAGAAATCAAAGCTGACTCTCTGGAATTCTGGGGAGAACATTAGAAGACCCTACTCGGCCGAGTAGAGAAGTCCACTCGCCCGAGTGAAGAATCCCACTCGGCCGAGTGATGCCGATGACACGAGCGCCCAGATTTTCAGACAGCCTTCCACTATTTTGAAATCTGCTATCATTCCATTGGTCAAAGTATTTTTCTCATATTTTTATGAATAGTAGATTTCATGACGGAACCAACACCACCTCCTCGTGTTCGATACCCGCTCGCCACTTGACCGTGCGCTTGCGGTAAAACTACAATCGTTCTTCGGGTGTATATCCGGGGCCGATCAAGTTTTTGGCGCCGTTGCCGGGGATTTATCTACGTGCATTTGCGCCATACTAGGTTGTGCTCTTGGGTTACATTTTGGAACGATCACTAGCATGGCCGCACAATTTGCTGAAAGTAAACACACCTAGAAAGCAATAAGTACAACTAATAAAACTGAAATAAAAATGGCTCGCTCTAGTCTTTAGCAGGGAGGATCTCAGCGTCCTTGTAACTCTGATCAACGGGGTCCACCTCTAAGATAGGATCCTCAAAAGCAAAGTCCTCGATGTACTCTGTCTCTCAACCTAACATATATTTCATAAATTCATTTGAAGTATATGTCAGCGATAGCTCGGTAAGATTTTAAATTAATGAAAGTAGTAACTTGCAATTTAAGAAAATACGAAGGTTAGAACACATAAGAGCGGTGCATAGCCAAAAATGAGAACATGTGGAAAGTAAAGGCATGAGGTTCATAAACAATTAATATACACTTGCAATTTAAATGAGGTAAACAAAGTTAGCAATTTAGAATACTTTTTCAGTTGTTTGTGCTAGTGAATAAGTCCATGTCCGAGTAGGTAAAATGTTCTCGATACACTCTATCATTGGGGTTTACCGTGACGCATATTGCCATTCCTAACCTGGAAGATGGTCAAGATGATTGCCGCCATTAGTGTGGTGTGGAGGTAGCCGTAAGATGTTCAAGCCACATTTACGGACTCTACTACATGAACCAACCTCACCCAAGGTGTCTGTCTAGTCTCGACTAGATTAGATCCCATCTGTATTCGATGGTATCACATATATGTTTCGTGGGTTATGGCATACCCACTGTCCAAATTAGTTCAACTTGATAGCAAGCAGATAGTAAATGTAGTTCAATTTGATAGCAGGCAGATAGTTAATTGTTTCAAAAAAGCAACATTAATATAACATGTCCATTTAATCAGAAGTGACCAGCACAATGGAAACATACCATTTAGTTCTAAAGTCGACAAGCACACTAAAATATGATTTTAGCACTAAAGTTTGAACAATTCGTTTTGCAATTCATTTACGATAAAATACTTGCCTCGAAGTGAGTTTGGGTGTCCAAGTGATCGTAGTTTAAGGCGTGTTGTATCTGCATCACGGATTTGGTATCAAACGAGAGTTTTTAACCATAATAACTAACTTATACATGATAAGATACTGTTATACTAATATTTTTACTTCATATTACTAACTTACAGTTATTAACAAAACTTACTGTGAAATGTTTTAAATTACTAATATCATATAAATTTTTACATATCTGTATGGCCTAATTCTTGCATATATATTAAATTTTGTTACTGCTTACTTATATGACGAAACTTTGGAACATATACTAAAACTTCATATTACTTCGTT
This sequence comes from Scilla litardierei, assembly GCA_030789695.1. Taxonomy (NCBI): domain Eukaryota; kingdom Viridiplantae; phylum Streptophyta; class Magnoliopsida; order Asparagales; family Asparagaceae; genus Scilla; species Scilla litardierei. The sequence continues at coordinate 411,420,349 of CM061142.1, forward strand.
ACAGAATTAACCTACTAACATACATTAACCTATTAACTTACTAACATTAACTTAAAATAATTTATAATTAAAAAAACTATTACTGAAATAATCTATAAAAACTTTATAACTTAAACTAATAGAAACTATTTATACAACTTTATAACATTAAACTAACAACTATTAACATTAACTTTATTACTAACACACACACACACATAACTGAAAATAATTTATAATTAATAAAAAATACAACTATAACATAAAATAAATTAACATAAACCAACAATAACTATTATAATTAGCTAACATTAACTTTTTAATTAATTCACATTAACTTTTTAATATAAATAACTCTCAACTCTTTTCACCTCTAACCCTTCCTCTTCCTCTTCTCTGTTCTTTCGTTCCCCCTTTTTTCTTTTTCTTTTTTTTACAGAGAGGGAGATCACGACGGTGACGGGTCTCTCAGACGGGGGCGCGGCTGATCCGGGCGGCACGCGCGGCGTCAGGTAGTGGGCGACGGATCTGGGCATGCGCGGGGGAAGATGGGAGGGCGAGGGGCAGCCGGCGACTGGGCTGAGGGAGGCGCACGGGGGGCAGTCGAGGCGTGGGGCAGCTAGCGGCGGCCCGACTCTCAGGCGGCGTGCAGATTCAGAGGAGGGGTAGAGTGGTTGTGGGTGGTGAGATTTGGAGGAAAGGTGGAGAGATGGTGAAATTGTTGATTGTTGTTGTTGGAGGAGGAGATGGTCGGTAGTTTGATGATGGGTGAGGAGGCATGGATCTGAAGTGGGGGAGGATGTATTGTTTGGGGGAGGCTTGGAGAAGATGATGGAAAAAGAAGGAGAATGGGTTGATTTTGAGTTTCTTTGAAGATGGATGGGTTATTTGTGCTGTCAAAGAGAGGGGTGGGGGCTTAATATGAAATGCTCTAATGAATGGGGTGGTTTGAGATTCGATTATTTCGGATCTCAACTGCCCAATCGGCTCATAAGCTTGGGTGGGGTTAGGTTAATTTATCAAGTGGGGTAAGGGGAATAATAACAAGGTAAAAGTAATTATAAACATGTAATTAATATGTATTAATAACAATTAATTAGTAAATAGAAAAGTGTTCAAATATCATGCTCCCATGACTACACATTTTAAAATACTTTCAAAATGTAAAAATACGTAAAATACGTAAATAATCGTATCAGTGGATACGGGCCGTCAGAACGGAACCTCACATTAAATGTGTGTCAGAGTGTGTCAGAGATATTTATGTATTAATGGAGATGATACAGGCGACCATCAATTCTCGTTCTTAATCTCTGGCATTAATTGTACGCGTAGGTGGCCCTACGTCACCATGTCAGAGATATTTGTGCCCGGTAGGTCGCAGCCCCTAGAGTGAGCCAAACTTGGCGTCCGAGCTTGGCGTCCCAAGTCGCTTTCTCTGGCCATGCTTCTTATATGGAGAGTAGGCGATCTTCTTCTTCTCTAGGCTGGTGAGCCTTCCGCTCGATCAGCTAACGAGCTCTTCTCTTGACTCTGTTGGCGAGCTTTTCGCTTAGCAAGGCAAAGTTCCCAGTGCCGGGGCGAGCTTTCTGTTCTGGCTTGCTCTATTCCGGATGATTGGAGAGATATTCATTTGGGCTTCAACTATTTGGGCCTTTATTCTCTGGGCTAACCTTAAGGCCGTAACAATTACCCCCGTCATTCGAGCTAGAAACGGCAAGCCTGGCTCGGCTCGGATGACGTGTCGGACCCCCATTGGATGAGGGCTGGTCGGCAGCATTTAATTCGAATTGACTGCCAAATATTTCTAGGTCATTATGACGATTTGGGGGTGGGAGAGAATCGAGGCGTCCGATCGCTCGGAGTGTGATGCGTGGCTGATATGATCATGGGGAGAAGTCGAGGCGCCAGCCTCACCCAGATCGTGCCACGTGGCTCACCTCCAATGTCTGAGATCAACCTACTCTCCTTATGTCATGCCCCACTTTTCATACTACTTGGGGGCGAGGACGTGAGTGGTTCCGCAAGGGCTGAAGCGGTGAAGCTTAAGCCCAATAAGCGTTTGTGAATAACAACCAATTGCAGTTTCTTGCATGCATTCAGAACAACATAGATAATTATAAATTAAGCCAACCTCCAGAAAGAAAGTACACAAATAAATAAGGCCGCAAGCATGGCCAACAACAACAAAGTCTACAAAAGTGGGTACACACCCAACAGAAAAGCAGTAAAGGAAATTCTAGCACCAGCAAGTAGATCTCGGTGACTAGTCTTCTGTGGGGAGAACCTCTGGGTCGACGTACTCCTGGTCTAATGGGTCGGTCTGATCAAGCAACTCATCCTCCAGGTAATCTGTCTCATGACCTGACATACATTCAAACAACATAGAAAGTATGTCAGCAAGGGTCCTTGGCAAGTTATGGTTATGAGTGGGACCCTTGGCAAGGTTTGCAAAATATTATACCTGGCAATTAAATCATTTATAAAGGTTTACACTAGCTAGGCAGTTCTGTTATCAATGAAAACATGGAAATTCTATTTCAAATGGAAATAATAGCAGTTTTATAAGTTAACATGTTCGATATAGCATTTTGAAGTTGTTCAATAGTGTGTGCAATTCATTGACTAAGGTTCGCGTCTTTAGGCGGCTAGTAAGTGAGTCCACCTTCAAGTGCCACCCCCTTTTACTACCGACTAGTGCCCGTGAACCCAACCCCACACACGTTTACTTTCTGGACCACGATCCAGAATCAGCCAACCGGCCATTACAAGTTGTAATACTGGACAAGAGCAAGACTAGCTAATACCGACCCACAGGAATAGCCAAATCTTGGCATGCAATGTCTATTATTTAGCCAAAACGGCTGTCACATTCTATGATTATCAAGTTATTCAAGTTTTTCATATACTTTCAGCAGATTTTGCATTTCATGTCGTAACAAGGCATTATCACTTTACTTAATGATGTCCACACACTCGCACGCGGATTCTAGTCTAGCAATTCACAAAAGTGCATACATGGGGTTTTAGTGTCATTGTGTCACATGGCATTTTTGTGTACAAGATGTCACAGTTAAGTCATATGGAACTAGCTAAGTGTAAAAGCGTCTAACAAAACAACATTTGAAAACGTGCATTAAATTGTGCACTTGCCTGATTTCGTTGATTTTGGTGTCGACGAGTTCGTATGAGTGGCGCGGTCATTTTTGTGACATTAAATTTTAGATATCAGTTTAAACGAATTTAACTTATTAGGAAAGTATAATTATACTGTTATCATATATGGTTATTTAAACTTATTTAACATTCTGTTTTATAATTTAACATATTATGCTAACTTAACTAACATATCAATACTAACTATTATATTATAATACTAACAGTTTATATAATAACTTAACACTATATAACAGCTTATATGAGTACTGATTTCTAACTAACTGATTTATATACTGATATAATAATTGCATCAACTAACTACTGACATACTAACCTATTAATATCCATAACTTACGTATTAACATCTCACTATATGATGACATACTAACCTATTAATAAAATAACTTAGGTATTAATATATCACTATATGATATTATAAAAAACACTCAGTTCTTTATTAAAAGTACTTATATGTTGTTGTTTCTCTTCGACGTTATGCTTGCAGGTGAATGGGTTAGACGGCGCGGGGCAACGGCGTAGCGGCAGTGACTGGAGGCTGCTGGCGCGGCGACTACAACAGCATGGCAGGGTCGCTGCAGGAAAGATCGCCGGAGTTCGGGGAGTTGGTGGCTCAGTGGCGCCTTGGGGTGGTGCAGCTGGCGGCGAAGAACTGAGGGGAGGTCAGAGTTGTGGTGGTGGTCGTCGAGTTGCTGGAGGTCGGTGGTGGCTAGGGAGATGGTCGAAGGGAAAGTCAGGGTGCGGTGGGGAGAGGGGGAGGTCAGAGTTGGCTAGGGTTTAAGGGGCTCGGGTCCTTTGGAGGGGAGAGGGAGGATGGAGGATGGCGGGTGATTCAGAGCTGGGCGGAGGGCTGATGGTGCAGGGTGGTGAATGGTGGTCGCAGGTTGCAGGGAGAGAGGAAGGGTGGTGCTGCTTGGTGGAGGGCTGTCGGAGGTTTGGAAGGAGGAACAGGGTTCAGTGGAGGGGTGCTTGTGTTTGTAGGCAGAGGGTGTTTTGCAGTCGACGGGGAGAGGTGCCGGGATTGGCGACGAGTGCGGCGTTGTAGGTGGTCGGAGAGATCGCCGGAGGGAGGAAGGTTGAGGGGAGAGGTTTGGAGATGTGTTCTTTGTAGAGGAAGATAAGGTTAGGGTTGAGAGGGGGGTTGCATGAGGAATGGGGCCTGTGTGTGGCTGCAGGTTTTAGAAATAGGGTTTTAGGGGAGAAAGAGAGTGTGGCTGTGTGCGTGAGTAGGCCTTAGAGTTAGGGTTTGGGTTAATAAAAAATGGAAGGGTTTAATTCTAATTGATTTGTTTTGATTAGAGATTTAATAGCAAAAGTTTTAAGGTAAGTTGAATTAGAAAATAGTAATTAAGGAGAGAATAATGGGGTATTGATGAGATATTATTACTAAATTAGCTATAGTTTTTTATTAGGATTAAATAAGAAGGTTTTCACAAAGAATTTGAATTTGAATTTGATTTTTTTTGATATGTAAATTTTGAATTAAAGAATATAATTATAACAGATTTTTAATAAGCTAACTAATGTAAGATATTAATCGTAATAACATAACAAAATAAAATTATTAATGATAGACATTCATAATGAAACTCAACTCCATCGTATCAGAAATACAGGTCGTTACACCTTATAAAAAGAGATGGGGGCCTCGCGAGGGAGTTTTATGCCTCCTTTTTCGAAATTTTGCTTCCCTCCGATGGTGCTGAGAGCTCTCGCCACCGTCGTCATGCCGTCATTACTTCGTTGCCGTCGGAGCTCCGTCCATCCTTTCGATTTCTAGGTACTCACTCGATCTATCCCTTGGCTTCATCCCCTTCTTCTGCTTCCATTTCCTCTGTCGAGGGTGGTTCGAGGAGTTTGAGGGTGGCAGCATCATGGAATCGGAGAAGCCGACGGTGTCTTGGCTAGAGGAGCAGGAGGAAGACGCAGCCGTCGTGCTTGCCGTTGCCTCGACGTCGGCGATCAATAGGGACCCCAATAAAGGAGAAGGGCTTAGGTCGTCCGTCAGGGTTCCAGGGGGCGACGAAGTTTCTACGGCAGTCCATGCGGAGATTCTGACCATAATGTCCCAAATACTGACCTCCTTCATCCCCTTTGTTCGCACCAAGTATATTAGGCCACCCTATGCTGTTCACCTTCCCGAGTACACCGAGTGAGTTTGCTCGCATAGTGATAACGAGGTCGGGGTTTACTACCCGGCCTTTTTCCTTGGGCTCCGGTTCCCACTCCACCCCTTTCTCCTCATAGTCCTACATTTCCTTGAACTCACCCTCTTCCAACTGATGCCGAACTCCATTAGCTTCATGGTCGTCTTCCTCGTTCTTTGCTTCGACAGCGGCATAAGTCCGACCTTGTCGCTGTTCCAAAATTTCTTCGAGGCGAAGCAGAAGTGGGCGTACTACTACGCCTGTACGAGGAGGGGTCGGCCTCTCGTTCTCAATCTACAAGGAAAGATTAGAGACTAGAAGGAGAGGTTCGTCTTTGTCTCGATGCCAGCGGACTTGGCTTTGAGGTCGAACTGGGGGACGTTGAATCCCTCAGTGAACAATGAAGTGGTCCTTGGGGGGACGACCTGGAGAATGCCAAGATCATGGAGGAAATCCCCAACGAAAGAAGGAACTTCCAGGGCCTGGTCGCGGACGGGTAGATTGATGTGTCCATATTTTCTATCTTTTCATATCATTATCTCATCGTATTGCATATCATTTTCGCTCCCAAATCCCACCTTTTACTACGATTCTACATTTCTGACGATATTTTCGAGTTTCGTAGTGTTTCGTGAATTTTCAGGGATTTTGGAGCAATTCGGACCCCCACTTGGGTATGGACACATCCGACGTGCCCATGAGCTCGTTGGCAGGGCTCTGGAGGAGTTCGCCCCGTTCTCAGAGCCATTGGAGGAGAGAAGAGGGAGAGAGCACAGTGAGAGAAGCTCCAGGCTCAGACCCAGCATTTCCCAGAAAATGCTCGGTCCGAGCAGCTCGTCTGCTTGGACCAAGCCATATTAATTGCAGCCGAGGTCGGATACGGGTTGACGCGGACCGAGCAGCTCATCTGCTTGGTCAGGTAGCCCCAGATTTTACAGCCCGAGTAGCACCCGAGCAGCTGACTGAGTAGGTCCTACTCGGTCCGGATCAAGTTCTCCAAGCAGCCGAGTAGCAAGCTACACGGGCCAAATTACTGACCGAGTAGCAGTTGCTCGGACTGAGTAGCCTACTCGTTCGGCACTTCCTGGGGCATTTTTGGAATGTTTTTGAAGCGCGCGATGCGTGCGATCTGGGAGGGATGATAGCTTGCGATCGGGAGCAGCTGAGAGGAGAGTTCATTCTGGGGTTTTGTAAGGGAATTTTGGAGAGTTTTTGAGAGCGATTTTTGTAGGACTTTTGAAGATTGATTTTGTAGCGAATTTTGGATTCACTATTGAAGATTATTGCCTTTGTTCTCGTCTGGATCGGTTCTTCGTTTATTCTCGCTGTAAGTTTATTTTAGCCCTAATTTATCTATTGCTAAAATATTTTCTTCTGCGAAATTGACGTTTTTGTGCGTTCCTATTGCGATGTCTGAGTAGATCTAATCTAGGGTTGATGGGTTAGCCCTAGGATTTTAGGGGGAAATATAGATCTGGATCCATACATTGAATTAGGGATTTAGGGTTGTATTTCGTAGATCCTACCGAATCCGTAGATAACCCGTACTGAGATCATGCCCACGGTCTGTGGAATTGATGTGCTTAAGGGGTATCTAGGGATTCGAATAGGGAAATCGGTGGATCAAATCAAGGCACGTGACCATGCCCGGCTCGCGCCTTGAGGGGATCCATCGACGAACTATACTGCTACATTGACGGCTACCGCCATTGCGTCAACGAGAGCCATCGAAATACCCCGCAATTCTATCCCACGAGAGTGGTACGAATTGGGGGATTAATTCCTTAGCCCTAATGCAATGTGAGGATCCTATCCAACATCAACCCCCAATGATCCTAGTGGCGATCCCTAAAGCCCTAGGCCTTTTTATTGATATTACAACCACAACAACCAAACCAAAACTGTTCCCCCGACAGCTACCTTACTTCCACATTTAGAAATAGACTGAGAATATTATAGACACTATCACCGTCCCTGTAGGATTCGACTATCTTTTGTACTATAACTCGACACCGTCCGCATGCGGATTGAGCCCGGAATCGTAGCCTAGGGGACATATTACGCCTGGCAATTGTGACACCGCCAGGTGGAACCTAGGTGTAGGTTGCGGGTGCTCAAGTTTTTGGCGCCGTTTCTGGGGACGACAATAGTGATCTTATCTCAGTTTATTTTTATCTTTGTGAAGTTTGCTAGCATTCTTACCATTTCTCACCCTACCATCAATTTTTATTCTTTTTATTATTACTGTGGTGCTACTGACGGTGTTCTTCTGAGTTTTGTTGGTGCATGAACACCCGCCACAAGGGGACTTCTAGAGAGCTATTGTTCGATCCTGAGATTGAAAAGACAGCCAGGGCTTTAAGATCCTCTAGCAGAAGTTCATCTCCATCTGCTCAGATGGGAGAGAATCCTCCTCATACTCCTCCTCGCACTGGGTCCATCAGGGACCATATGAAACCGATGTTTAGGAACAACTCCTCGATTCTTAGACCGCAGCTGACAGCGACAACCTTCGAGCTTAAGTCGGGGTTGATAAATCTGATGCAGTTGGATCCCTTCCATGGGCATCCTCATGAGAATCCCAACCATCACATCGACTCCTTCTTGGCCAAGTGAGATACTTTCAAAGCGAAGGATGTCAGTGATGATGAGGTGAAGCTGCGGCTCTTCCCTTTCACCTTGAGGGACAAAGCCTTATATTGGCTCCGGGCTCATCCTCCCAACCACTTCACCTCATGGGAGAAGCTCGCACTTGCTTTTGTGGATAAATTTTATCCACCCTCAAAGACGGTCCGGATCCGTGGGGCCATTTCCAATTTCAAACAACTCCCGCAGGAGTCGCTTTACGAGGCTTGGGATAGGTTCAAGGACCTCCAACACCAGTGTCCACACCACAGAATCCAACCCTGGGATTTGGTGCAGAGCTTCTACAACAGGCTCCAACCTAGCACCAAGATGATTATTGATGCTGCGGCGCAAGGCGCCCTATTGGATAAGTCCCCAGAGGAAGCCATAGATCTGTTGGAGCATATGGCGGCCAACACCCAGCAGTGGACTGATGAGCGGACCGTTGTGCCCCGGACTCCCGAGGTCAAGATCGCCACTCACTTGGATTCTCACATTGAGATCTTGTGCAAGCAAGTGGCCTGCATCGAGCAGTGCCTGGACTCCATTCCAGCGGCACCCAGCACCTCCTATCATCCTGCTGAAGAATATATGGATCCAAGATATATTCCCATTGAGGGTCATTACGAGGGTGCAGAGACATCCGAGACTATTCAGTACGTCCAGGGAGAGGGACGGAACCAGTGGCAGCATCCTGCTGCTAGAAATCATCCGGGGTTTTCCTATGGAAACCCAAGCAGAGGGCTGCAACCTCCACAGTTTCAGAGACCACCACATCCTCCTCAGGAGCAGTAGAGCCAGCAGCAAGGCGGCTTTAGGCCAGCTGGGCCCATAGGCCGCCGGGATATCAATACAACCGACCGCCTCAGCAGAATTATGCACCGGCTCCTCCAAAGTCTAATCTCGAATCTACAATTGAGACCTTCATGAGCGACCAAATTTGCTTCAATCAGGATACATCAAGTCAATTTAAGAATATTATTTCTTCGCTCGATGAACTGAGGGGGCAGATGTCACAGTTGCTGAAGAACCAGGGTAGATTACCCTCCGAACCGGAGACCAACCCTAGAGCCCAAGCCAACACCGTGGTTTCAGTGACCACACGAGGAGGATGGGTTACTGACCCAGTTATAGTTCCGGTGTTTAGCAAGGAGAAGGCTCCCACTGAAGAAGCTGCCGATGAAAGTGCCAGAGTTGAGGCCACTAAAGGGCCTATCACTATTGAAGAGAAGGCGGATACACCTCCCGTTATGCCTGCTACTACGCCGTCGCCTGTTGATGCATCTAAAGGCAAAGCCTCCAGACCTCCTCCTCCGTACCCTCAGAGGCTAGCCCAAGCCAAATTGGAGAAGAAGTACTCCAAGTTTATGGAGTTAATGAAAGGGATTTAGATGAATATCCCATTTATTGATGCCATCACCGAGATCCCAACGTATGCAAATTTTCTGAAGGATCTCATTACGGGAAAGAGGAAGCTGGAAGGGATCAAGCTGTTGGAGGATTCTACCTCCATTATCAAAAATGACCTCCCCCAGAAGCTACCAGATCCGGGAGCTTCACCGTCCCATGTTCCATCGGTGGCATGCCAATCAGCAGGACGTTGATTGATTTGGGGGCCAGCATCAGCCTTAGGCCCCTATCCATCTTCCGAAGACTCCAGACGGGAAGTGAGCTGGAACCGACGAGCATGTCCATTCAGATCTTCGATCACTCCATCACTTACCTGGTCGGAATAGCGAGGGACGCCATCCTCCAGATACCTCCATGGCTGTGTATCCCAGTCGACTTCATTATTATGGACATGTCGGAGGGAGGAAGCTCTCAACTCATACTCGGCTGCCCCTTCATGGAGACGTCCGGAGTTCTTATAGACATCCAAAAAGGGACCCTTTCCCTCAATGTGGAGAATATTGAAGCTGAGTTCCGGCTACAAAGGACGATGAAGGAGAAAGCTTATGAAGAAGGGGCCAGTTATCTGGAGCTTCTAGAAGAGGAAGCGATTGAAGATTTTACCGTTGAAGGGGTCATGAAGGACCTGATAATGGCAAGCATCGACGATGACGACGACCTAACTTACAGCAAAGCGGTCGCCACGTACATCCATGTCTTGGATGAGGAGTCTCTACGCCAATCATCATATCGTCAAGTGCATGAGATATATCTTATATGAAGGAGAATATTGGAGCGAGCGGGAATCAAACGCCGCCGGTTTGCACCACCCCGGAGATGGACGTGCAACCACCGCGAGCGCCAAGTGAGCATTGATATATCATAGGGAGTCGAGCTCATGAATGAATACGAGCGCTTATTGGGAGGCAACCCAATTCCTTAGATTTTGGACTTTCTTTCTTATTTTCTTATTTTTATTTTTATTTCATGATTTTAGGTAAAATTGCAAAAATCATAAAAATTTGACGAGTTTGTGTTCTGTGAAGGACGGATAATTCGGGGTATGCATATGGACATTATAAACGGAAGGTGTAGAGGAATATGCCCTCGGATCATTTGTATTTGATGCAAATGATAATTTAAGCTTAGATATGGACTATTTTGCATTTGATGCAAAAGAGATTAAATGTGTCTTAAATTGTTTAAGACTATATTTAATTAAATAAATGCGTTGAAAAGGTTACCTAGATGACGGGATCGTCCCATTCTAAACGCAGGTTCAAACCGCGTCAAAAACGGAGTCCAAATGCACAAGTTATAGCCAAAACAAGTCAGCCCAAACTGTTGGGCTGAAACCTGCGAAAATGGAGGCCCACCAAGCCCGAATTTTCTGGTTAGGGTTTTTGAAACCTGGGATTTTCTTGACGGCTACGTTTCTAAGAGAAGCATGACTTTTGGCTATCTTTGGACAATTGTTTGAAGGGTCAAACGGACTCAGATTGACGAGCCGTTTTTTCCTACGCGTTCACCGTTGAACACCATTCGAATTGATAGGTTGTATCAATCATGAAGCTCAACGGTGAGTGAGTTAAAATTCACGGAAGTTTGCACTTTGTGAAGTGCAAACTAACTTGATTTTGATTAACTCAAATTAATAGTCCCACATCGGATTTTGAGAAAGGGGAGTAGTCAGCCGCCTATATAAATAGGGGTCTGCTCTCCTCCTCAAAACTCGTCCCAAGCTCTAGATCTGAGCGGCTCTCATAAATGTTGGAGCACGCTCGGATCTAAGCTAAATTAATATTTCTCCTCTCCCTATAAATTTCTGCCTTGCTCCTGAGGGCTCTAGCAAAGCCGCAAAGGAGTTCGGATTCAGATCCGAAATCTAGGCGGAGGTTTCACTCGTGTGAAACTTTCTTCGACGCGTGGTTGGCTCGGCGACATGGGATTGATCGCCTCGGGATGCGGAGCGGTTCGAGGAGCAGTTCGGGGAGCGGTTCAAGGAGCGGCTCGGCGTGGGACGGGAGCAGCTCAGAAGACGGTACGGAACATCTCGCCTGCCCCAAGGCTGAGATTCCGGGTATGTGTTTAAGTTTTTCATTTAATTATTCGCAGTAGTTAGATCCATCTTGGGGTGGTCAGATCCACCCCAAGTTGGCAGAGATCCTGGCTAATAGGGTCTGGTTCCTTAGGGTTGCATGTTAATTAGATTAACATAAAATTTTTCCGCTGCATTTCTGTCTATGTTCCGTCCGACTTAGGACGGGACTAGAGTTTTTGTGCCCTAATGGTCCCAGAAAACCCTGCATTGGTATCAGAGTCTTCTCTGTATGCTGATCTAGGATTGTGAATTTATTATTTGAATGCTTTTACAGAAAAATGTTTCTTTAAATTTATGCGATAAATTTAAATTTTTTTTGTTTAAAAATTTTATATGATAAATTTTAAACATGAAAGTTTTAAAATGGAATTTTTAAATTTATGTGATAAATTTTAAAATTGTTTTAAAGCTTTAAAACTATATGCGATAAGTTTAAAATGTTGTTTAAAATTTTATGTGATAAATTTTAAACATGGAATTTTTTAAATGATGTTTTAAATTTATAAGATATTTTTAAAAACTGATTTTAAAAGTTTAAAATTTTTATGTGATAAATATTTTAAAGTAGCATGCAAATGTTATGATTTTTTGAAACAAGCTTTTACTTTATGAGATAAAATAAAATGTTTTAAAAAATCGTATTTTAAATTTAAATATTAAATTTAAGTATGCATGCTAAAATTGTTTATGCGATAAACTTTAGTCTATTTAATTGTTAAATAGTTGTACACTTTTTATGCGATAAAATTAGTGTAAATTTTAATGGCTATGTCTTCTTGTCCCTTATTTGATAACACAAGACAACCCTTTAGGTTAGCCATTAAGTAATGATTAAAATTTATTACTTGAATTTTACTGACATGCTATGTTTTAATAAAACATTAACAATGCTTCAAGACCTAATTCCTGATTAGGGTAGTCCTTTTAATGAAATTTTTAATTCTAATTGTTATTATTAATTCTCATTGAAGGACTTCGCTTTTGGCGTTGGTTAATAAATTTATTAAAATCCTAATAACGATTAGGATAGCACGTGAACCTTATAGTTGATAAGGACTTAATAAAAGTTATTAAACAAATCCTAAAATTTTGAATTTAAGGATACAACTAGTTGATAGGATTAATTAGTTGTTAATAAAAGCTATTTAGTCTATGGCACACATACAAAAATGACAAGCTTCATTCAGTGGACCATGATCCAGTCAATGTGCTTGGCTAAGAGTTCTGGATCAACTCTTACTAGTCTAAGGGGTAGTGATCCTGGCTTAGTCAATTCCCTGGCTGTGTTCCGCTGGACCGCAATGTCGCGAATCATGATTGTATGACACCCTGGACTATATCTAGTCAATGCGTTATAAATCTGATTAAAGATTAATCCGTATCCCTCCTTGATTTTGGAGCTTGGTAACTCAAAGAAGACAATTATAGTTGTTGAGTCTCCTCGAGTTATGACATGTTTATCTTTTAGGAACAAACTCCAACATACATGTGATGTAGTCTAGACTTGACCCAAATCGATACGTCGTGTCTCCTCGAGCATCGATCTAAGTCAAATCTGGACACGAAATCAAGGGTCTGACTAGACCAGTCATTATGATTTGTTGAGTCTCCTCAAGATCATAAGTGACTGTGGGTAAAAAAACAATAGGGAGTCATATGTGATGTGATTGACTAAGAGTTAGTCTACCAATCATGGAACCAATCAACTTGTTGAGTCTCCTCAAGGTTGTGAGGTTCAGGATGATTGGATCCCTCTTTCACTAATTTTTAAATATTTTAATTCGATTAAATCGTTCGTTATTAAGCTTTGAAACGATCGTAAAAATAGTGGGAGGATATAGATAGATAAAAGCCATTCTACCTATATTTAATATTGAACATATGCTAAACTAGGGCAAGACTATGTTTACCGAAGGAATCAAAATATAATTTTTTTAATGGAATTAGTTAATTGGTCAAATAGGTTGATTAATTGAATATCAAGTTAAATTCTAATTGATAAGATTAAACTATACTCTCGTTGACATTAAAATGATCTTCTAAAGAACAGACTTAAGAAATATGATTTCATTAAGTTCTGGGTCCAACAAATAAATTCACGCAATATGTCACTCGTCTCTATATGAGGCAGCTTGAACATATAGGATATTCGAAGTATGTTTCTCCCTACAACTTGTCAAGCTACCCTCAAGGATGTATGTACAAACAATTCTGATCCGCAAAGTTCGAGAATTCGATCAAACCGTTTGAGTCGAATACGAGTGCATGAGTGGTGCAAGACTATGTATCCCAACCGGATCTTGAGACAAGCAACTTCTTGAGCTAAACTCGAGATTGCAAAGCTCAAGCGTTTGGATGCATAAGATGCTTGCATAGCTATTTATGTTGGGTTAATTAATATCTAAATGTGATTTAGAAAAGGAAGAAGGCACTCCGGAAAGTCAATTGAGAAAGTTAGTTTAATTTATCATTAGTAAAGGCATAAGTAGGAGGAAATGAAAATGTGATATATTTTGATGTCATGATTTCAGAATAAATAGTTATACAAAAACGTCTAACACATTTTTTGGACGAATGTCGTCACCTTGCTTCGGAAGGAATGTTTTGTGTTAAGTAATTTGTAATAACTATATATATATATATTAAATGTTAATATATAAATACACAAGATAATAGCAAACTTATATGGTAAAATAGACTAGGCCGTATCGAGAGACTAAGCTTCACAAGTCACATAAAGAGGGGTCTGACCTCTCGTATTATGAAGTCTACGGACACTTGTGAGTCTTATCCTCTTAGATAAAATTGGCCGAAACCCATCTGTAAGACAGTGGAAAAATGAGTTGTCGAACTCAGTCTGGTACATACTGATGTACCCGAGTCTAGATCAACCAAAATAAGTCATTCGTATATTTTATTAAGACACGTGTTCTTGAAGAAACACAAGTCTGGAAAAATAAAGAACGAAAAGACAAAAGTATTTAAACTGATTCGATTAGATCGAATGGTTAAATACTTAGCTACATAAAATCTTGTGTAAATAAAAGAAAATGTGATTTTCTCTCAGGTCAAGTCTGTTAACACATCAGTGTGTTAAATGGTATGAATCACACTTAGTTAGACTCGGTGCGATCCATAACAAGTGACTCTGAGTTAAGTCCTTCCTCTGGGTTAAGTCCCAGATAGTAATGCCTAGGTTTTGATAATGTTCTATGAGGACATTATCAATAAGATATTCATTAAATCAAACATTAGGAAGTTGTATAATTACTCGAATCTCGTGAGACGAAGAGTCGAGTTAGACATCATAACTGATGATGACTTAGTCAACTTCCAGGATGAAATTCGGAGAAGTAACTCCGATTTAAAAACTTGATGCAACCAGAATAGGTCCGTGTGCGTAAATAAATTTTGGAATTTAGTTTACGTGCCCAAGGAAAATGTTTCCTCACTTACTGCAAGTAAATCTTTAAGTTGAAAGATTGGTGCAGAAAAGGAAAATAGGGAAGTGCAATCATGGTTGTCGAGAACGGTTTTTCCATACTAATTCCTATAAAACGGATTATAATGAAACCGTTTTCCACCAGCAGATGTGTACAGAACTACTCGGACCAAACTCGATGTAAACGCTTAAGTTGACCATGAAAATTGGAGCATTCACTTACAAGTTCGTTTTTTTTCTAAATATGATTTAGACGGACCAACTTATATGAATTAACCAGATAATTTTCAAGGTCAGTGGGAGCGTGTAAATTACATGTGAGGCATCAAAGGGATGGAACATATATTTTGACAAAGTGATCAAAAGAGTTTGATTCTTTATCAGAAATAAATATGAGCCATTTGAAATGACCAGTAACTAATTTAAATGATTATCGTAAGGTACGATGAATTGGATAAGATCCAAGTAAATTAAAATATTATGGATTCTGAAAGACCAAATGAATTATTTGAATGAGATTCAAATGGTTGGTCTAAACATAGAAACCCTTAAGTCTATAATGTAGACGGTTTTAGCAGATCCACTCATGAAGGCTCTACCACATGAAGTCGGGAAAACTTATGTGTAAAAACGGTATGAGATACCGAGATAAATGGGCCTGAGTGCAAGTGGGAGATGTTGAGAGATGATACCCTCGAGGCTATCTATCTTCATGTGTGCATAGCACAAACATCTTGTTCGAAATAACAGTAAGCTGTTTGGTAAAAATTTATCTAAGTTATGTTATAATGTAGTTAACATTAGATATTAACTTAGGTAAATTCCTGAGACTTTATGCAAGGTCAAACAGGTATCGAGATGAGTATCTCGATCATGGAGAAATGTTTGACCGTCTGTAGCATAAGTCTAAAAAGGGTTCGTGGTCGTAGATGTTTCGAGACTAGGATATCGAAACATCGGATAGACCATTGTGTCTTAGTCTTCACCGTATAGCGGTGGCGATGATCTCATGATCGCTTGACTTGGCGAAGTCGTTGACAAGACACAGGTGCTCATTAGAGAATGAGTTCACTGAACGATCCACAAGAGTTATCATATGGTTATATTGACCAATCTGTCAATGATGACTCTGAGTGATGATAGGCTAGTTGGCCTTTTGACTTGAGGTCATTTTGACGAACCTGTGCGTGAACGGTGCCACTTAGATCAAATGACCTAGCTTCGAGGCAAGGCCTGTCGAAAGGTCTTTGATTGGGTGACACTTGAAGCGTATGAGGAGAGTAATGACCAAGAGAGGATTCGTCTCTCCCGGTCAATGTGAGTTAGTGTCGTAGGGTTAGTTCAGTATTTAGTAAAATCTCTGGCCAGAGTTTGTTAGAAGAAGTTCGACATTATTTGACTAAAGATCGATAGAAACTAACCGGAGTCAAGTTATTGGGGTTAACAGTTTGACCGTACCCTAGACTTGATCTACACGACATAGTTAAGACGAAGAGACTATAACTGCGAAATTCATCACGGAAACAGTAAGGGTGGTCCCGACAATACTCATGTCAATGAGTCAACCACATAATGATGATTCCTAAAGCAGGGACGGAAACCACTGCTCGTGGTCACTGCCGTATAGGGCTTCGAGCGCAACATGTTGTAAGGGTCAGGCTGTAGGGTCTCACACAGAGTGTGACCTTCGTCTAGTAATAGGTAGAAATTAGTTAGGGAGAATAATTTGCATTTGATGCAAGGGATAAAATATTGCAAAAGATGTTTGCAATCATCTCCTGCATTCGGGATAAATGATCCTGAGTGCAAGTGGGAGATGTAGAGGAATATGCCCTCGGATCATTTGTATTTGATGCAAATGATAATTTAAGCTTAGATATGGACTATTTTGCATTTGATGCAAAAGAGATTAAATGTGTCTTAAATTGTTTAAGACTATATTTAATTAAATAAATGTGTTGAAAAGGTTACCTAGATGACGGGATCGTCCCGTTCTAAACGCAGGTTCAAACCGCGTCAAAAAACGGAGTCCAAATGCACAAGTTATAGCCAAAACAAGTCAGCCCAAACTGTTGGGCTGAAACCTGCGAAAATGGAGGCCCACCAAGCCCGAATTTTCTGGTTAGGGTTTTTGAAACCTGGGATTTTCTTGACGGCTACGTTTCTAAGAGAAGCATGACTTTTGGCTATCTTTGGACAATTGTTTGAAGGGTCAAACGGACTCGGATTGACGAGCCGTTTTTTCCTACGCGTTCACCGTTGAACACCATTCGAATTGATAGGTTGTATCAATCATGAAGCTCAACGGTGAGTGAGTTAAAATTCACGGAAGTTTGCACTTTGTGAAGTGCAAACTAACTTGATTTTGATTAACTCAAATTAATAGTCCCACATCGGATTTTGAGAAAGGGGAGTAGTCAGCCGCCTATATAAATAGGGGTCTGCTCTCCTCCTCAAAACTCGTCCCAAGCTCTAGATCTGAGCGGCTCTCATAAATGTTGGAGCATGCTCGGATCTAAGCTAAATTAATATTTCTCCTCTTCCTATAAATTTCTGCCTTGCTCCTGAGGGCTCTAGCAAAGCCGCAAAGGAGTTCGGATTCAGATCCGAAATCTAGGTGGAGGTTTCACTCGTGTAAAACTTTCTTCGGCGCGTGGTTGGCTCGGCGACATGGGATTGATCGCCTCGGGATGCGGAGCGGTTCGAGGAGCAGTTCGGGGAGCGGTTCAAGGAGCGGCTCGGCGTGGGACGGGAGCAGCTCAGAAGACGGTGCGGAACATCTCGCCTGCCCCAAGGCTGAGATTCCGGGTATGTGTTTAAGTTTTTCATTTAATTATTCGCAGTAGTTAGATCCATCTTGGGGTGGTCAGATCCACCCCAAGTTGGCAGAGATCCTGGCTAATAGGGTCTGGTTCCTTAGGGTTGCATGTTAATTAGATTAACATAAAATTTTTCCGCTGCATTTCTGTCTATGTTCCGTCCGACTTAGGACGGGACTAGAGTTTTTGTGCCCTAATGGTCCCAGAAAACCCTGCAGAAGGAAGCAGAAGGAAATCGATGATTTGAGAAGGAAAACAAGGGAAAAGTAGAGAAAAAGAGACACATGAAAGCCGGACCGAGCAGATCAGCTGCTCGGTCGAGTCAAGCAGATACAGAAAAAGGAGATACTTAAACTCGGCCCGAGTAGGTTCCTGCTCGGTTCGAGTAGAATATTGACACGGAGCGAGCAGAATGCTACTCGAACGAGTTTTACAGGGATGAGATTTACGAGAAAAAACGTCACTCTGTCGACCCGGGCAGACAATTATTCGCTCGGCCTGAGCAGGACATGCCGCAGACCGAGCATTTAATGGCTCGATCGAGTCATACAACATTGAAATTTGGGGAGAAAAAGTCACTTTGTCGACCTGGACAGAATATTAATGGCTCGGCCCGAGCAGGAATCGACTCGGAGGGAGTATTTCATTCAAAAATTTTACGTTGACCTGGTCAAGCAGCCTAGCTGCTCGGACCGAGTCGAGTCGTTTTATTTAAACTCTCTTTGCATTGACCTGGTCGAGCAGCCTAGCTGCTCAGACCGAGTCGGATCGGATCCAAAAGCCCGAAGCCTGACTATTATAAACGCGGTTAAAATTTTTTTACCCTAAATTTTTCTTACCCCCGATAATATTCCCCCCCAAGCTCCTAACCATCTGCTCGTTCAACTCCCCCCGCCATCTCCTCCCACTCCGTCGCCGTCTCCGTTGCCGGCACCACCTTCGCCGTCGCACTCCGGTCAGCCACCCTCCCCTCCCTCCCTTTTCTCTCTCTATCTCCCCCAACCCTCCCCTTTTTCCACCCCCATCTCCCCTGCCCACTGCACAACGGCGCCGCCATCGACGGCGCCACCGCCGCTGACGGCGCCACCGCCGCTGACGGCGCCACCGCCGCTGACGGCGCCACCGCCGCTGACGGCGCCACCCGCCGCTGACGGCGCCGCCATTTGATTCCCCCCTCACACATCCCCCTCTCTCCCTCTCCCCCTCTCCTGCCATCTCCCACCCCCAACTTCCCCGTCTTCGCCCTATTGAGGCGACAACGCCGTCGATAGTGCCACCACCGCCGACGGCACCGGCCACCCCCTCCCTTAACCCCCCCGTTAAACCCCCTTCGCCATCGCCAAAACCCCCGCCCACCTCCCACTTCACAGCGACCGCCGAACCCCCCTGCCCCTCTTCGTTCCCTAAGGCACAGAACGAGCAGCCAAGCTACTCGTTCAGAAACCCCCCATCTGTGCCCTAGGGCACAGATCAAGCACCTAGGTGCTCGGTCACACCCCCCGAGTCATGCCCTAGGGCACCGCTCATTCACCCCCTGAGTCGCACAGCTCGGTCACGATTCGCATACATCCACTGCACAACTTGGACCGAGCAGCTCTCTGCTCAGTCTGAGTCACAGTCTTTCCACGCATTTTTAATCGATTATCTGACGTTTTGCCCATTTTGAATTGCTGGTCCTCTGCGCTTACATCAGTAGCAGTAGTGTGGACTAGCTTGGGGGATACTTTGCGTGTCCGCATCATCTGCACCCACGGTACACTCGTTCCCTGATCTTTTTCTTCATACCGTATCATACTACCGCACTCGTCATTATGGTTCGCACACGCAGCTTGATGACCCTTCCCATAAGTGGGAAGAGACCGTCTTCTGGCGCTTCCTCATCCTGTCCACAGTGCCACGCATGCCTCACTCCCCCGTCCTCCACTACCGAGACCACACCCTCCACCACAGCTCTGGCTGTCTCCACTACCATTCCCACCACCACCACACCTGTCACCACAGCACCATCCACCGTCGCCACTTCTTTGCCTCCACACCCCGCACCCCCCCTCGATGACCCCACTGCGCACATCCCTAAACACGGCATCACTTTTCGTGATGGCACTCACAGAGTGCGATACTCTAGGATCCACTAGCGCCGCCTTGTGCCTACCGTCTTCATAGACGTGCCAGCTCTTAGGTCACTAGGCATCCTCCAGGGAGTGCACCGCCTTTACCGAGCGATCGGTTTCGACCGATTCCTCGGTGTCCATGCCTCCACTCACACACGCCTATCCCTCGAGGGTCTTAGCTCCCTTGCTTTCACCGCAGCAGGTGAAGACATCACCTTTCGACTCCTGGATCACGATTTCACTGTCACTTTTGATATGATCCGTGATTATTTTCACTTTCCCGTCGTCCCTGATCCTAGGGTTGCTTTTTCACCGACCGTTGACCTTGATGATTTTGCTGCGCGCACCTTTTAAGAGCGCTTTTCTGGCCTACCCGAGTACCACCCTAGCCGGGCGAAGGCATCGTGCATAGTGCACCCTTGCCTTCGCTACGCCCAGAGACACCTAGCATGCACACTCTTCTGCAGACCGGAGGTCGGGACTATGTCCCTCCCTGAGCTTACCCATCTTTTGGGTATGACCCGACCTCTTAGATTCCACCCGGATGGCTCTGTGAGACCATTCATGCTCTCTGACGCAGCCCACTGGCTGTGTCAGCGCCTATACCAGACAGCCACCACATTCCATTCCATGGATATCTGTTGCAGTGGTTTCTTTACTATCTTTGCTAAGATGCTAGGTATCCCCATTCCAGCTGACTTGCACCGCCCACCTGGCCCGACACGCCTTACCATTGGCGTGCTCGAGCACATGCATATCCTCCGTCCTTATGGTGCTCGTCACTGGCGTTACCTAGTAGGTACCAGCCACGATCCCTACTTGGTCATCCTAGCCCCTCACCTGACCCATATACCTGCCATCCAGCTTGACTGGATGCTTCCTCCTATTTTCCCACTCCTCCCATTCACGATCTCGAGCCCCCTGGAGCTCCGGTTGAGGCACCTGCCGATGACATGGACCCACTCTCCTCGGAGTTCGAGATGCTTGACATAGCTGCTCTTGTCGCCGGCCTACCTACTCCTCCAGCTCACCCATCTTCAGGCGCCGACCCTTCCACCGCTGTATCTTCCGTATCTACAGTCGTCGAGTCCTCGGAGATTGTCCTCACTTCTTTTCCCGTGACTCAGATCTCTTCTGCCGCTGTATCGGTGCTGGAGGGCACCGATTTACCTTTTTCTGACGATGTTATAGATTTAGATGCTCCATCTCTCGACCCTGTCCCCACCTACCCCCCTATTTTGGAGCTTATATCATCACTTCCACATTCTTTCCTCACCTCCTCCACTTCAGCTGCCATTTTCATGGAGTCTGTCTCGACGACTGTCCACACCTCTGTGTCGGCGATAGCTCTATCTTTCGCCACTGCCGATTTTCTCACGAGCTCACCCTCGCATACCTTCCGCACCCGGCACGGTACCTCAGTTGCGCCGGGCCGCTTTCAGCGAGTAGTGACTTACAGACATCCCACCCGTGCCCCAGCCGACCCTAGTTCTTCTGACTCTCGATTGACCGCTCTTGAGCAGTTGACTTCCCGCTTGCAGCGGGATTTCGATGCCTTTCTAGTCGAGACTAGGACACACAGATTGAGAGTAGAGTCGGATCTTTTATCTATCAGTGACCTTCTTCGGCAGCGGGGCCCGCCCACTGTCATACTTGCACACGCACCACCTACCAGGCCGGACACTGTGACCACCTCCGCACCACTTAGTGTTTCACTTCCCCAAGCTTTCGCAGAGCCTGTTTCTACCACCGGTGAGTCATCGGTCACAGTTGATCCACTCTCTGCCCTCGTATTATTTACTGCTGAGCCCTCCACCTCCATCATAGACCTCACCACCAGTTCTCCTCCAGCGTCCCAGCCTGACCTGCCACCTACTACTCCGGGTCAACAACAGAGGGACCCATCACCACCCCCAGAGGGTGGTGCCTCTGCCTGATGTAGTCCGTCCCAGCTTTTGCCTCCACCCTATATTTAGTGCCCATCTGTCTTTTCGGGGCCCTGCTTTGACATAGCTTGGGGGAGGATACACCCATGCATCATTTCATATTGCATAGCATCATATCATATTTTTTATTTTTATTTTTTTACATAGTTTTTTTACTTTATTTTCCCTCCCACACCACCCCTTTAGCATCATATCCCACTGATGAGCCTTTTCTTAGCAGTGAGGACATTGCTAGGTTTAGCTTGGGGGATGAGCGCTCCCGCTTTATTTTTATTTTCACATTTTCCTCCCTTATTTTCAGTTTTTATTTTACTTTTTCACCATTTTCCCGTCTCGTTTTATTTTTTCTCATTTTGCATCATATTTTCTGTTTTTCTCCATGCGTGCATCTCTTTTTATTTATTTTCCCTTTTTCTCTGCTTCTTTTTATTTTCTGCTAAGGATGGTCCACATGATGATATCTCTCTAAGCTTTATTAGTTTTTGCGATGCTCATCTCTTTGGCATGCTATTAGAGTTAATTTCAGTTTTATTATCTATATGCATGCTCTTCTTTTGATGATCTGTCTGAATTAATACCTAAAATGAATTGAAAATCAATTGCATGAACTATATTTAGTATGATTTATGTTGGGAAACGCACCCAGGTTCACGCATCACTAGAACACTTGGAGCATCTGTTTTCCTTATCTTATTCACTTCTGCTTGCATGCCTGCTAATATTGTGATTATTACTGCATGCCCTTTTCAGTATTCATTTAGAGAAATGAAAATATTCATACTTTATATGAGTTTAGTTAGGGTTTTATTTTATCAAACTCATGTGCACCATCTTATGAGTGAACTGAGTGTCCCATTATCTTCCTTCTCCATATATCTATTTTATCTCTACATATCAGTTGGTTACACCCCCATAGCTACTTTACCACATCTCACTTCCCAATCATAAAAAGAAAAAGAATAGCTTCTAAATGAAAATGAAAAAAGGGGAAAAAATTATAAATGTGTATATATTCATATCTGAAAAGAAAAAAGAGAAAGAAAATGAATAAATATAGTTTTATTTCATTTCATTAGAAGCTATCATTTATTCTGGGAAGAAAAACAAAATTCCATATCATTTTCAATGATGCGACGCCTCAAGCTAAGCTTTGGGGGTAGACCAACTGATCATACGAGTGAGCTTGACATTAGAGTGGAGACGGTGCACATTGGGGAGATTTTATAAAACCCAAACTCTACGAATTACTTTAGTTTTGGAGATTTTTCATGTATCTAATTGAATATCTGAATGGCATGATCTTTCCTATTCTTTATTGCATGTTGTGTGAATCTTTTGTGCTCTTTGTGTATCTGTGATTGAAAGGCGTTGCCAACTCTTTTATACTAGACCCTAGGGATTGCATGAGATTGATATGATTTGACGGTGTTATTTCAGTAGATCCCTGTTCTTTGCCTTTATTGCATGTCATATGATATATAAAGCTAGAAATTACGAATAGCATGTATGTTCAGCACTCAGAGCATCGTGATAGAATTTTTAGGCCTGAGATCTGACCGATCATCCCTAACACTTTTCTCTTTCTTCTCTCTTTTTGTTTTTCATTCCTCTTTATTTTCATTTTCTTATTTTCGTTTTGTTTTCCTCCTGGCGTACCGTTTATTCGTCTTCCTCGAGGACGAGTAAGAGGTAAGTTTGGGGGATATTGATGTGTCCATATTTTCTATCTTTTCATATCATTATCTCATCGCATTGCATATAATTTTCGCTCCCAAATCCCACTTTTTACTACGATTCTGCATTTTTGATGATATTTTCGAGTTTCGTAGTGTTTCGTGAATTTTCAGGGATTTTGGAGCGATTCGTTGGGTATGGACACATCCGAGTGCCCATGAGCTCGTTTGCAGGGCTTTGGAGGAGTTCACCGTGTTCTCAGAGCCATTGGAGGAGAGAAGAGGGAGAGAGAGCAGAGAGAGAAGCTCCAGGCTCAGACCCAGCATTTCCCAGAAAATGCTCGGTCCGAGCAGCTCGTCTGCTCGGACCGAGCCGTATCAATTGCAGCTGAGGTCGGATACAGGTTGACACGGACCGAGCAGATCATCTGCTCGGTCAGGTAGCCCCAGATTTTACAGCCAGAGCAGCACCCGAGCAACTGACCGAGTAGGTCCTACTCGATCCGGATCAAGTTCTCCAAGCAGCAAGCTACACTGGCCGAATTACTGACCGAGCAGCAGCTGCTCAGACCGAGTAGCCTACTAGGTCGGCACTTCTTGGGGCATTTTTGGAATGTTTTTGAAGCGTGCAATGCGTGTGATCTGGGAGGGGTGATAGCTTGCGATCGGGAGCAGCTGAGAGGAGAGTTCATTCTGGGGTTTTGTAAGGGAATTTTGGAGAGTTTTTGAGAGTGATTTTTGTAGGACTTTTGAAGATTGATTTTGTAGCGAATTTGGATTCACTATTGAAGATTATTGCCTTTGTTCTCGTCTGGATCTGTTCTTCGTTTATTCTCGCTGTAAGTTTATTTTAGCCCTAATTTATTTATTGCTAAAATGTTTTCTTTAGCGAAATTGACGTTTTTGTGCGTTCCTATTGCAATGTCTGAGTAGATCTAATCCAGGGTTGAAGGGTTAGCCCTAGGATTTTAGGGGGAAAATGTAGATCTGGATCCATACATTGAATTGGGGATTTAGGGTTGTATTTCGGTAGATCCTACCGAACCCGTAGATAACCCGTAATGAGATCATGCCCACGGTCTGTGGAATTGATGTGCTTAAGGGGTATCTAGGGATTCGAATAGGGAAATTGGTGGATCAAATCAAGACACGTGACCATGCCCGGCTCGCGCCTTAAGGGGATCCATCGACGAACTATACCGCTACGTTGACGGCTACCGCCATTGCGTCAACGAGAGCCACCGAAATACCCCGCAATTCTATCCCACGAGAGTGGTACGAATTGGGGGATTAATTCCCTAGCCCTAATGCAATGTGAGGATCCTATCCAACATCAACCCCCAATGATCCTAGTGGCGATCCCTAAAGCCCTAGTCCTTTTTATTGATATTACAACCACAACAACCAAACCAAAACTGTTCCCCCGACAGCTACCTTACTTCCACATTTAGAAATAGACTGAGAATATTATAGACACTATCACCGTCCCTGTGGGATTCGACTATCTTTTATACTATAACTCGATACCGTCCGCATGCGGATTGAGCCCGGAATCGTAGCCTAGGGGCCATATTACACCTGGCGATTGTGACACCGCCACGTGGAACCTAGGTGTAGGTTACGGGTGCGTCACAGATCACCCAGCACGTTTGGCTCGAAGGTACTCCGAGCTTAGTGATCAACTCCTGATTTGCTCACCATGATCTGTCATCTTTTTGCAGGTGCGGCCATGAGTCTCTCAAAGGAGGAGATGATGAAGATGGCCAGGGAGGCGATGACCAAGGAGCATGCAGCCAAGGGCTCGACGAAGGTTGGGCAAAAGCAGAGCAAGGAGGGGGGCGACCACCGCTCAGGCCGAGAGGGAGGAGCAGAGTAAGTAGGCGAGGAAGGAGCTTGCGCCTGCCACTCCCCTCTCCCGTTCGAGTGAGGCAGCATTGGATGGCCCCATCGACCTCGACCCGGTTGTGGAGCTGACGGCCGACCTTACGGTCACCGTGTCCCAGGGGGCACCAGTTGACGTGATTGCCATGATCTCCATCCGTTCAGCTTCCCATCCAAGTTATCCGGCTAGGTCGGCCCAGACCAGCCGGGCTGCGACTGTGGAGCACTGGCCCTTTGGGTGCCCGCTGTCACGTCCTGGCCCAGGAGAGGGAGGCTAGCTAGAAAAGGACCACCGACCTTGAGAGGCGAGTAGCGGAGCTGGAGAAGATCGACCTGGAGGCGATCAAGACGGAGGCCATCTGCCAGTATCAGCTCCAGGAGTTTGTCCCGACTCTGACGAAGATGAGGGCCGAGGGTGTCGAGGAGGGCCTAAAGGCGGGCCTTAGGAGGGTCAAGAAGGGGTTGGGGAAGCTCTACCCAACCTGGAGATTGAATTTTCTTGGTTGTCGACGGTCTCCGATGACGAGGGGGAATCTTCCATCCTAGCTGATGCCGAAGAGACGGGGGGCTCCAACCAACAGTGATCAGGCAGGCGACCAAGCAGACGCTCAGGCCCATGGAGGTGGCGACCGAGTGGAGGCTTCGTAGTTTGGGGGGTACCAATGTAGGGCCGATCTTGGGGCCGGACTTGACTTTTGTAAAGTTAGTGTAAATATAATGAATTTTGAAAAAAAGTTTCTTTTCTTGTTGTTCATGTGCCTTGTCTATCTTTGTATGTGTATGCCCCCAACCTTTGGCATGGATGAGCTTGGGGTCGAGGAAAGGCAGAATGTTGAGTAGATAGTCTTTGTCGATGCCGGGCCGAGTGTTGGTTTGACACAGGGGGCAGCCCGTAGGCATCATTACATATCCTTACAGTTAATGTAATAGATACGTATCCTTGGGTGACCTTTCGGGGCACGACATGTAGCTTGCCCTAGAACTTTGATCATCCCCGGTTTGGGTAGTGAGGTCTGACCTGCTACGGATGGCTACGCCACGATCTGCCCTGGAGGTTTGTCAGGGAAGGGTCGTCGAGGCGTGTAGCCAGTCCCAGTCCCTAGGCGATCTTTCAAGGGCGCAGCCTGTAGCCTGGCTAGGATCATCCCCGGTTTGGGTAGCGAGGTCCAACCTGCTACAGATAGCTAGTCCGCGATCTGCCCCCGAAGGTTTGATAGGGAAGGGTTGTCGAGATGCGTAGCCTGTCCCAGTCCCTTGGCGACCTTTCGAGGTCACATCCTGTAGCCTGCCCTGGATCATCCCTGGTTTGGGTAGCAAGGTCCGACATGCTATGGATAGGTAGGCTGCGATCTGCCCTGGAGATTTAATAGGGAAGGTTCGTCGAGGCACGTAGACTGTCCAGTCCTTTGGCAACCTTTCTAGGGTGCTGCCCGTAGCCTGTAGCCTGCCCCGGATCATTCCTGGTTTGGGTAGTGAGGTCCGACATGCTACGGATAGCTATGCCGTGATCTACCCTGGAGGTTTGATAGGGAAAGGTGGTCGAGGTGCGTAGCCTGTCCCAGTCCCTAGGCGACCTTTTGAGGGCGCAGCCCGTAGCCTGCCCCGGATCATCCCCGATTTGGGTAGCGAGGTTCAACCTGCTACGGATATCTAGGCCACGATTTGCCCCAGAGGTTTGATAGGGAAGGGTCATCGAGGCATGTAGCCTGTCCCAATCCCTTGGCAACCTTTCGGGGCCGCAGCCCGTAGCCTGCTCTGGATCATCCCCAGTTTGGGTAGCAAGGTCCGATCTGCTACAGATAGCTAGGCCGCGATCTGCCCCTGTGGTTTGATAGGGAAGAGTCGTCGAGGCACATAGCCTATCCTAGTCCCTTGGCGACCTTTTGTGGGCGCAACTCGTAGCCTCTCCCGGATCTTTGATTATCCCTGGTTGGGGTAGCGAGGTCCGACCTGCTGCGGATAGCTAGGCCGCGATCTACCACAGAGGTTTGATAGGGAAGGGTTGTCGAGGCGCGTATCCTGTCCCAGCCCATTGGCGGCCATTCGAGGGTGCAGCCCGTAGCCTGCTTCGGATCTTTGATCATCCCCAGTTTGGGTAGTGAGGTCTGACCTACGGATAGCTAGGCCACGATCTGCCCCAGAGGTTTGATATGGAAGGGTCGTCGAGGCGCGTACCCTGTCCCAATCCCAAGCCGATCTTTCGACGGTGCAGCCCGTAGCCTACCCCAGATCGTCCCCGGTTTGGGTAGCGAGGTCCGACCTGCTACAGATAGCTAGGCCGTGATCTACCCCGGAGGGTTGATAGGGAAGGGTCGTCGAGGCACGTAGCCTGTCCCAGGCCCTATGCGACCTTTCGGGGGTGCAGCCCGTAGCCTGCCCCAGATATCTGGTTGTGGAGAGGTAGCTTGCTTTCAGTGATTAAGTCGTCCTTAGCCTAGAGTCTCTCATACGCAAGAAAAATGTGAAGAATGTTTAAGTCAAAACATAACGACATGTCAGAGATAGAGCCGTGACCCGTAACTTTATCTTCTAGGTTGTTTTGTGAGAGCTTGGGCTCTCGAACATTTAGCCGACTTTCTGGAGGTGCCCCAATTTTTGGGAGGAGCTGAAATCTAAATTGAGACAACACATTGAGGGAGTGTACAAATGAAAATATTGATAATATTTAAGAAAATTCTCAGCGTTCCATGGATGAGCTAATTCATCTCCCTCCATGGTCGCCAAAATGTAGATCGTCGGTCCCACAATATTGGTTATCGTATAGGGCCCTCCCATTTAGCAAAGAACTTTCCTCGACGGTCGATCTTCAATCTGAAGGTTGCATCTCTGAGGACGAGGTCGTCGACTCTGAAGCTCTCACACGGGATTTATAGTACCTAGCCATCCTTTGGCTGTGCTTGATGATGCTTGTTAGAGTACTGTCCCTTACCTCGTCGATGAGCTCGATGTTGATGTCGAGGCCTTCTTCATTGGCTTCTTCGTTGAAGTACTGGAGTCGAAAGAATTCCTCACCGACCTCTACAGGGACGACGGCCTCCGCTCCGTAGGTGAGCATGAAGCGGCTCTCGCTGGTTGAAGCTTTGTATGTAGTGTAGTAGGACCAAAGGATGGCTGGTAGCTCATCGGGCCAAGATCCGTGGGTGCTGCTGACCTTCTTCTTCAGGGGCTCGAGGATACATTTGTTTGCCACTTCTGCCATGCTATTGCATTGTGGATGTGCCACCGAGGAGAAGTGGAGGTTGACGCCCCAATCCGAGCAGAAGCTCCTGAAGTCTGCACAGTCGAACTACTTCCCGTTGTCCGTCACTACAGAGCGGGGTACCCAAAGCGGCATATAATGGACTTCTAGACGAAGTTCTTCATCTCCTTCCAGGTGATGCATGCCAGTGGCTCCGCCTTGATCCATTTGGTGAAGTAGTCGACGACAAAGACGAGAAACTTCCTTCATCCCGATGCCATGGGGAATGGTCCGAGGATGTTGAGGTCCCATTTGGCGAACGAGACCGGGCTGAGGATCGGAATCAGGTTGGCAGGCAGGGTGGTTGTATGTTTATAGAATCATTGGCACTCCTTACACTGCTTGACGTAATTGGTCGTGTACTTTAGCATGGTCGGCCAATAATAGCCCTGACAAATTTCCTTGTGCACTAGGGTGCAGCCGCCGTAATGATTCTCGTAGAGTCCCTCATGTATCCACGTATGACCTGCTCAGCTCTTGTGGGCCCAAGGCATTTCAAATAAGGCAAGACATCGTATCTGGCGTGACGCTTTCGATAAAGCACGCCGTCGAAGGTCACGAACGTCAAGGCCCGTCTTTCAATCTTTCGTGCTTCCATCCTGTCTTTCGGTAGGTCTCTGGTCCCTAGGTAGGCGACGATCGGGTTCATTCGCGTTGGCTCCTGGTCGATGCATAGTAGCTCGCCATCTTCTATGCTTGGTGTCAGTAGGTTCTCGACATAGATATCTTTCCCAATCTCGACCGGAGAAGAGGACACCAACTTTGAGAGGGCATCGGCTCGGAGGTTGTTCGACCTGAGCAGATGCTAGATGTCGCTTTTCTGAACTTGAGGAGCTCGGCCTGGGCGCACTTTAGGTACAGCTTCATCAGGTCCTCCCTTGCTTTGAAGTTGCCTTGAATTTGTTGGATGACGAGCCTTGAGTCGCTTATCAATGACACATTCGTCGCCCCAAGCACTCGGCAGAGCTTCAGCCCATTGAGGTCGGCTTCATACTTCGCCACAATGTTGGTTGACAAAAAATTGAAGCAGAGTGCATACTCTAGCAGGCTTCCCTCGTGGGTCTTTACTATGATGCCGGCTCCGCTTCTCGACCCCCTGGCCGATCCATCAACATGTATAACCCATAGCTCACCTTTATATTGGGTGGATATTGAGGCGGGATTCTCATGGGCGCACTGATGTTGTTCTGTGTCGGGCCGAGCATCCGACGAAGCTTCACTAATCTCTTCGACAGTATACTTTGCCACGAAGTCTGCCAGCGCCTGACCCTTGATCACCGCCATGTGCTTGTAGATGTTGTTGAACTCTCTAAGCTCGATACTCCAATTTAGCATTCGGCCCGATCTCTCTAGCCTCTTCAGATTCTTCTCGAGTGGTGAGTTGGTGTAGACCACAATGGAGTACACCTGGAAGTAAGACCGGAGCTTCCTCGCCGTCAGAGTTAAGCAGTATGCGAACTTCTCTATATGACCGTAGCGGGTCTTCGCCTCCCAAAGCACCCGACTGGTGTAGTAGACCGGCCTATGGATTCCCCCGTCTTCTTTGACTAGGACCGAGCTGACGGCCTCTTCGGTGGCGGCGAGATAGAGGCCGAGCCGCTCTCCTTCCTTCTTCTTTGCAAGCAGCGGTGGGCTCTGTAGATAAGCTTTCAGCTCGCCAAAGGCTTGGGCACAGGAGTCGTTCCACTCAACCTCCTTCCTTGTACCCTTGCTCATATTGAGGGCCTTCTGTAGGATCTTGAAGAATGGGAGGGACCTCTCGACAGACTTCGACAGGAATCTCCCCAGTGCGGTGATCTGACTGTTCAGCTTCTGTAAGTCTCTGATCATCCTTGGCTCGCTTATATTGATGAGGGTAGATATCTTGTTGGAGTTGGCCTCAATCCCTCGCTTGGTGATCATGAAGCCGAGAAACTTCCCAGACTGGACGCCGAATATGCACTTGGCCGGGTTGAGCCGCAGGTTGTAGCGCCTCACTTTTTGGAAGGTCTCCTCAAGATCGACGAGGTGATCCTCAGCCTTCTTTGATTTGACCAGCATGTCGTCGATGTAGACTTCGAGATTCCTTCTGACCTGGGTATGGAAGATCTTGTTCACAATCCGTTGATAGGTCGCCCCGGTTTTCTTGAGTCCGAATGGCATCTTCGTGTAACAGAATGTCCCTCGGTCGATGACGAATGACATCTTCTCCTCGTCGTGGATTGCTATCTGGATTTGATTGTAGCCTGAGAAGGCGTCCATGAAGGTTAGTAGCTCGTAACCAGAGGCGTTGTCCACCGAGTGGTCGATCCTCGGCAGAGGGAAGCTATCTTTTGGGCTTGCCTTATTGAGGTCAGTGAAGTCCACACACAGTCGCCATTTGCCGTTTGGCTTCTTCACCATCACCACGTTGGTGAGCCAGTCTGGGTAGTTCAATTTTTTAATGAATCTGGCCTCCAGGAGCCACTCCACCTCCTCGCTAGTTGCCCGCATCTTTTCTCCCACCGCACTCTGCTTCTTCTGTCTGACGGGGCGAGCTTCCGGGTCTACGTGTAGCACATGGGCGATCACTGTAGGGTCGACTCCAGGCATGTCCACAGGTGACCATGCAAAAATATCAACATTTGCCCTAAGGAGGTCGATTAGCCCTGCCTTCAGCTAGGCAGCTTTGTACCGATCGACATAGTCTTGTTCGCTTGCTCCGTCACTGGCACCTCCTTTACATCCTCCACAGGAGCTGGTCATTGATGAACACGGTCCTCCTGACCGTCGAAGAGGTCGATCGACAGGGCTTGCTCAGACTTTTAGTGCTTGGTGGAGTCGACTAGCAACTTCGAGAGAGCTTCTGGCATCCTCTTACCTATTCAACCCCATGCGGAGTCTGGAACTTCACCATTTGATGCAGCAGCAATGGGAGAGCTTCAATGGCGGTCATGTAGGGCCGCCTGATGATTCCTTTGTATGTCGAAGAAATGTCAACAACGACAAATTGTGTCATCCGAGTGACGACCTTTGGCTTCTCCCCCAGGGTGACGGGTATGGTGATCACTCTGACAATAGGCACCGTATGGTCGGCGAAGCCGACAATTAGGACCGTGCGTGGCTTCAGCTCCGCATCCTCCAGCCCCATCTGCTGGATTGTGGACATGAATAGAATGTCACACGAGCTACCAATGTCAATCAGAAGTCTGCTTACAATGGCTGTCCCGATGAAAGCATCGATGACGATGGCGTCTTCGTGTGGCAGCTCGACTCCCTCAAGGTCGTCATCAGAGAAGGAGATGTGGAGACGAGCTACCCTCCTCTGCTTTGCCCCTGTGTCAGCACCCACCATCATAATTTGTCGAGCATAAGTCTTTCGTATCGATGCTGGTGTGCCACCCGAGGCCGGTCCGTCGCATATCACATTCACGCGCATGATTGGTTCAAGCATTTGATGGGCGGTGTGCTCGGCGTCGTGGGTCGGTCGAACAACTCCTGCGGGTGCACCACCCTCGCACCCCGGCCTCCCTTGGTCGACGAATCTTCGGAGATGCCCATCCTAGATTAGCTGCTCTATGTCACTCTTTAAGGTGTATCACTCATTGGTATCATGGCTGTGATCCCGATGATACCGACAGTACTTTTGCTGATTCCTTGCGGTGGGCTTTGACTTCATCTCCAGAGGTACGTCTCTGAGAAGCCCGCTTACCATGGCCACCGTCATCACCTCTACCAAGGGGGAATTGAGCCTCATGTAGTGTGCCTCCTGTGCTCTTTTAGGTCTGTTTCTCGGAGCGGGGTTCCCGGGGGCAAGGAACCCTCTCAGCGGGCCAGGGCGGTCTTGCCCTCGAGGGCCTCCTTGGTCGTGCCCTCAGTCGCCTCCTTGGTCGTGTCTCGGGGGGCGGTCTTGATCGTGCCCTCAGGGGTGGTCCTGATCATGCCCTTGGGGGTGCTCCTCTTGCCTTGGTTGAAAATTAGGCCGTGCCTCAGCACGCGGTGTTTTGGCTGGTACGACCTCCTTTAACATCCCCAAAGCCTCTTCTCTAAGCATGAACTTCTCCTCCTAGGAGAAGAGGGCATCGAGGTTGATGTGCAGATCATGGAACAACGATTTGAGTAGACTCCGACTGGTGAACCTCTTCTTGAGGGCCGCCATGACGAGCTCATCTTCATAGCTCGTCACACTGAGTCTCTTATCATTGATGCACTGTAAGAATTTTCGGATGGTCTCCCCCTCTTTCTAGACTACCGTGAATGAATAGATAGTCCGACGCCTTCCTTCTTCTCTGCCCGGCCAAGAACGTCTGACAAAACTTGCGGGAAAGGTCACTGAATGAATCAATGGAGCGGTTGGACAAGCCTTGGACAAGCCTTGTACCACTCCACCACTGACTTCTTCAAGTTCGTCTGGAAAGCTCGGCAAAGGAGGGTGTCATCTGCTCCGTGGATCTCCATCACTCCCCGGTATCACTGCACATGCTCTAGGGGATCATCCGAACCATCATACAGTTCAAATTGAGTGAGCTTAAACCTATGGGGTACTGGGGTTGAGATCACCCTCCTGGTCATCGGTTGACCTCTTCAGGGTAGGGGGAGGCGTAGGCGTCCTTCGGGAGACGTTTCGACCGCCTTGGAATTCTCGCCTCTGGTTGGAACCCTTGGATGAGCCACCTCGGTGCTCAGGGGAGTTCCTTTCTTGCTCCCTGGGGGTCGGGCTTCGGTCGTGGCTCTGTCACCACCGGTCATTATGCCTAAGAGAGTGTTGTTCTGACCGGTGGGGACTTCTGTTGCAATGGGAGTGTCCTTCTTGTCTCGGGCTTTGCAATCTCCCGCATCGGTGGCTCTTAACAGCACGGTCCGGCCTGAGGCTCTCTCGTACTATTTGGGCCGACACCCGGGGGACTCCTCGGCTCCCCTTCTGGATTCTCTCCCTCGCGACGACGATGAGTCGACGCTATCGGACGGCTGCTTTTTTGTCGAGTCGTCTTTGCAAAGCGGCCTCCTCCTCATCATCGAACCGCTTCTGCAGAGCGGCCTCCTCTTCTTCAAACTGGGGGAGGAGGTCCCACCTCACGTTGCAGGGTTTATAAGGGCATTCGGACGGAGGAGGCCTTGTGGGTCTAGCGATGGTCCAGTCTTCCATCATTTTGGTGAAGTTCTCAAAGCTTTGGTAGACGCTGTGGGCCACGGACTGAATGATAGCAGCCGACCACTCAAGGGGAAAATTCAGCATGGGAGTCCTTCCAGGAGAGTGGGGCTCTTCAGCCATAGGTATCTTGTGACGACGGGAACTGCGATGACTGCGTGCGTGGTCTGACATGGATGTAACCCTAGATTCCCACAGACAGTGCCAATTGTTATGGGTCAAGTCTACCCAACAATAGAATTTTTTTAAGGTGAATCACCGTACAATGATTACAAGTAGTTAGGTTGTAGAAGAGGCTAATGTGCCATTGGATGTGCTTTGTAGACAAAGGATCCAAGGTCGCTGATTGATCGCTGATCGCCTGGTAGCTGGGCTGAGCTTCCTGCGGGAAGAACAACACGTCAGAAAGACTGGGTTGGCTGTCAACCTATAGCCTCTCTAATGGTTAAGTTAGTAAATGACTCTTTTGGGAGTAGGTCGAACGCGCTGGCCGATCTTAAAGTAGATCGGCTGTGCTTGACGAGCTTAAGTGGATGGCACAAATATATGAACGTTATCTGACCTTGTTGTATTGAATGCAAGTTTATGATTTCAACTAACCAACCCCCTTATTGGTGGCTAGAGGTAGGTATTTATAGTATTAAGAGTCGGTTGATCGCCATCTAATCAGCTGTCGATTATGCTTAGCTGGAGCATTAGTGGGGACACGATTGGTCGGCGAGGGTGTTAGAGATATTTATCGAACCGCCTCAACTTAGCATTAAATGTGTGTCAGCGAGTGTCAGAGATATTTATGTATTAATAGAGATGCGACGGGCGACCATCAGTTCTTGTTCTTAACCTCTGGCATTAATTGGAGGCGTAGGTGGCCCTACGTCACCCATGTCAGAGATATTTGTGCCCAGTAGGTCGCCCCCAGAGTGTGCCAAGCTCGGCGTCTGAGCATGGCGTCCCAAGTATTTCTCTAGCCGTGCTTCTTCTTTGCTAGGCTGGCAAGCCTTCCGCTCGATCAGCTGACGAGCTCTTCTCTTGACTCTGTTGGAGAGCTTGCCGCTTAGCAAGGCAAACTTCCCAGTGCTGGGGCGATCTTCCCATTCAGGCTTGCTCTCATTCCGGATGGTTAAAGAGCTGTTCGTTTTGGCTTCAACTATTTGGGCCTTTATTCTCTGGGTAGGCCTTAAGGCCGTAACAATTATGATAGGTGTGGTGGTGATTGATAGAGGTAGAAGATGATGAAGAGATGAAATATTAAAAGGGTTGTGGATGAAGAAGTTGTTGTTTTGATAAATATTAGACTGTCATGAGCATAGTGGTCTTCTTCAATCACATGATAAGCACAAGTTGTACTGATTTAATACAATTATGACAGATGGTATTAACATGAAAGTGTCACAGCTCGATATCTTAGGGTATTTTAGCACAATTATTCATGCAAGAGGAGATGAACTCATATCAGATCTTGAAGTTAAATTTCAAAAGGATTACTTTCTTCTAAGTAAGTAGCCATCAAAGTATGATTTTCATTTGTTTGTTGAATTTGATGACTCTGAGTAAAGAAATTTTGCTGAAATTCTTGGGATTTAGCCTCATGTGTCTGAATGCGCAATAGAATTTCCTCTTTCAAGGGTTGCAAGTGTACGTCTACGCTTTGCTCTCCTGATCAGGACATACTCCAGTGTCATCACAAGAAGGCTATGTTAGCTCACTTTCTGAAGTCTCATTAGTGAATTGGTCATTCTCTTTTAAGGACTCCATATACTCCGATGCCTTTGTAGGCGTCATGACTCCCAAAATTTCATATAGCTTTGGTTGTAGTCCAAAGAAGGACTCCATAAGCTCTTTCTTTATGTACCCATGCCGAGGATAGGCCAACTAGATGTGTGAACCTCTTTCATGCCTGATAGAAAATTTCACAGTGTCTCTGATTAAAGCCAACGATCTTGTCATTCTCTTTTCTATGCTGTGCAAAATAGCGTACTCTGCATCATACCAATAATCTGTGCCATAGAATTCTATATATATATATATATATATATATATATATATATATATATATATATATATATATTACAGCGTAAATAAGTCTATATATAGTAAAAACAAATGTACAAAATAGCTTCAGTGTTGGATGCCTGCTGAGTGACTAGGGGAGCGGACACAAGCGTCGTCACCCTAGATCAAAAAGCCCAACATCCAAGCACAGAGCCAAATCCAAACAACACACCAAATAGGAATACAATCACAAAGTTTTGCACCCCAAGAAACATCATCCATTGTCTCTAATATCCCAGTTAGCACAAGTAGTAGCAGCTTCTTCTTCAATCTCTTCTAAATTACGAAGGAGAATGTAGACATCTCTAGAAATATCCTCAAAAAGAGCAATCTTGGATTTCCTGATATTTTCAAACACCCTTCTGTTGCATTCACGCCATAGATGCCAAACAATTGGCGAAAGTACAGTTTTCCCAAGCCGGCCAAGAGCTCCTTTTTTGTTGTAAGTAGTCAAGAAATACTTCCCTATCTCTGTAAGAGTGTGTACAGCCGGCCCCTTGGTCTGCAATTTAAGTAGGGATCTTAGTAGAATATATTTTGAGAATGGGCATTCAAAATAGATATGCACAATAGATTCGGGCGCAACTTCTGTGCATAATTCACACTTGTTAGATGAAAGCTCCATCCAGCTTTCCAGGCGGCACTTAGTAGGGAGTTTATTTAATAGAGCCCGTAGAAGAGTGTTGGAATACTTAGGGGTATATTTACTGTACCAAATGATCTTGTAGAAGGGGAAAGCAGCAGACTTTATTCGCACAGTGTCCCATTCCCCCGTGAAAGTGAATTTTGTGCCGAGATTCCAAACCCAGCTATCGCATGCTTCAGTCAATGCTTGATTTTGAAGTATAGGGCCAAGTACTTGAATATCCTGATCATCAGTCCAAGAATCTCCATTCCAATAGTCAGAGACGCGCTTACCGCTTGCACCATCCGATATATTGTGGCTGCATTTGAGGGGGCCACAAGGGAGCCAATTGTCATGCCAAAATAGGGTATCCCTCCCATTACCAACCTTTCTCTTAATTACATTCTGGGATAGGCTTCTGCAGTTTAGTAGGAAGTTCCACATTCCAGATTGGGGGGCCGATGCCGACGCTTCATAGAAATTATTCAAATCCTTATACTTGCTTCGCATGTACTTTGCCCAAAGCCCCCTACATCTGAGCAATCTCCAAGTAGGTTTGATTCCCGCCGCTAAATTAAGGTCATATAATAATCTTAAGCCAACCCCTCCTTCCTGCTTAGGTCTGCACGAGTCACTCCAAGACCAAGCTTTAGTAGTGCCCAAGATAAATTTTCTGCACATGGCTGTTAATGTTCGAAGCACAGTAGTAGGAAATCTATATACTTGAATCCAAAAATTTATCATACCATATATGACTGTTCTCACCAATTCAATATGACCAGCTAAAGACAGTGACGATGAAGTCCATCCACTCAGGCGTTTCCTGCATTTATCAATTAGCCGATTGTACATCAGAGCTTTAGGATACTTGGATGATAAGGGGAGGCCCAAGTAAGTAGTAATAGTGTGTGCATGCTTATCTCCCAATAAGAATGCCAAATCACTAGGATTCCTCACACCTTTGCTAAACATAGCAATACTCTTGTCCCAATTGATTTCCAGACCTGTAAAATTTCGGAAATCCTCCAGTATACTTATGAGGCCATTGAAAGATTTTGTATTTTCCCTACAGAATACCAACAAGTCATCAGCAAAGAGTAAGTGTGAGATAGCACCAACTCTTCTCATGGGTTGAATAGATCCCTTATCAATCGCCTTGGCAAGCAGAAGGGTGAAGCACTCCATATTGATAACAAAAATGTAAGGCGATAGCAGGTCACCTTGCCTAAGGCCTCTATTACCCCCAAAGAACCCAACAGGAGAACCATTTACCATGACGGAATAGGAGACTGATGAAATACATTCCTTTATCCAGCCGATGAATTTGTGTCCAAATCCCATTTGGTGCAAAATGTAGTACACAAACTCTCGGTTCACACTATCGAACGCCTTTCTGAGATCAAGTTTCAGACATGCTCTGGACCCCATAGGGTTGCTAAAATCTCTGATTTGTTCATGAGCAAGTAGGGCACAATCAGAAATTAATCTCCCCTGGAGGAAGGCAGATTGATTTGGGGAAACAAGATCATGGATGAATCTTTGAAGTCTGTTGCATAGGATCTTGCTAATAATCTTATATATTACATTGCAACATGCTATAGGCCTATAATCTCCCAAAGATGAAGCATTAGAACCCTTAGGTACCAGTGTAAGAAAAGTATGATTTACCTGCCTCAGAAGAGAACTAGATCTGAAGAAGGATTGCACTGCTCCCACCACATCATTACCAATAAGAGGCCAATTGTGTTGGTAGAAAAGACCATTGAACCCATCTGGCCTAGGAGCTTTGGAAGGCCCAATCTGGAATACCGCCTCTTTAATCTCATCCGATGTTACATGTCTTTCTAGCCAAATAGCAGTCTGTGGTTTTAACTTCTTCTTGGGCACCAGCTTTGGGAATACATTCCAGTAGTCATTTTGATGATATAAATTTTCATAAAAAGTAGTGGCATCAGCTTTGATTTCCTCGTAGGTTTTGCTCTGGATACCATGCACATCCACCAAATGCCTGAGGTTATTGCGGCAATGCCTAGCTTTCATGGCATTGTAGAAAAATCTAGTATTTCTGTCTCCCAGGTCAAGCCAATCTTGCCTACTCCTCTGACGGAACATCTCCTCTTCCATCCCCAACAGGTTGACAAGATCATGTGATAATTTGCGTTCTTTCTCCTGTAGGTCCTGAGTATTGTGGATAGTAAGCATTTTCCTTACGGCTTCAAGCTGGGTGCGGCACTGATTAATGGAATTATTGGCCCGATGTTTTCTAGCCCAGCTTTTGAGACAAGACTTAACACTCTGCAGCTTACAAATCAGACGGAACATAGAGGTACCTCTGAAATTAGAATCCCAACAAGATTCCACCAATTCATTGTAACCTGGTAAATTTATCCAATGATTGAAAATTTTGAACGGCTTAGGATCAGAAAGTACCTGAGGATGAAAATTGAGCATCATTGGGGAATGATCACTGGTATGAGGATCCAGATATTCATAACCAGAGTCAGGGAGCCTGTTGATCCACTCAACATTACATAGTATCCTGTCCAATTGGGCAGCTATACGGCCCAGACCCATACGCTTATTGCACCAACTTAGCCTCTGACCAGTACTTTTGAGATTTTGAAGACCACATTCAGACAAACAGTTGTTGAAATCATAGAGTTTGCTAGCCTCCACCATGCGGCCCCCCAATTTGTCTTTAGCATATAGAATACAATTAAAATCACCACCTACTATCCAAGCCTCATTGCCCATGCCACCTTTATCCCTTTTGAGATGATCCCATAAGATTTTTCTCTCCCCAATGCTGTGACTACCATACACAGCCGTTAATGCAAATTTTAGACCCCCCACATTAGAACATAGAATAGAAATGTGCTGAAGGGAGATTAATATAACACTCAGCTGCCACACAAGTGGATCATAGCCAATAAGAATGCGGCCACCTCCATGCCAATGAAAATTATGAAGAGTACTCCATCTTTGAGGGATGCAAGATTTCCTTCCAATACTTTCAGTATTTAATTTAGTCTCGAGAAGGACTAAAATTGTAGGATTTAGAGTATTAATCCTATCACGTAAGTCCCTATGCCTCACAACATATTTAAACCCCGCGTATTCCAAATCAACATAGTCATTAATAATATATAGGTGGAGAACAGGGAGTACCTTCCTACTTGATCCTGCTGCTTCTGCGAGTGGCAGTACTGGCAAGAGGAGTAGAATGCTTCGTCAGCTTAGTGGAGTCATTGTTCCTAAGCTACTCGACCCACTCTGGGTTATCATAGAGAGGTTCCTGAGGGAGTTCATCTCCAAAATTAGCGGGCGAGTCATTCCTCTCAGCAGGCGGTAATGTGTGCCCTAAGACTAAGGGAGTAGTTGTATCCGGCTTCTTGAAGATTAGATTCGTTCCTATCAGAGGACATTTACATTTCAGAGAACGGGTGAATTTTAGAGCTTTCACTAGAGTTAGCAACTTCCGCATAGCTCCAGAATGCTTGATGGTCTCAGGACCCTCATGTCGGGGACAAGCTTCAGGAGGCCCAGCCTGCATCTCATGAGTGACGTGAGTTTGTAAGGCTGCCTCAACATTCTTGGTAGGCAAAGGAATTCCCTCCATACCCTGCATAGTATCACCATCCATCAATTGTATATCCACGCTAGAGTCTGAAGTCTGACTAGATTCTACAAAATGCACCTCCTTGGAGATGCCCTTCCCCTTGTCTGATGGTAATTTAATTTGAACAGGGCATTGCAAATTAGTATGGCCGAAACAAATGCATTTACTGCAACGTGGGGGTTCCGCTTCAAACTTTGTTTCAATAGACAAAATGGAGCCATCATCAGCCTCATACAAATATATATATGTATGGAAGGTTAGTTAGTATCTTTATTAAAACTCAAAAAAGTACAAGAATACAATAGTAGGTAGAAAAAGTAGGCAAACTCAGAACGGGGAGAGGGCACAAGCGCCGTCACCCTTTACTGAGAATACCATACTCTCTCCCTAATATGTACAAAGCCAACATGGTACTCCTGATATAAGTAGTAAGAAACTATCCTGTATCTCTAAATTCCCATATATCCTTAGCAAGGACGACATCTGGCTCAATCGGCTCTAGCTCCCTGAGAATAACTCTGATGTCGGATGCTATGTCATCAAAAAGGATAGTCTTGGATTTTTTGACACCTTCAAAGATCCGCCTATTCCTTTGTTTCCAAATATGCCAAACTGACGCAGCAAGAACAGTCTTTGCCAGAATGCTCAGTGCATCTTTCGCCACGAAGTGAAGTAAGAAGTAGTCCCCCACCTTTTGTAACCGATGCTCCAGTGATTCTGAAACCCCCAGCTTAAGCAAACTCCTCTTTAGAATATATCTTGTATAGCTACATTCAAAATACAGATGGTTCGTGTCCTCTACTATCCCCGCCTCGCATAAGACACAACTGTATTCACCTTCAATACCCCATTTTTCCATTTTGTCCATGGTTAGCAATTTCTCATGAAATGCTCTAAGAAGGGTAATGGCCATTTTGGGCACATAATGTCTATACCAAATGAGTTTAGAGTAAGGGAAGAAATTACCTCTAAGCCGAGTCCCCTCCCAGGCTTCATTGAACTTAAACTCATTGCTGGGTGCCCATAGCCAGTAATCTGGGCCGGAACTTAATGCAATGTTCTGTAAGAGTGGCCGAACCATGTCATTTTCCGAATTGAAGATCCATCCCGAAGAAGCCCAATAATCTACAACCACTTTATTGTTAGCCCCATCTGAGACTTCATAAGAATCACAAAGAGGCCCAATAGGACGCCAGTTATCGTGCCAGAAGAGAGTCGAAGTGCCATCACCCTGGTTAGTTAGTCAGTTTATTAATAATGTACATTGAAAAGTTAGTTAGTCACTTTATTAATAAATCTAAAAATGTACAGAGAAAGGTGGGGTCTAAAGGAGAGATTTGTTATAGAGGGGAGAGGGCACAAGCGCCGTCACCCTCAAATAACAATCTTCTTCCGTTCCCATCAATAATGTACATTGATCTCACAACAAACGGCCTAATGAAGGGACAAAATGATACAAGGGAAGCAGAAAAATTGACTATCCCGCGTCTCTAAACTCCTAGTTCTCCATAGCTTGCAGCACATCAGGGGCCTTGGGGTCTTGATCTCTAAGAGATGTTCTGATATCCTTAGCGATGTCTTCAAATAATTATGTCTTTGATTTACTGACGCTCTCAAATATTCTCCGGTTTCTTTCCTTCCAAATGTGCCAAACCAGAGTAGAGAGTACGGTTTTGGCTAGCAAGCTGATAGTATTCTTCTTGGAGAAGTGTATCATGTAGTAATTTTCCACCTCAAATAACTGGGGGTTTAAGGGGCTTGCCACACCCAATTTCAGTAGGCATCTGCATAAAAGATATCTAGTGAAGGAGCATTCAAAATACAAGTGGTGAACAGTTTCATCTAAATTTTCATCACACAAAACGCAAGAATTTTGTTCGGCAATCCCAATTTTGTGCAACTGATCACGTGTCAGCAATTTTCCCATGAATACTCTAAGCAGATGTAGTGATAATTTCGGCACAGATTCAGAGAACCATACCAATTTTGCAAATGGGAAGAGAGGTCTCCTCTGCCTTATACCATCCCAACAATCCTTAAAGCAGAAATTGTCACTCGGCCTCTAGACCCAAGCATCGGCCCCTATAGTTAGGCCTCCTATAGCATGCAACAAGGTTTGGAATTGATTAAGTGCCGGGTCACTGATCTAAGTAGTACCATCCCAATACTCCTTAACACACTTATTGCTAGCCCCGATTGGAACGTCGTATAATTCATTTAGAGGGCCAATTGGAAGCCAGTTGTCATACCAAAAAGAGGTGGAGCCGCCATCCCGTATTTGTCTTCCAATAAGATTCTTAGAGAAATTCCTACAG
Organism: Scilla litardierei; assembly: GCA_030789695.1. NCBI lineage: Eukaryota > Viridiplantae > Streptophyta > Magnoliopsida > Asparagales > Asparagaceae > Scilla > Scilla litardierei. The sequence goes on from CM061142.1 coordinate 411,462,595, forward strand.
TTTAGCATAAATTTCCAGGTGCCAGACTGAGAGGGTCTAGGTTTTGCACTAAAGAAATTCTGTGTGTCAAGATAATTGTTCCGCATATATTCCGCCCATAAGCCATTGCCTGTCAGCATCCTCCAAGTCAAAGCTACCCCTGCTGCTATATTGAGATCGAAAAGAAGCCTCAAGCCAACACCCCCTTCCTCCTTGGGGACACAGCCTGATTTCCAAGACCATATTTTTGAAGAACCCCAAATAAATTTGCGACATAAAGATGTTATGGAGTGAAGGATTGATTTCGGAACCCGGTAAACATGTAGCCAAAAAGATACCATACAGTATATTACAGTTTTGACCCGCTCAATCCGGCCCGAAATAGAAAGCAAGGTAGAAGTCCATCCCATGATTCTCCGCTTGCACTTGTCTAGTAGCCTGGCATACATGAAAGGTTTCAGATATCTAGAGAACAAAGGGAGGCCCAAGTATGTAGAAAAACTGGTTCCCACTTTAATTCCCAAAATATTAGATAAGATCATTGGACTCCTAGTACCTTTGCTAAAAATGGCAATGCTTTTCTCACCATTAACACACAGGCCAGTGAAATTAGATAAGTCATCGAGCAAGACTTTAAGTCCCTCAAAAGAATGTTTATTTGCTCGACAAAACAGAAGCAAATCATCTGCAAAAAGAAGGTGAGAAATAGATCCTTTATGCCTCATGGGATGTATAATACCACCAGCAATAGATTTTTCCAGTAATAATGAGAAAGTCTCCATTGTGATGACAAATAAATATGGGGAGAGGTGGTCCCCCTGCCTAAGCCCTCTCTTACCTTCAAAATACCCGACAGACGACCCATTAACCATAACTGAGAATGTTGGAGTGGATATGCATTCCTTGATCCATTCAATAAATTTTCTACCAAACCCCATAGTGTGAAGAATGTAGTAGATAAACCTCGATTAACACTGTCGAAAGCTTTCCTTCAATCTAATTTTAAGCAAGATCTGGCTCCCATTGGGTTACTGTAGTCTCAGATCTGTTCGTGGGCTAGCAAGGCACAATAAGAAAGTAGTCTTCCTTTGAGGAAGGCGGATTGGTTTGGCGAAATGAGTTCATGGGCCACCACTTTCAGTCTATTACAAATGACCCTGCTAATGACTTTATAAAGCACATTACAACATGCAATTGGTCTATAATCAACAAGCCCAGTTGATTTAGAACTTTTGGGGACCAGAGTAAGATTTGTGTGGTTTATAAGGTGCATAATGGATCCAGATCTAAAGAAAGAAAGAACTGCATTTGTAACATCCATACATATAATACTCCAGTTGTGTTGGTAGAAAAAGTCATTAAATCCGTCTGGGCTAGGGGATTTATCCACCCCTATTTGGAAAACAGATTCTTTTATCTCCGCCTTAGAGATCCTCCGATCCAACCAGGTAACAGCATCAGTGGTCAATTTCCTCTTCGGGGCAAGCTTAGGAAAAACATTCCAGTAGTGCTTTTGATCATACAGCTCTTCATAAAATTCAGGAGCCCTCAGCCTGAGCTCCTCAATAGTATTAATATGGTGACCATCTGCATCCACCAGGTGCCCCAGGTTATTGTGACTTTGCCGAGCCTTCGTAGCCATGTAGAAAAATTTAGTATTACTATCCCCCAAACTCAGCCAGTCTTGCCTACTTTTCTGCCTTTGGATATCCTCCTCCATCGCCAAAAGTCGTACTAGGTTTTGTGGCCAACTCCTGTTCCCGCCTCTGCTCATTGGGGCCGATATGTATTCGGGCCGAACTCCTAACTTCTTCGAGCTGCTTACGGACTTGGACCAAGTTGTTCTTGTCCCTATGTAATGTCGCCCAGGATTTCAACATCTATCTGAGGTGCCATAATTTAGATACAAGTTGATATTGGGGGCTTCCCTCCACATGAAACCCCCAGCTAGCCGCAATTATATCAGTATATCCCTCCAACTTAGCCCAGACATTAAAACATTTGAATGGCTTGGGGCACGAAGTTACCTTGGTTTGCAACTTTATTAGCATGGGGGAGTGATCACTTGTAAGGGGATCAAGATATTCCACAAACGTCTACGGCATCGTACTCATCCATTTCATATTACATAAACTACAGGCTAGCCTTGCCGATATGCGCCCAACACCAATGCTCATATTACTCCAACTCATCGAATTCCCAACACATTTTAGGTCCAACAGGGAGCATGCATTCAAGCAAGAATGCATTTCTTCCAAAACTTTGGGATCAGGTCTTCTCCCCCCAATCTCCTCCTTAGAATATCTGATACAGTTAAAGTCGCCACTCACAAGCCAAGCCTCACCACCAACCATCGAAGCATCCGCCACCAATTGATCCCAGAGCTTTTGCCGCTGCGTTCTGGAATTTGAACCATAAACTCCTAATATGATAACAGTTAGTCCTCTGGAATTAACACACCTCATAGTAATATGTTGATATGAGCTAGAGAGTATCGACGTGCCCCATACAGAACTGTCATATCTGATTAGAATACGGCCTCCGGAATGTTGAGAGAAATTATTAACCATGCTCCAGTTAGAAGGAAAACAGGTTTTCCGCTTAGAGTTCGCCTCCTTCAGTTTTGTCTCTATCAAAATAATCATAGATAGCTTCAAGTTCTTTAACCTTTCACTGAGATATCTTCTTCTGATCGGGTTGTTGAGACCTCTTGCATTCCAAATAAAGATACTCATATGTAATACCCAATATCCCTATATCCGGATATATGTACGTATTTTTGGGAGTAAATATGTACGTATATTTTTCGAGAATATGATTGTATTTTTCCTTTAATTATTTGGTGTAGGAATTATTTTTAAATGGTTTTAAACTTATTAATTGAATTTAGTAAATGAGAGTATTTGGAGGAATACTTGTATTTGAAGTGTATGTAGTATTTCTTCATGTATTTCTATTTTCTTAAAAATACAAAATCCCAATTTTCTTTACCATGACAACACACCACATTAGGTGGCATCTTATGAGCTAATAAGAGTACACATGGCTTAATTTTGACTAAGATTTGTGGAGGAGAGGATTTTAGGGAAATACAATTTTCAAGGCATGAAACAAAAACCAAAATCTCTCTCTCCATCTCATTTTCAGCTATGGCTGAAAATTCTCCCCCTTTCATCCCCATTTCTCCACCATCCCACCACCTACCTCCTCCTAAATCACCACCCACTCCTCCACCAAGAAATCATGGCTTTTCTTTATTATTCTAACACCTAAATTCCTCAAAATCCATCTTTTGGAGGCCAAAGTTGGAGAAGGAGACTAGGAGCCCAAGATTCATCAAGGTTTAAGAAGGGCAAGAGAAAATTTTGGAGGACTTGTTAAGGTAGAAATTCTTATCACCTTAGTAGGGTTTAGTTTTAGAATTAAGGGTTTAATTAATTAGCAAGTTCTTTAGATTTTGTGTAGAAAATAAGTTTTGAACTTCATGCTGAAATTTACACAGAATTGACTGATACTTTGGTATCTTGCTGCACTTAATTGGCTAAATAGAAATACATGAAACAAATATATGTTACTCATATTGTAGTCCTTAACAACTTTCATTTTTACAAGTTTTGCAAATTCGAACTGAAAAAAGAGTAAAAATTCAGTTTCTAAAACTGGTCTGTTTTTAGACAGTTTTGATACCTTTTAGTAAAACGAGTAGAGCTCCATGCGTACTTTATAAAATATTATGATCTTGATGCCGTTGGAAAGCTGACTTCAAGATATTCAACCCATAATTTTTTTAGATTTTAATTCTGTCTGTAACTTGTAGAAAAATGGACCTGAACTGAACTCAGTTTCTGGTTCAGAATGCTGAAATTATACCCGTTAGGAGAAAATCCACCATAAATCACATATGTCAACTGAGCTTATGAAAATTGGTCAGTGAAAGGAAAACACCCATATCTACAACTTTCGTGAAGGGACCAGACACCAATTCTGACTGTAGATAGACTAAAAGTGATATTCTTTCTGCTGTAACAGTTTTGACAGATTCATATGCTAATTTTGCTTAGTACTTATCATGGTGTAGTTTTGTTTGAAGTTAAGTTTGTTTGTGCTAATCATGTTCTCAATAACATGCTCTTGATACATGTAGTTATGCAGATGGTTCATGAAATATTCGTTATGTCAATAATATTTAAGTTCAATTTGTTTATGCTTTCACATTAGTATGTTCATAACGATGAGTTTGTGATGATATTCCATGCAATTCTTTAATTGAGATGATGATGATGATGATGATGATGATGATGATGATGATATTGTTAAAAGTTGGTTAAAGCGGTATTCAAGTCCGCTAGATGATTCGTTGACAAACGAAGTAATATCTTGAAAACTGAGAGTGAGAATGAGGAATGTATCAGTCCTCCTAAAGGAGGGTGACACGGGTTTGGGGGAAAACGGGTAAACTTTAGGAGTTAAGGAGCGAACATATGATATGAATTCTCACCCGCTGTATCACTCCCAGAAGGGCGAGTTGAAAGGGTTGGAGAGGCCGTTGGTGTACTCGTGATGCATCATGACGGTAATTGATGGTTTGCTCCGTTTGTCCGACAGAAAAATCGAGTTTGTCTCACTCCCATACCTTGTTCCGTTCGGGTACGGAGAGTTACGAGAGGCCCCTCCAGTGCTCGTGTCGCTGGTTGTGGTACCACTTTTTCACCCACCCTGGGTGAAGTCTGCCTCCTTAGCGTTCTACGGTTTACACGGGTTCCAAATATGTGAATCAACAACTTATAGTAGTTGTCTTTAATTTATAAATGTTGTTATCTCATGTCTCCTTATTTTTGTGTACTTTAATGCTATTATCCCATGGTAACATGTTCTTACGATTCCTTTCAATAGCTGCATTTCATAATATGGTTTCATATGCATGTTTTTGCACGTTCTCATAACTAGGTTCACATGTTGGAATGTGATTACTTTTACGCACCATGAACCTTACTTGTTAGACTACCCTCCCTAGATAGACAGACCAGTTCTAAAACTGGGTCCTACTAGAGTGTTAGGAGTTTCTACTGGGTCACGCGTTGACGTGTCCCCGTTGACTTTCAGGGCATGTGAGTTGGAGGTTGGAGATAGCGGCTGGAGCTTCGGAGTTGGTGATCAGTTGTAGTATTGGGTGGTGAGGGGTATGATAAGAGACTTGTACTTTTGGTGTTTCTTTTCGGGTGGACCTTTGTACTTAGAGTCGTGAAAATGAAGATGTTGGTGTATGTATAAGATGTATCAATGTATCAATAAAATGGAATATTGTACTTTTGTTATTTTCTCAGTGTTTTTATCTGTGATGGAGTTTTACTTGTACTTCCCAGCACGTGCGTAGTACCTGCAGCATTCTTTTGTTCTCTTCCTTTCTCTCTTTCTACGTAACACTCGTTGATCTAGGAATACTTGGGACGGATTCGTACTTCCAGGGTATCCTGGAGAGCGGGTCGTTACATCATACTTTAATGTTTGGGTTTTATCTGCCACCGGCCCCTAGCCTAGTGCTCTTCCTCACTCCCTCATTTGTCGGTGACTGGGCCCTCGCTTTGTGAGATGTTTTAGGTCTTTTCCCCACATTTTCTTTAGCGGCTTCAAGTTCTTCAATCCATTCCCTATTCTCATATGAAAGGGATTCTGGGATATATATATATATATATATATATATATATATATATATATATATATATATATATATATATATATATATATATATATATATATATATATATATATATATATATATATATATATAGAATAATGGCTATCATACGCCATATGAGATAGGATCTCATATGCCCTCTCACATAAAGCAACCAAGTACAACCAAGTACAAGCCCATGTGGGCTTGTACTTGGTTGCTTTATGTGAGAGGGCGTATGAGAACATATCTCATATGGCGTATGATAGCCATTATTCTCATATATACACACACACACACATATACATAAACATATATATATCTTTTTTATTTAAATAAACAAAAATAAACAAATAAAAGTCATAAGCTATAAGATGGAAAGATTACACCGAATATTCCTCTATACAAACTGAAATTGTAGATCACAAGTACCGTTATCCTGGCAACAGCGCCAAAAACTTGACTCATCTCGAAATATGTGAGCGCTACTCCTAAGTGTGGGAGATCGAACACGTCATAATCCTGGTAAGATCAGGTATCGTATCCATGGGATAACTGACCTGTAAAACCACGAATTTCAGTTTATAAAGAGTACTAAAACGATAAGAAACTATTACCTTTCAAATATAAAGTTATGGTATCGAGAGTTTTAAATACGAAAAAGCAATCCTAAGATAACTACAGGGAATTCGATGCTAGGGCACCAATATGAAGAGTATGCATTGGTTGTGGTTTCGTTAGGGTGTTTGCAATCAATGATGTTTAATATCTTTTCTATAACTCAACGTTTCATCCGGCTAGGCATTAAAACGTCGTAAAGTATGACGATAAAGCGCATAACATAGTACCAAGGAGTAATCGCGTATATTATCGATTTCATGAAGAAAAAACACACAAGTGTCCTCTCGGGTCATGATACGTTTACTAGGACCGAATCACGAAAAATCTTACTCAGATCATATTCGATTCAAGCATGCACATGTCTCCGAAGAACATACCCAAATAAAGTATATGTAGAAATCAACAAAATACGTGATATAACATGCAACATAGGGCGAAAAGATATAAAAATCAAAGATTACATAGCCTTAACTACATCAAAACCAACACATGAGGGTATTAGCCACGTATGGAGAGAAAAGAATCCATATTCATGGAAAAATGCATCATCAAATACTTAAAATACGTGTCAAATATACCAAATACAAGAGAAAAGATAGGAAATATAACACCAAATTCCTCCAATTGGACCCTAGATCTCCTTCAACAATTGCCATCTGCCTCTGTCTCCAGAGCCTCCAAAATTTACGGTCTAATAAGCTTCTAGAGATCAAAATACGCCAAGGATACCCCAAAACCCTACCAGAATATGTTTATATATAAGGATTGCAGGTTTGGGGAGCTTCATGGATACAGATCCGCACCAATTTTGAATAAAACCCGCTTTCTACAGCCGTTGGATAAATTGGACCGTCCATCAAATGCGGGACGGAACCAGGAATTGCCACGTGTCCCTCCAGCTCGCCCGAATCCGAGTTAAGTTCGGGGCTCATCTGGCTCGTTTGATGGTAGATCAATGGTTCAAAAACGACCGCGTTGTTGATTATTGGACTTCTTCCTACTTGGTGTTAATGTTGAGCAAACATAAATACTTGTGACTAATCCCCTATTTGCAGTTAATCCATTGCCTAAGCATATCATGAAGATCAATTAGCAATGGATGACACTCAAAGATCAATGAAAGCAAGAAAAGTAGATTGGATGATGAAAGATGGTGATTGAAGCTCCTAGAAGACTTCAAGCTCATACTTTGGAAAGAAGAGAGAGTTCTACAAATTTAATCTTCTTTTTATCTTCTAGTATGTAACTTAGAGGTAGAACTTTGATGGAGCACACACATGTTCATTTCAGTCCTAGGAAATCATTAGATCAATTTTTCTTTGACTCCAATTCATATTATGTGCTTAGTGTGATATCAACAGTCAACTGCTGAATGATTTACAATTATTTATAGTCGCCTGTCTAAAAACAGTCGACTGTGTTTTGTTTTACAGTCACCTGTTATGTACATATCTAATAAGTTGATTTTTTGGGCTTCTAAGCTTTAACTCTATCAGGCAACTGCTGTACGTTTCATAGGCGCCTATCCAAGAGACAGACGACTGTAATCTGTAAATCAGTCGCCTATCCATCATCTGCCCAATGATCATTCCATTTGATCAGGCCAGTCGACTGATGTTGTATTTACAGTCGCCTGTCCAAGGACCAGTCGACTGTGAATTCTTCAACAGTCGCCTATCCATGATTCTTCTGCAGGACATTCTCTCTGGAATATTTTATATTCTAGTGCCAGTCGACTGATGTTGTATTTACAGTCAACTGTCCAATGGCACAGTCGACTGTCAATGCTTCAACAGCCGTCTGGCTGTGAGTCTCTCTGCAGACTCAACTCTCTGGAAAATGTCAGGGTTTGTGACAGATGCCTATAGAAGGAATTACAGTCGCCTGTTGGATTTACACTCGACTGTATTCTCTTCATCAGTCGCCTGTCCTGTATTTCCAGACTTTTCTGAGACTTTCTCAACTTACCCTGATTATGGCCAGTCGCTTGTAGAAGGATTTACAGTCGCCTGTTGGTTTAACAGTCGACTGTCTACTCCTCATCAGTCGACTGTCCACGTGGTAAGTTACCATTTGAATTCTCACCTACCCTCTAACACAGTGCATCAGTCGACTGTGATTTGTTCAACAGTCAACTGTCGCGTGTGTAAATTCTATCCGTTGGCTGTTTCTCAACGGATTTCAAAGGGGCTTTTGGGGATTTTGTTTGAGGTCTTTAGGAAAACTATAAAGGCAGCCTCTACTGTTCTATTGAGTGGTTACTTACTCACTTACTCATTAATTCAAGCTTTCATTCTTCCAAGGGCAAAGATCTCAAAATCCTAAAGCCCTAGAATTCCTATCTTTAATCTCTTACTCTCCAACCTAGAACCAAAGAGAAATCTTCTAGGCATTTGGTGCAGTCAAGAGAAAGGGCTTTCCTCTCTTTCAAGAGAGAGTCATTCAACACACAACACACTCTCCTTCAAGTTCTACTTCAAGGCATAGATGATTGTAAGTGTTGTTTAATTTCATGTTTCATAACTTTCATTTTTTGTTTTACTCTCGGGTTGTTAAAGTGATTTGCTTGCTCCCAAGTTGTAGGAGTCAAGGACATCGAGTGTATTTCGATTTCACTTGTAGGGTTGCTACAAGTGGGTTTAAAGGGAACCTCAAGTTAGGGTTCTAACTTGAGTATCAGGTTGTATCCGGGTGGAAGGGATGTAGGATTACCGGGAACAAGTCGGAAAGTGACTTGGGTAATCTGAACCTTTGAAACATCCTTGCGTTTGCATTGTTTCATTCTAGGGTTTATTTTCATTCCGCATTAATTGTTGGTTAGGAAATTAATTTGGTGTAACTATCTTTTTAAATTGCATAAACATTATTCAACTCTCCTTCTAGTGTTTTCCTCATAACCAGGGGCCTTACAATTGGTATCAGAGCAAGGTTATAGCTATGGCATCCAACAACAACAACGTTCCTCCACCAACTTCGTACGATCGTGATGGTACGTTAACTGTCTTCGAAGGTCAATCAACGGTGCATCCTCCGCGTTTCAATGGCACAAATTTCAGCTATTGGAAATGCCGGATGGAGATGTTCCTAAGGAGTGCTTCTCTTTGGAGAACCCTCCATAAGGAATACGTCGAGCCCACCGAAGATGATTTCGATAAGTGGAGGTCCTTCGAGAAATCTGCTGAATTCAACAACACAAAGGCAATGAACGCTCTTCATTGTGCGTTGGACCTGGATGAGTTCAACAAGATATGCACAAGTAAGAGTGCATATCAAATTTGGAACCATCTCGTCGTTACCCATGTTGCCGTACAAAATTTCGATATGTTTCACATGCAGGAAAATGAAATCTTAGCAACGATGTATGTACATTTTACCGACATCACCAATGAACTGGAAGCTCTTGGGCAAGTCTACTCCCAACAAGATAACGTAAGGAAGATCATAATGGGAATGACCTCCAAATAGGAAAGAAGAGCTATCGCCATCGAGGTGGTCAACAATTTGAAAACCTACACAGTCGTGAATCTCATCGGCACTCTCATGTCTTATGAAGTAAGACGGGAGAACCGATTGAAGATTCGAGCTATTATAAATACTTTGGAGGCAAAGAAGAAAGATTTAGCATTCAAAGCTAATTCTTCATCCTCCGATAGTGAAGAATCAGAAAAAGAGATGGACTTGGAAGAAATGGTATAAATGGTATAAATGGCAAAGAAGTTTCAACGCTTCTTTCGCAAAGGTAAATTTCCATCCAAGAATAAATTTGATTCTACTAATAACTCTACATCTCTTTGTTTTAAGTGTAACAAGCCAGTGCACATTAAGAAGGATTGCCTAATCCTCCGAAACAAAGAGAAGTGAAAGGCACCAAAATTCCACAAGTCGGACAAATTCAAGAAGGACAAGAAGAAAGGACTTGTTGGTACATTTGATGACTCAAGTGGCTATTCCTCAAGCGAATCTGAGGATGAGAAGGGTGAAAGCGTCCACAAGTGTTTCATGGCCCGGGAAGATCCACTCTCCAATGAGAGTGATAACGACATGGATGAACCCGAGGTAACAATGGATGAATTGCGTATTGCTACTGAAGAACTATTTGCTAAGTATCAATCTTTAGTGCTTCCATATACTAGTTTAAAGAAATTGAATGTTAGCAAGCCATCCATTCCATGCATTATCAAACAATGACACCATTGTTGATACACTAACTCTTGAGAAAGCAAATTTGGCTTCTCAAACTGTCACTTTGAGAAATGAGGTGAATACCCTCAAATCTCTAGATCAAACGTATCCTAATGATAATAGTGATTTAGCTTCACAAAACACACAATTGGGTTTAGAGAATGATTCTCTTAAAACCCAAGTGCACGAGCTCAAAGCACGGGTATCCACCTTGGACACCAATATTTCTTCTCTTAAGGAGAAATATGAGCTCATGTCCTCCTGTGTTATAAGATTTAACAAGGGGAAGGACAATTGGATGATTTGCTTGCAAATCAATTTCCGGCTATACATCGTGTCGGACTTGGTTATGTGGAAGCGGATGCTTCCAATGCTCGCACCTTCTATAGTGGTATTACTATAGATTTCGTGAGGCCAACCTCCGGTGCGTCCACAAGTGGTGTCAAAGACACTATGGGTAGCAAACCTACCAAGAAAGCCACCACTTCACCTTCACTCCCTTTTGGCAAGAAACTTGCTAACGGTGGAAACCAAAAGAGAGGTCATGCTTACATATACACCAACATTCATCCACGTAGGAAATCTCCTACTTCACAAGTGGACACACATGACACATTTTATGCTCCACACCCATGGACATGTGCAAATCCACACTTGAGAAATACTCATGCAAGTGACCCTATACACTCATATGCTCATGCGCATCATTCTTACATGTATGCACATCCTCCACATGTCATGCATACTCCATATGTTTCATACAACATGGATGTTCCTAAGCATGCATACAACCCACATATGTCTAATGTATATCCTCCTCCTCATTTTTATGCCAGAACTCATGTTCCTAAGAAGCAAGCACCACATAGAAATCAAACACATGTGCATGCAACTAGGAAAAGGACTCCTAAAACATACACAATTTGGGGTCCTAAGAACACAAGCTTAAATGATAGGAATTCCTATGTTGATTCTTATTTTCATGATATTATTAATAGTGGTAATTATGTCGGGAAGCGGAAGTCCACTTGGACTTAGCTTCCAAAAGGCTAATCCCCTTGGACCCAACAAAAATTGGGTACCATGAGCTTATGGTATACTATGTAGGTACCCAACAGAAAGAAAGAGAGCAGTAAAGGTCAAATTAGCTCTTAAAGGAAAGGACGGATACTCGATAGTGGTTGCTCCAAACACATGACGGGAGATCCCTCTTTGCTCCCCGAAGTGATTAGCATCAAGGATGGTGCAACAGTCACTTTTGGAGGTAATCAAAAGAAAACCATCATTGGAGTAGGTATAATCGGTAATTCCTCCAAACCTTTAATTACTAATATATATTTAGTTAGTGGTTTGTGTCATAACCTCATCTCCATTAGTCAACTTCGTGACAAAGGTTACAAGGTTAACTTTGGAGAAGGTTTGTGTAAAATTGTTGATTCTAATTCACATGTTTTATTTACCGGTATTAGGCGTAAAAATATTTATTATTTGAGCTTGCCTAAAACCGTAGAACATTTCTTAGTTGCTAATACAAATGAACAACTTTTATGTCATCGCCGTTTTGATCATGTTCATTTTAAGCACTTATATAAGTTAGCTAAGCAAGATCTTGTCAAAGGTTTTCCAAAATTGCTTTTAGCAAGAAAAACTTTTGTGATTCATGTCAAAGAGGCAAACTTAGTAAATCATCTTTCAAACTTAAAGACGGCATAACTTCTAAGAGGCCCCCAGAATTACTTCATCTAGATTTGTTTGGGCCAACTAGAATCGCTTCTTTAGGCAATGCTCATTATGGATTAGTTGTCGTTGACGACTTCTCTAGATTTACTTGGGTCTCATTTTTAACTAATAAGAATGAAGCCTTTGAAGAGTTTACCATATTTGCAAAGAAGATTCAAAATTTCTTAGGATCCTCCATTATCACTATTCGTAGTGATCATAGAGGAGTATTTGAGAATGAGTCTTTTACAAAGTTTTGTGATGACACCGGGATAACTCACAATTTCTCTTTTCCTCGTGCACCACCACAAAATGGTGTTGTAGAGAGAAAGAATAGGACCCTAATTAAGTGTGCCCGTACCATGCTCCATGATAGTCATCTTGGACTACAATTTTGGGCAGAGGCAGTGTACACGGCATGTTATATGCTCAATAGGATCCTAGTGAAACCCCGAACGAACAAAACTTGTTTTGAGCTATTTTATGACAAAAAGCCACAAGTTAGATATTTTCGAGTTTTTGGTTAAAAAATATTTTATCAAGAATACCTTTGGTAACTTACATAAATTTGAGCCAATATCCGATGAAGGAATTTTTGTTGGATATTTCATATGTAGCAAAGCCTACCGGATATACAACAAAACCTCTTCAACGATCGAGGAATCACTACACGTATTATTTTATGAAGATTTTGATTTTCCTCATGTTATTGATGATAGTGTAGATACTATATGTGATTCTCTTAGTAATGTCAAGATTAATGATTCTGTTATTGAGACTAACACTACTATAATATTGTTGAAGATGTTCCAAGTAATGCAGGGATTCCCAAAGCTTACCCAATTGTTCTCAATCACCCTCATGACCAAATTATTGGAGATATTGGTGTGGGTGTTCAAACAAGGTCAAGAATTGAAGAATTCTCTCATTGCGCATTCGTTTCTATCATTGAGCCAAAGAACATCCAAGAAGCATGTGAGGATAGCTCTTGGATAGTGGCAATGGAAGAAGAACTTATGCAATTTGAGAGAAATGAAGTTTAGGAGCTCGTTCCTCTTCCAAGCGGTCACCAAGTGATTGGGACCAAGTGGATCTTCAAGAATAAGACCGATGAGAACGAGGTCATCACAAGAACAAAGCAAGGTTATTAGCTCAAGGCTACCGACAAGAAGAAGGTATTGATTTCGAAGAATTTTTTTCCCCCGTAGCTAGATTAGAAACTATTAGATTGCTTTTATCTTTTGCATCTCATACGAATTTCAAACTATTTCAAATGGATGTTAAAAGTGCATTTTAAATGGTATTGTTAACGAAGAAGTGTTTGTTTCTCAACCACCTGGTTTTATTCATGTAAAATTTCCAAACCATGTTTTCAAACTTAAGAAAGCGTTTTATGGATTGAGACAAGCTCCTAGAGCTTGGTATGATCGACTCAAAACCTTTCTTTTGGAGTTAGGTTTTAAAATAGGTGAAGTTGACTCAACACTTTTTATTAAGGATTACGAAAATGACATCGTATTGATTCAAGTTTATGTCGACGATATTATATTTGGATCTACTAACTTTAATCTTTGCCAAGAATTTTCTAAGTCTATGAAGGATGAATTAGAGATGAGCCATATGGGTGAGCTCAACTATTTCCTTGGACTGCAAATTCTGCAAAGGAAGGATGGAACTTTTATACATCAAACCAAGTACACAAGGGATCTTATCAAGCGATTCAGGATGGAATCGTCTTCAAGCAAACGGACTCCCATGAGTATGATAACCCCATCTACACAAGGATGAGAACGGAAAAGATGTAGACGTTCATCTATATCGAGGTATGATCAGTAGCTTACTCTATTTAACTGCTAGTAGGCCCGATATCATGTTTTCCGTATGCCTTTGTGCTAGATATCAAGCTAGACTTAAGGAGTCACACTTGATTGTAATTAAACGAATTTTTCGTTACCTCAATCATTCACTAGATTATGAGTTACTTTACCCTAAATCTAGCACATATGAGTTAATCTCATATAGTGATGCCGACTTTGCCGTATGCAAATCCGATATGAAGAGTACTAGTGGCACTTGCCATTTTCTAGGAAATTCCCTAGTTTCTTGGTTCTCTAAGAAATAGAACTCGGTATCATTATCCACGACTGAAGCGGAATATATTGCCGTGAGTCTTGCATGTGCACAAGTTCTTTGGATGAGACACACTCTTAAGGACTATGGTGTCAATTGTGATACTTGCCCATCATGGTTGATAACCAAAGTGCTATATGTCTTTGCAAGAATCCCGTACATCACTCCCGTACCGAACACATAGATATGAGACACCATTTTATCAATGATCATGTAGCTAAGAAGGACATCATCTTAGAGTATATTAAAACCCAAAAACAAATCGCCGACATCTTGACTAAACCTCTTAAAGAAGATTCATTTGTGAGGTTGCGTGGAGAATTAGGGATTATGGGTGAATCTGAAATTTTTGAGTTCAACCTTTGTGTAATATCATATTTGAACTCATATCATCATGGTACTTCTCATATTTTGATAGATTATATGTTTCACTTATATTTGTTTTAAGAGATGTATTTGAGTTTTTGATAATTTCGGTTGTCTGGTTAGTTTTATGAGATTTCTATGCAAATCTATTGTATTTTGATATTGATTTCATGATTAGATTAGTGTTAGCATATAGGTCCTAGGGTGAGATATCTCTGTTCTTTTTCTGGATTCGTATCTCTTTGTGCATCTCTGGACCAGGACAGACGACTGTCATTCCTTTGACAGTCGACTGCACAACTGAATTTTATCAAACAACAGATTGTATTTTTCACACGGGTGACTGATGAATATTTTACAGTCGACTGTCCATGCAACAGGCGACTGCAATTTGGTCATCAGGCACCTGTTCAAATTTTCAGAAGTCTCTGTTTTTATCATCGAATTTTTGATTGTCTGTCAGTCGACTGATGTGTATGTTATGGTCGACTGTCTATCCGACAGGCGACTGTGAATTACTCACCAGTCGACTGAATGTCAACCTAAGCCCATCTTTATCGTATCAACCACTCGACTGATGATTTTTCATCAGTCGACTGTCAACTGTTGTGGCGGTTCATTCACTTGATCTGAGCAGTCGATTTTTTGATCCAACGACCCAGATTATTTCGAACACTCTTTATATCATCGAGAGACGTCGATTTGATCACTTGTTTTCTCCCTCATCCTCCTTCAAACTCCCTCGGCTTCCTCCTTCGAACTCCACCGTCGATCACTCCTTCGTCGATTTCGCACCGATTTCGAAGCCTCTCTCCCCCGTTCTTTTGAATCCTTCGTCGGTTGTCTCCCTCTTCATCGTTCTTCACCGATTAGGTATCGTTCTCTCTCGTGTCGATTCTTTTCGTACGGTTTGTTCTTTTGCTCCTTTCGGTTGATTGCACTATGGCACCCAAGACCTAGGGGAAGGCTATTGCTCCTAAACGTACTAGGATATCTAAGCCAACCATTGTCAAAACCAAACGATCCCACAAAGCCTGCACCAAGAACGCTGATACTCCCTCTCAGTCTTCTTCGAGTGGCTATTCCCCTTCGTCTTCTTCCTCCTCCGAAGCTGAGCCTCTCGTGAAGCATCGCGTAAGCAAGTTGGTGTGCAGATCAATGAATCTGTCACTGAGGCCGAACCTACACACTCTGAGTCTAGTTCCGATTCTCCTCTAGATCAAAATCCTGCAGTGCCTTCTGCTGATCCTTTAGTTCCTATTTGTCGAGACGATTCTTGTCTGGCAAAGTTCCATTCCATGCTAGGGATCAGGCTCCATCGTGAGTGATTTATTGTATATCAGGCCTTTACAACCGAGTGACTCTCAGAGATTCTCTCATCTACCCATTTGGGTGATCTTTTTCGATAGTTCCATATCGACTCCCCACGTGCTTATCCCTTTCTTGTCAAATTATTCTATGCCAACCACATTCGCGGTGAATATGTTGACATAGGAGAGATAGACACCGTGGTTCAGGGGACCCGAATCTGTCTTGACCCTACTCTCGAAGGGACCATTCTTAGGATCCCCTCTATTGGCTCTCTTCCTGCAGACATCTCTATTTCTGATGTTGGTGATCTCGATCAGGATGTCCTTCAGGACATGTTCCATGTGATCCCCTCTTTGTTCACGGCTAGGGGTTGGGCTGTTCACCTTGTGGTGAAGTCTAACATCCTATCGAAGTATGGCTCCTCGGACCAGCCTTCTCAGGCGATCCTCAGATGCATGTAGGCTATCTTCTCGGGTATGACAGTAAACTGGGCCGGTGTCCTCCTTGATCGGATGGACAAGGTCGAGTTTACTTCTGCCTCCGCTCATATCCCTTATGGAGGTCTCTTTACCTTTGTTTTCCGTCATTTTGGTATTGATTTGACTCCTTTTGAGCCTTTGCCTTTTGGTCCTACCTCTGCTCCTTCGTCTTCCACCATACCTTCAACTGATCAGCCATCTACCTCAGCCGCACCCTCTCATGACCTTTCGGACGAGAGGATTTTTGGTCTATATGAGTTGTTTTTTCTGTCGTTCCAGCATCAGGGAATTCCTTTCCCTGAGCACCTCAGACGCTTTGTTCCACCTCAACCTCCTCCGCCTACCGTCACTGAGACTGTTGAGCATCCTGGTGATGTTGCTCCTCAAGATGTTGCTGCTGCTACTACTCCTCCTCTAGAGGACTCCGCGATTGATCCAGAGACTCAGGAGTTCAGATTGTTTTGGCCTCCTCCTCTGTTGCTGATATGGACACTCACACTTAGACTTAGACTTTGTGTTAGGGTTGAGATTTTTTTGGTGTCAGTATGTATAGATCATGTATTTTTGATTTATGATGTTGTCTGGATGATGATGTATTTTGATCACTTTTGTGGATGCACATGAGTTTATGAATGTATTTTGTGCTCGTGTATCTTTGATCATATATATATATATATATATATATATATATATATATATATATATATATATATATATATATATATATATATATATATATATACCCTTCTCTTCTTCAATGCATGGGGGGTGGTGATATTGATAGGATTCTTGACGTGCTGGCTTTCGACAATCCGGAGTGGGTGGCAGAGGAAATTAGCCTAAAGAACTCTGAGGAGGGTAAGAAGGTTAGGAAGAAGTCTGAATGCCAATCTGAGTTCGTTACTAGGAGGAGCTCCAGGATTCAAAGTGGCGTTCCCAAACAACCTACTAATTAATGACTGTATTCATTTGGAATACCAGGGGGTTGAATAACCCGGTTCGTCGTCGGGATTTGACGGACAGAATCAACAAATTAAAACCATCGGTTATCATCCTTCTTGAGACTAAGCTAAGTTCTTTGGTGAGATTTCCTATATTCCCTAATCACTGGACCTCTTTCCATAATATGGACATGGCGACTGGTGGTCGGATTGTTATTTCCTTGGATCCGACAGTTTGGAAGGCCAAGCTTTTCTCTTCTTCGGAACAACATGTTACAATTTCTTGTACTAACTCTGGAGGGCTTCCTTGCGCAATTACTGGAGTATATGGCCGAAATACGGTGGGTGAGCGCAAAGGATTATGGAAGTCTATTCTAAGTGATGCTGCGATGTTGAATAAGGGGGTGTGGATGGTGGGTGGTGACTTTAATTGTGTTCTTGCTACTGCGGATAAGGTTGGAGGAAGGAGGTTGGAGCAAAAGCTTCTATTTGATTTCAATGAGTGTATTGGTTCTAGCCAGCTTCTGGAGCTCAAAAGTAAGGGGGTTAAATACAGCTGGTGCAACAATAGAGTGGGTGGGGGCCGGATTTCTGCTCGTCTCGACAGAGTTTTTGTTTCTAATGGCTGGCTTAGCTTGCTTACCGATTCTTATTTGGAGTACTTAGACCCTCTGACTAGTGACCATTCTCCAATGGTCGTGAGACTTCACACTCAGGTACACTCTGATCCAAAGCCTTTCAAGTTCTTTAATTTTTGGAGCAATTGCCCAGGGTTTTCTGACATTGTTGATGAGGGTTGGGGCCTATATGTGGCTGGCACGCCTATGTATCGGGTTTGCCAAAAATTGAAGTTATTGAGGCCTAAAATTCGCAAGTGGTCTATTCATCACAACGCCTCCAAGCTTGTGAACTTGGCTCGTTCTAACCTGGAAGCTATTAGGAAAAGTCCTCAATTGCTTTCTGAGGCTTCCCTTCAAACTATGGAGCAGGCAGCGATGAAGGAATTGGCTAGTGCTTTGAGATTAGAAGAGGAGATGTATCGCCAAAAAAGTAGGCAGGATTGGATCTCCTTGGGGGACCGCAATACCAAATTCTTTTACTCTGCAATGAAGTCGAGGGAAAGTCACAATAGTTTGACTCACTTGGTGGATGCTAGGGGGCGGCTTCCTAG
The DNA here is from genome assembly GCA_030789695.1 of Scilla litardierei. NCBI lineage: Eukaryota > Viridiplantae > Streptophyta > Magnoliopsida > Asparagales > Asparagaceae > Scilla > Scilla litardierei. The sequence continues at coordinate 411,481,168 of CM061142.1, forward strand.
TTCCATGGATGGGCTGAAAAAGGATGCTACAGCATTTTATGAGGGCTTATATAACCAAAATAATTATGCTACAGTTTTCCACCCTATTACCCCTAAGCGCATCCTTACGGAGGAAGCTTCGGACTGGCTGATTAGGAGAATTTCAGATGAGGAAATCAAGTCTGTGGTCTTCCACATGAGCCCAGATAAGGCGCCGGGCCCAGATGGTTATAATGGACATTTCTTTCAGCGATATTGGTACATGATTGGTCCAGATGTTTCTTTGGCGGTTAAATCTTTCTTTGATGGGGGCTCTCTCCTAAGGCAAGTTAACCATACACATCTTACTCTTGTCCCTAAGAATTCCAACGCTACGTCGCTAGGCGACTATAGACCTATAGCCTGCTGTAATGTATTGTATAAAATTATCAGCAAGATCATTTGCAATAGGCTCAGGGTGGTTATTCATGAACTTATCTCCCCTCATCAGGCTGCCTTTCTTAAGGGGAGGTTGTTGTCGGACAGCTCCCTTGTTGCGCACGAGCAGATTAGAGATTTCAGTAACCCTATAGGGGGAAGGGTTTGCCTTAAGCTAGATTTGCGTAAGGCGTTTGATTCAGTGAATCGGGCTTTTATTCTTCACCTTATGGTTCAGATGGGGTTTCCTCAGGTTTTCATTAGATGGATCAGTGAATGCATAAACTCGCCCACTTTCTCTGTTATGGTTAGGGGCTCTCCTGTTGGTTATTTTGAGGGCAACAGGGGTATCAGGCAGGGGGACCCTCTATCTCCTTACTTATTCGTCATTGCTATGGAAGCCTTCTCTATTCTGATGTCTAAATCACTTGGGTGTGGTGCTCTCCAGCCTATGAGACGTTCTGGTTCCATTTCACATATTCTGTTTGTTGATGACCTGCTAGTGTTTTGCAGAGCCAACCTTAAATATTTTAGGTGCATCAAGACCATTCTTCAGGAGTTCAAGGACTTGACTGGGTTGCAAGTAAACTGGGACAAGAGTTCGGCTATTTTTAGTAAGGGAACCAAGAACAGGTCTACACTTGCGGATTTCTTGGGTGTTAAAATCTCCTCCACTTTTACTACTTATCTTGGGCTCCCTCTGTCTTCCAAATACCCTAAGGCGCCGATGTACTGTAGGTTGATAGATAAATGCAGGAAGAGGCTTATGGGATGGACATCTTCTATGTTATCTACAGCTGGTAGGATTGAGCTGGTTAAATCAGTCATTTACGGAATGGTGGCGTTCTGGATGCAGGCCTACCACATGCCTTATACAGTTGTGCGGGAAATATCGTCCTTATGCAGGAGATTTATTATGGGGTGCTCGCGAGCATGGTCTTGGAAGGATATTTGTACCCCAAAAGCTGAAGGAGGCGTTGGCATACGCTTATTAGAAGATCTCAATGTAGCCTCGGGGGTTAGGCTTACGTGGAGATTCCTTACCTCCAAGAGTTTATGGGCAAGGCATATGAGAGCTAGATATGTTGGTTCTGAGGGTTTCTATGCGGCTAGAGGATTATTGACGCACTCAGGTACTTGGAAACATATGCTTAACTGTAGAATGGCTTCCAGTAAACTAATCAGGCGGGTGGTGAAAGATGGTCGTTCCACTCTGTTCTGGCATGACTCCTGGCTTGATTGTGGCCCGCTAAAATATCTGGTTACAGTGCCCCTGGAATCCTCTTTGAAACGAGTGTGTGATTATTGGGTCCAAGGGGCCTGGGTCAATGACCCTGATATAATAAGTGTCCGGCATCACCTTCACAGCGTGTCCCTCTCCCAGGGTTCGGATCAATGGTTTTGGGGCTCTTCTTCAAGAGCAAATGTGCGGCATTCACCCATGCGTGGCCCTGGCCCTCAGGCCGCAGGGCAGGTCCCTTGCCCTCAGCCTGGGTGTCCTTCAGCGCCTGTTGGCATGCATTGCGATGCTTCTGCTTGCAACATGATGGGTCCAGAGGAGTTTGACCTGGGCGACATTAGGCCACCTAATTGTTCAAATTGTAGGCCTCTTCCGTTGGCCGTGGAGGATTCCTTCTCTTTTAAGGAGGCTTGGGAAGGAGTTAGGGTGCGGGGGAGGCCGTTCCGCTTCTATAAGTTGGTATGGTTTCCTGGTCATATTCTGAAATGGGCCATCACACTTCTTCGAGCTTTTAAGGGTAAGCTCCTAACCAAAGATATCATTTTTAAATGGGGTCTTAACACATCTGTGAACTGTGTTCTTTGCGGTTGTGATTTCATGGAAGACATTAACCACTTATTTTTCGCCTGCTCTTACACGGGTTACCTTCTTAAAAGATGTTTGCTAAAGCTGAATGTCAATGACCTGATTGGGTTATCTTTGACTGATATTGGGGATTATTACTTGGAACATTTTGGGGCTAAAGGATCTATGAGCAGATTAGCCAAAACTGCTCTCTCTTCCTTGGTTTGGCATATTTGGCAGGAGTGGAATGGCAGGGTGTTCGAGGGGAAGTGCAGAGGTTGAGCGGATATTTTTGAGGCAATTGCTGCGGATGTCAGAGTGGCTATGGTAGGCCACGAGGCTTGCTCCGCTGAAGAGACTACAGTTTTTGCAAATTGGGAGATTAGAGATTTGGGCTAAGTCTTGGTTTTGTATCCATTGTGTATAGTTGGTGTAGGGAGAGGAATCTCTAATAAAGAGTGACGGCGCTTGTGCCCTCTCCTTTTTTTACTGATTCCCCTTTCCTGCTTGTTGTATTCTTTGTAAGTTCTCATTTAATAAAGATCTACTAACTTTCCAAAAAAAATATATATATATTGACGAATAAAGTGAGTCTATATATTAATCCCAAAAGGTTACAAAGTAGCCACGCTAGTAACAGCTAGTAGACCTTAATTAGAAAGGGGATAGGGCACAAGCGTCGTCACCCTTTACTAACTAAAATTTACTGCTCTTACAAAGCAAGGCTGTCACGACCCGCTTCCCTAAAATGGAGGCGAGACGTGAAAAGGTCCGCACGAGAGTGGAGCTGTGAAGCCCCAAACCCGATAAGCGTCAAAGATACATAATCAGGTCCCTGTAACCACAACAGAATAACAATAATAACACAAGGAGAGACTGAAATAAAATTCACATCTCATAAATTGTCCAACACCTACATAAGTCCAACACCCAGAAAAGCCACCAGGCTAAAAGAGAAGAGTCTAAAGGCCCAGAACAAGGCCAACAAAAGCAACAACAACAACAAAGTATAGGTGCTACGCACCGATAACAAAACAACTGTCTAACAAAAGTAAAACACAACGAAGACACTAGGACTGGTCCCCAGTGTCCACGTACTCCCTGTCAAACACAAGCACGGGCTCGGCGTCAACAAACACCTCGTCTCAGCAAGTAACTCAGGCTCGGGCTCTAACATGTGTCACCCAAAAGAGCAAAGGGGCACATGTCAGCAAGTCGAAAGACTTGTGCAAGGAAACGGGAATAATGGTAAACTAGCAACCTAGCAATTAAAACATGGTGCATGGCAAGTAAAGTACGGTGGTAACAAGTAAGGTAAAGGAGAGTACAAGTGGCAAGCATTAAGTGATAAGGGTGACATGTAATGTCAAGTAATAAGTAAAGTACAAGGGATCACTCGACGAGTGCCCTATTGCCCGCAGGCTGTGTCCAAGTATCAAGTACAAGGGGTCACTCAACGAGTGCCCTATTGCCCGCAGGCTGTGATGAGCTCGTCTTCTGGAACACGAGCCAGAAAGTGTATTTGATAAGTATGGCATAGGGGTGCACCTAGCCGGAACAAGTAGCACTAGTATGTAGCGATGCTACGCAATCACGATGAGTATTCAAGCATGCAATGACATGAGCAGATAATTCGCATACCGTTAATTAAATTAAACGTGACAGGCGAAATGCAATGACATGAACATATTCGCGTACCGTTAATTAAATTAAACATGGCAGTTAAAATGCAATAGCAGGTGAGGATGCATGAATGACATGAACAGTTAGTACGCGTACCGTTTAGGGAAATTAAACGTGACATACAAACATGATGAGGGTGACGGACCAAGCTTCGTTATCAAGCTAGGTCAATGGCGTCTAAACGGCTATCCTTTCACCGTCTAGTCTCTTTTACGCTAAAGCAAGGTAAATGGCCTAAAACATGGCCTAAATCAAGAGATGCAAGTTTCACTTGCCTAGCACCGGGGATGGCGACTACTTCGTCACACGGGTGCCAATCTATGGGGAAATCACTGTTATGGGGGAACAACCATCAAACAACATGAAATTTATTAGGGTTTCATAAAAATACCAATAGACTATGAAAACATAGAGGAATCGATTTCTTACCAAGAGGAGACGGAAGGAACACTCCGGGGAACCCTAGGATCAGATCTGGAAAAGATTGGAGAAGTTTGGGAAAACTAGGGTTTTGGGGGATTTGGGGATTTTGATGGGTTTTGGTGAGATTTTGGGGAAGATGAGAGGTAGATGGAGTGAGTGGATGGTTTGGATGATGGATTTAGGGCTTGGAATGGAGAAATGAAGCTTGGAGGAAGATGGGGGCTCAAGGGGGAAGATTTTAGGGTTTTGGGTCGTGTTGGAGAAGATGAAATCGTTTGGGTTGGGTTTAAATAGGTTGAGCTGGCGGCTGCCCAGAAATTAGGGTTTTAACACTGGTTAGTCGGTCAAAGAGCAACCACTGACCGACTAGTTTGGCAACTAGTCGGTCGGTCGACCAACGCAGACCGACTAAGTGCAAACAGTAACTCCTGAACGAAAATAGGATTTTAGAGTTAATCGGTCCATGAACAATTACTGACCGACTAGTTTAGCATCTAGTCGGTCGATGAATGTTCTTAGACTGACTAAGAGTAAACAGTAGCTGATACAAAAATAAGATGATGTGTTAGTCGGTTAAAGAAGCATTGCCGACCGACTAGTTTGCAACCTAGTCGGTCAACCAACGTTCTTAGACCGACTAACGATAAACAGTAACTCCTGAGAAATTTAGAAAGCTAACTAGTCGGTCCAAGAAGGATTGCCGACCGACTGGATCGTCATCTAGTCGGTCGGTGGCCCTTCTTACACCGGCTAATGAGCACAAAAAGTTCCGATACGGAGCGCGGGGCCCCGGGATCGATTCCTAAGACTCCTAGGCTTGATCTAATAGTTAGATACAACCGTTATGAAGTCCGTCACGAATGACTTACTTTGAAATCGACAATCCTAAGGAAGAAGCGAGAAAATACGACGAATCGATCGAAAATGAAAGCTACGGAGACGAAAACCACACACGAGGAGAGAATCCACCAAAACATATATTATATTATATTAAACCCAGATACATGAAAAGCAGTCGTTACATCCTCCCCAACTTAAGAAAAATTCCGTCATCGGAATTTCCAAATACTCACGAGTCCGGAAACAAAAGTGGGAAACGCTCTCGCATCTCATCCTCATTCTCCCAAGTAGACTCTCCAGGTGAACCGTGTCGCCACATCACCCTCACAAGATTGACAATCTTGTTCTGAAGCGATTTCTGACGCCTGTCCAGGATCTGCACTGGATGCTGGTCATACGTCATATCGGGGCGAACGGTAATTTCCGAAAAATCCACCGCATGAGACGGATCGCTAATGTATCGATGAAGCTGCGACACATGGAAAACATTGTGAACTCCTTCCAAAGATAGCGGCAAGGCCAAGCGATAAGCTACCTCGCCAACCCTCTCCAAAACGTCAAACGGTCCAATGTATCGCGGGCTCAACTTTCCACGCTTCCCGAAACGAATCACACCACGATTCGGGGAAATCTTCAAGAACACATGGTCGCCCGGCTGAAACTCCAAAGGACGATGTTTAGCATCCGCCCAATGCTTAAAACGGTCCTGAGCAATTCTCAACCTCTCCCGAATATTCCTGACGATATCCACGGCCTCCACGATCATCTCAAGTCCCAACAACTCCCGATCTCCAACGTCATCCCAACTCAATGGCGATCGACATTTCCTCCCATAAAGAGCGACGAAAGGCGCCATGCCAATACTCGCCTGGAAGCTGTTGTTGTAAGAGAACTCCACCAAATGTAGATGGTCCTCCCACGAACCCTTGAAATCCAACATTCACGCCCTCAGCATGTCTTCCAAAATCTGAATCGTCCTCTCGGACTGGCCATCCGTCTGCGGATGGTACGCCGTGCTGAAACTCAGACGCGTACCCAAGCTCTTCTGCAAACTCTGCCAAAACTGAGATGTGAACCTCGTGTCTCTGTCAGACACGATACTTACGGGGACTCCATGAAGTCGCACAACCTCCTGCACGATTCACGTTACATCACTATCCAAACTAGGAAAAGGACATAAAACGGAGAGTAAAAGAATTTTACCTCCATATATCTCCTTGCTAGCGCCTCAGTGGACTGTCCCACTCGGAACGGAATGAAGTGCGCAGATTTGGTCAATCGATCTACAATCACCCAAATCGCGTCATTCTGCTTCGGACTCCGAGGTAGTCCAGTCACGAAATCCATAGTGATGTGTTGCCATTTCCACTCCGGAATCGGAAGCGGTTGTAGCAACCCGGCCGTACGCTGATGCTCCGCCTTCACTTGCTGGCAAACCAAGCACTTGGCTACACTCCGAGCCACGCTCCTCTTCATACCATGCCACCAATAATTCAGACGAAGATCATGGTACATCTTGGTGCCACCAGGATGCACAGAATACGGCGAACTGTGTGCCTCCACCATCAGCTCCTCTCTGATATCCCCAGCTGGCACACACAACCTAGCCCCGAACCTCAGCGAGCCATCCTCATGAATCAAAAAGTCAGTCCGCAGACCAGCTCCTACCTGCTCCCGAATCCTCACCAGCTTCGGATCCTCAGCCTGGCTAGCCTTAATCCGATCCACGATCGTCGACTGTACCTGCATGTACATCAACGACGAAGCCTCTCCAGGAAGAACAATCTCCACTTCAGACTCGCAAAAATCCTGCTGCAATCTCCACTGCGAGGTCAAAATCATCACCGCTGGAAGCCTACTCAAAGCATCCGGAACCACATTCACCTTGCCAGGGTGAAACTGCAAATCAATATCATAATCCGCCATAAGCTCCAACCATCGACGCTGTCGCATGTTGAGCTCCTTCTGAGTGAAAATATACTTCAAGCTTTTGTGATCGGTGAAAATCTTCACTTTCTCACTCAGCAGGAAGTGCCTCCAAATCTTAAGAGCAAACACAACGGCAGCCAACTCCAAATCATGCGTCGGATAATTCTTCTCATGAACCTTAAGCTGACGAGACGCATACGCCACAACATGCCCGTGCTGATGCAACACACAACCGAGACCCTTGCCAGAAGCATCGCAAAAGATCTCAAATCCACCGCTACGATCAGGCACGACAAGAATGGGGGCAGTCGTCAACCTCTCCTTCAGGACACCAAAAGCACCCTCACAATCACCCGACCAAACAAAAGCAACATCCTTCCGCGTCAACCTGGTCATCGGCTCAGCAATACGAGAAAAGTCCTTAATGAATCGCCGATAGTAACCAGCAAGTCCAAGGTAACTCCGAATCTCAGACGCCGACGACGGAATAGGCCACTCCCTGATGGCCCGAATCTTCTCGGGATCCACTGAAATACCATCTCCAGTCACCACATGCCCGAGAAAAGCAACTCTATCCAGCCAAAACTCGCACTTCGAAAACTTAGCATACAACCGATGCTTCCTCAAGATCTCCAACATCGTCCTTAAGTGCGAGGCATGCTCTTCCTCCGACTTCGAATAGATCAGAATGTCGTCAATAAAGATAACGACAAACTTATCCAAAAAGTCGTAGAAAATCAGGTTCATCAGATTCATGAAAACTGCGGGCGCGTTAGTTACGTCGAAAGGCATAACCACGAACTCATAGTGTCCATACTTCGTCCTGAACGCTGTCTTCGGAACGTCTCCCTTCTTCACCTTCAACTGATGGTAACCACTCCTCAAATCCAATTTAGAAAACACCCTCGAACCTCCAAGCTGATCAAAAATATCATCGATGCGAGGCAACAGGTATTTATTCTTAATGGTCACAGCATTCAACTCCCGATAGTCCACGCACATGCGACGCGAACCATCCTTCTTCTTAACCAGCAACACCGGTGCTCCCCACGGAGACACGCTAGGATTAATATAACCCTTCTGCAAAAGCTCATCCAACTGCTTCCGTAACTCTTCCAACTCTGCAGGTGCCATACGATACGGCGCCTTCGAAATCGGCTGCGCACCTGGAACAAGATCGATAGAGAATTCCAAAGCCCGATCAGGCGGCAAACCAGACATCTCCTCGGGGAAGACGTCGCCAAAATCACGCACCACAGCTGGCCACTCCAGCTCCATCTGCATAGCCACAACCTCCACCGGCCTGGCCCGAAATCTGACAGGACCAAGCGAACTGCTACCACGACTGAACTCAAACACTGGATGTCCGGGAATCTCGAACACCACCTTCTTCCTCTGACAGTCGATCGTAGCATAGAAGCTCGCAAGCCAATCCATCCCAAGAACTGCATCATAGTTGATGATGTCGTGGACAATGAAATCAGCACAAAGCTCACGTCCACAAACCACCAACGGGCAAGAATTGCACCCATGATGCACCGAGACTACACCGTTCCCTGTGACGATATTCCAACTCTTAGGAAGAGAGGACGTCGACAAGGAATGCTTCTCCACGAAGCTCCGGGCCAAAATGCACATCGATGCACCAGAGTCAAAGAGGACTCGTGCAGGAAACGTGCAAACCAAAACCACACCTAACAAGCAATTAACAATCAAATCCTAGTCTAGCAAACAATCATGAGCAAGCAACCAATATAATCAAAAATCAAACTAACTAAGGAAGATAAATAGCTAGAATGAGCGTTACCTGCAATAACTTCATCCACGGCCATGCTCTCCTCCTCAGTCATCAGAAAGGCCTGCCCTCTCGGCGGAACAGCCTTCCGAAAGGCCTGTCTCTGTGGAACAAGGGGTGCTCCACGTCCAACGGGCACAGGAGCTCGCTGCTGCAACGGCTGTGCTGCAATAGGAGCCCGCCAAGGCTGTCTCGACTTCGGACACTCCCGGATGGTGTGGGCAGGATCTCCGCAGACAATGCACTATCTTAGAAACCTCCTACACTGATCCCTGAGGTGTCCAGTCTTGCCACAGAAATGGCAAGTCTTCAGGATAGGCCCTCCTGGCCTCTTGAACTGCACCGGATGATTAGGCTTGAAACCAGGCCTAACCACCGCCCTGGCCTGCTCCATAGGCCTCTTCCCAGCTCCGGAAACATGTCCCTTCCTCTGATTCAAATTTAACTCTTGCCGCCTCGCAGCAATCAGAACCTTCTGATATGACTCCAGGTCAGAAGAGGTCACAAAGCTCTGAAGCTCCAAGGCAAGTCCCTGGAGAAATCGCTGAGCTTTCTCATCGGCATCCTGCACCATCTTAGGTGCAAACCGACTGAGCCTCGTGAACTCCTGGTGGTACTGATCCACCGACAAGCTCCCCTGCTTCAGATCTATAAAGCGCTGCAGCATCACTTGTCGAGCAGCCTTCGGGAAGAACTCTCCATCGAATCTGGACTTGAAGGTAGCCCAAACGATCGGCTCCACCAGCATCTTCTCTTCCGCGTCCCACCAATTCCTGGCGTTGTCCTTCAGCTGCCTCTTAGCCAAATCAACCCATCCAGCCGGGTTAATCTTCGCCATTGCCAAGTTATCCTCAATGTTCCTTATCCACTCGTCGGCAGCCAGAGGACCCTCAGAACCATCAAAATATGCGGGACCCAGCTCCCGAAATTGCTTCGCTTCCGGCTCAGAGCGAGGGGCATCCGGAAGAGCCCGGGCAGCTCGAGCAAGTGGAGCATTCTGGACTTGCAGAAGCACGCCCTGCTGCACTTGCATCATCTGGAGCATCATCCACATCATCTCACCGCTGGTGGGTTCCCGCTTAGGCTCCTCATCATGAGGGATCGCGCCACTACCCCCACCACGGGTGAAACGTCTTCATGCCATCTAGTGACACAGAAAACGAATCAGATTAGACTCATAGCTTATGACTCGGGCGTCGAACTTAGTTTATTGGACATTCTAATATTATTATCGCTATTCCAAAAATCGCAGTTACAGAAGGACCTGCGTGGGCCACCAACAAAACCTGTCACGACCCGCTTCCCTAAAATGGAGGCGAGACGTGAAAAGATCCGCACGAGAGTGGAGCTGTGAAGCCCCAACCCGATAAGCGTCAAAGATACATAATCAGGTCCCTGTAACCACAACAGAATAACAATAATAACACAAGGAGAGACTGAAATAAAATTCACATCTCATAAATTGTCCAACACCTACATAAGTCCAACACCCAGAAAAGCCACCAGGCTAAAAGAGAAGAGTCTAAAGGCCCAGAACAAGGCCAACAAAAGCAACAACAACAACAAAGTATAGGTGCTACGCACCGATAACAAAACAACTGTCTAACAAAAGTAAAACACAACGAAGACACTAGGACTGGTCCCCAGTGTCCACGTACTCCCCGTCAAACACAAGCACGGGCTCGGCGTCAGCAAACACCTCGTCCTCAGCAAGTAACTCAGGCTCGGGCTCTAACATGTGTCACCCAAAAGAGCAAAGGGGCACATGTCAGCAAGTCGAAAGACTTGTGCAAGGAAACGGGAATAATGGTAAACTAGCAACCTAGCAATTAAAACATGGTGCATGGCAAGTAAAGTACGGTGGTAACAAGTAAGGTAAAGGAGAGTACAAGTGGCAAGCATCAAGTGGTAGGGGTGACATGTAATGTCAAGTAACAAGTAAAGTACAAGGGATCACTCGACGAGTGCCCTATTGCCCGCAGGCTGTGTCCAAGTATCAAGTACAAGGGGTCACTCAACGAGTGCCCTATTGCCCGCAGGCTGTGATGAGCTCGTCTTCTGGAACACGAGCCAGAAAGTGTATTTGATAAGTATGGCGTAGGGGTGCACCTAGCCGGAACAAGTAGCACTAGTATGTAGCGATGCTACGCAATCACGATGAGTATTCAAGCATGCAATGACATGAGCAGATAATTCGCATACCGTTAATTAAATTAAACGTGACAGGCGAAATGCAATGACATGAACATATTCGCGTACCGTTAATTAAATTAAACATGGCAGTTAAAATGCAATAGCAGGTGAGGATGCATGGATGACATGAACAGTTAGTACGCGTACCGTTTAGGGAAATTAAACGTGACATACAAACATGATGAGGGTGACGGACCAAGCTTCGTTATCAAGCTAGGTCAATGGCGTCTAAACGGCTATCCTTTCACCGTCTAGTCTCTTTTACGCTAAAGCAAGGTAAATGGCCTAAAACATGGCCTAAATCAAGAGATGCAAGTTTCACTTGCCTAGCACCGGGGATGGCGACTACTTCGTCACACGGGTGCCAATCTATGGGGAAATCACTGTTATGGGGGAACAACCATCAAACAACATGAAATTTATTAGGGTTTCATAAAAATACCAATAGACTATGAAAACATAGAGGAATTGATTTCTTTCCAAGAGGAGACGGAAGGAACACTCCGGGGAACCCTAGGATCAGATCTGGAAAAGATTGGAGAAGTTTGGGAAAACTAGGGGTTTGGGGGATTTGGGGATTTTGATGGGTTTTGGTGAGATTTTGGGGTAGATGAGAGGTAGATGGAGTGAATGGATGGTTTGGATGATGGATTTAGGGCTTGGAATGGAGAAATGAAGCTTGGAGGAAGATGGGGGCTCAAGGGGGAAGATTTTAGGGTTTTGGGTCGTGTTGGAGAAGATGAAATCGTTTGGGTTGGGTTTAAATAGGTTGAGCTGGCGGCTGCCCAGAAATTAGGGTTTTAACACTGGTTAGTCGGTCAAAGAGCAACCACTGACCGACTAGTTTGACAACTAGTCGGTCGGTCGACCAACGCAGACCGATTAAGTGCAAACAGTAACTCCTGAATGAAAATAGGATTTTAGAGTTAATCGGTCCATGCACAATTACTGACCGACTAGTTTAGCATCTAGTCGGTCGATGAATGTTCTTAGACCGACTAAGAGTAAACAGTAGCTGATACAAAAATAAGATGATGTGTTAGTCGGTTAAAGAAGCATTGCCGACCGACTAGTTTGCAACCTAGTCGGTCAACCAACGTTCTTAGACCGACTAACGATAAACAGTAACTCCTGAGAAATTTAGAAAGCTAACTAGTCGGTCCAAGAAGGATTGCCGACCGACTGGATCGTCATCTAGTCGGTCGGTGGCCCTTCTTACACCGGCTAATGAGCACAAAAAGTTCCGATACGGAGCGCGGGGCCCCGGGATCGATTCCTAAGACTCCTAGGCTTGATCTAATAGTTAGATACGACCGTTATGAAGTCCGTCACGAATGACTTACTTCGAAATCGACAATCCTAAGGAAGAAGCGAGAAAATACGACGAATCGATCGAAAATGAAAGCTACGGAGACGAAAACCACACACGAGGAGAGAATCCACCAAAACATATATTATATTATATTAAACTCAGATACATGAAAAGCAGTCGTTACAAAGGCTAAAGTATGTACATAGGAAAATCAAAAAATACATCACAAAACAAAATTCTGTCTTGAATAACAATTACTCATTTGTAATCCCCCAGTTAGAGAACAGAACTGGATCAGATGCCTCATCGATATTAAGTTGTTGTAGAGTAGCTCTAACATCATTCGCCACCTCATCAAACAATATCGTCTTTCCTTTGAATTTGTTTTCAAAAATTCGCTTATTGCGCTCCTTCCATATGTGCCAAACAGTAGAGGACAAGGCTAATCTGGCTAATACAAATAAAGGGTCCTTCTTACTGTAAATAGTTTGAAAAAGATCACAAGCCCCTTGGAGAGTATTAAGAATTTGACCTGAATAGTGCAACTTCAAAAGGCATCTAGTTAGAATATAATTGGAATACTCACAATTGAAGAAGACATGGGAAATGCTCCCTGGTGATTTGGAATCACAGAGGACACAGTAAATGTCACACGCAACCCCTCTAGATAGAAGCAAATCTTTGGTTGGAAGTTTATTTTGCATAGCTTTAAGCAAAGTAAGACCAAATTTCGGCACCTGCTTAGAAAACCAGATAGAGTCACAGTAAGCAAAAGGAGGATAAGGTGTTCTTGCGTTCTTCCATGCAGAATTAAAAGTGAAAGCCGGTCCAGGATTCCACTTCCAACAATCCAAGCCAACACTTAAGGAATGATTAGTGAGATGATGCCGCACGCCATCAATTGCCGAATCATTACTCCATAATATATATATATATATATATATATATATATATATATATATATATATATATATATATATATAAATATATATAATAAAACAGGGATGTTATCATGGGTTTTTGGATAAGAGAAATTGGATAAGAGATTTTGGTTATGTGTATTGTTGTATGTGGATATGTGTATTGTTGTATAAGATATTTTGGTTAAGAGATAATGGATAAGAGATAATGGATAAGAGAATTTGGTTATGTGTAATTGGGTGTGTTGTTTATAGAGATTTGTATGTAGATATGGGCTATGAGAAATTGAGATATGAGAAATTGATATAAGATAAGAATGATTTGATGGAGATATGAGAGATTTCATTTGTATTTAAATTTTGAAATCAAAATTTCAACCTTTTAGTTTCCATCTGCTCGAATTGGAGGGAATATGATTTGATCACATCAAAATTTTGATCACATCATAATTGCGCGCCATTTTGAGGGTTATGTTGATTTGGGAGGGTTACGTTGATGGAGAGATTTCATTCTTTTCTTTGCGCGCCAAGAGGAAGCAGAGCAAGGGAGAGCTCCAGCATCCCCATCTTTTTCTACCTCCTCCATCTACCTCCTCCAGCTCAACACCGTCTTCTACCTCAGCTCCTCTTTTACCTCAGCTCAATCACCCTCCCTCAACGAAGAGCAAGCACATCAAGCACATCGCAGCTACTCTCATTTCCCCCACTCCATCTTCTTCTACCTCCAGCTTCCTCACATCAAGCACAAACGCCAACAAGCAGCACATCAGCACCCTCTTCTACCTCAGATCAACGGAGAGCAAGGAGATCAAGGCAAGCACCCTCCATTTCACAAATTTGAGTTCAATGTATGCAAAATAATTTTTCTGTTGTTATACTTCTCATATGCAAAAAAATGACTGAAATGATATAAGGAATGTCTAAAAACCAATGGCTAGAACTGAATTACGGGTTGTCCTGAAATCAGTTTATCACTTCTCTATGTTTATCACTTCTATTTCATAAAAACTTCTATTTCTCAATGTTTATTTCATAAGGAATGCTTTGACTATCTTGAAATGATTTTCATTCAATAAAATGATTTTCATTCAATAAATTTTCATCATCTGTAATTATTGTCCTGTTATCATCAAGATAATTTTGCGTCCTATTCCCATGATTTTCATTCAATAAATTTTCATCATATGTAATTATTGTCCTGTCAAGCACTCCAATTTGCATATGCTTTGACTATCCTGAATATTAGATTTTAGCATATGTAATTATCATGATTCTAAAAACCAACAAAATTACATATGCTGATTACATTGTAATTCCATTGCATATGTAAAATTTCCATATGATCAGCATATTGTAATTACCATATGTAAAATTACCAACAAAATTTTAACATTGTAATTACCATATGGAAAATTACCAACAAAATTTTAACATATATAAAATTTTAACATTGAAATTTCCATATGTAAAATTACATATAAAATTTTTTAACATATATAAAATTTCAATTTTAACTTTTTAACATTGAAATTTCCATATGTAAATTTCCATATGTAAAATTACCAACAAAATTTTATATATGTAATTTTGCATCCTTATACATATGGAAATTTTGTTGGTAATTACATATGCTGATTACATCTAAAAAATATGCTGATATGTAATTCCATTGCATATGTAATTCCATTGTATATGTAATTTCCATCAGTAAAAATTTCCATATGCTGATAATTACATATGCTGTTATCATGATTCAAAATGATAATTACATATGATGTTATCATGATAATTACAATTTTTTAATTTTTTAGAATCATGATAATTACAGCTTTGTGATTATCATTTGGTAATTATCAAGTAACCTCAGCAAGCACATGCAGCACATTTTTTACTTCACCCCTTGGTTAGCTTCATCATGTCCCCTTGGTTAGCTTTTTTAATTTATCTCTGTGAGCTTTGTGAGAATAGTACAGCTTTGTGAGCTATCACTGGTTACTTGCTCAACTTGACAGGAGTGCTTGACAGGAGTTCTTTGTGAGAGTTACTTGCTCTTCATAATCAACTTGCCAGGTATTTGATGATATTCTATTGCAAATTGGAGAATGATTTAATGAATAACCTGATTTGATGAATAACCTGTTGAGTTTTTGATGTGCTTGCTCTTCGTTGAGGGAGGGTGATTTGATGAATAACCTGTTGAATAACCTGATTTGTGAGAGTTACTTCCTCTTCTCTTTATAGTTATGGCAGTTGCACTTTAAGTCAATTTTTATCTTTCAGTCAAGAGTTGGGTTTAAAACTTTATCTTTCAGTCAAGAGTTAGTATACATTGATTCTTACAGTTTTAAACCCCTTTTGAAAATAGCTCCATGCTAATATTAGTCCTATAGTTTCAAAATGGATAGGCTTTCAGTCATGAATTGATCAAGCTCTTTTGATTTACCTTAAAGTTTTAAACCCATCAAGCTGAAATGCTAATATTAGTCCTATAGTTTCAAAATGGATAGGCTTTCAGTCTTTCAGGCATGGGCAATCCCAGATATTGCTGAAATGCTTGCTGAAAAATGAGCTTGATGAATTGCAATTTTATTTGATACTTAAACCAACCTATGAAATGAGCAACTGGGATATGAATATTGAGGTTTCATGAACTGGGAACTGAGCTTGAGCAATGAGCATGAATGAAATGTTTTTTGTCCATGCTAAACATTTTTATCATTTTGAGTAGATAGATTATCACAATAGAGAATCCTGTATTTGTAAACAGTATATCCTGAATTTTGTTATTCCATTGAGTGAACAAAATTTTTGAATGATGAGCTGAGTTTGGGACATGATCTATTTTTGAACATCATATATACTGAGAAACCCACAAAGGATATGCTGAGAAACCCATAAAGTATATCCTGTGAAATTCTCAGTATATATGATACAAGCTGAGAATTTCTCAGTATATATGATGTTCAAAAATTTCACAGAATTTTGGGACAGGATATACAATAGAGAATACTGTATAGTTTTATCACGTTAAGTTTCCTTTGTTCAAAAATTTTGTTATTCCATCCTATTCATAAGGATATCACAGTATATTGAATTGAAATTTCATTCAAGATGTGTGAACAAAATTGTTTTATCTTGAATGAAATTTGTTTTATCTACTCAATGAGAATACATCATCTTGATGTTTACAAAATTTCATTGAGATATTTGAATGAAATTGAGTTTTACAGAATTTCATTAAGAATATATCATCTTGATGTGTGAACAAAATTGAGTTTTACAAAATTTTGAATTGAAATTCTCATTGAGTTATGTGAACAAAATTCCATTTAAATTTCATTCAAGATGATAATTTTGTTATTCAATGAAATTTATCAAGATGTTTACAAATTTCATTCAAAATGAGATATACTGGGATATTTGTTTTGTGATTGAATGAGATTGAATGAAATTTATCAAGATTGAATGAGATTGTGAACAAAATTGACTGAGATTGTTTCACCCATATCCTCTTACATTGAATTTGTTATTTATCTACTCAATGAGAATATATCATCTTGATGTTTACAAAATTTCATTGAGATATTTGAATGAAATTGAGTTTGGGACAAGATTTCATTGTGATGTTTTACAAAATTTCAACAGTGATGTTTTACAAAATTTCATTGTGAACAAAATTTCACAGAATTTTGGGATATACAATAGAGAATACTGTATAGTTTTATCATGTTAAGTTTCCTTTGTTCAAAAATTTTGTTATTCCATCCTGTTCATAAGGATATCACAGTATTTTGAATTGAAATTTCATTCAAGATGTGTGAACAAAATTGTTTTATCTTGAATGAAATTTGTTTTATCTACTCAATGAGAATATATCATCTTGATGTTTACAAAATTTCATTGAGATATTTGAATGAAATTGAGTTTTACAGAATTTCATTGAGAATATATCATTTTGATGTGTGAACAAAATTGAGTTTTACAATATTTTGAATTGAAATTCTCATTGAGATATGTGAACAAAATTCCATTGAAATTTCATTCAAGATGATAATTTTGTTATTCAATGAAATTTATCAAGATGTTTACAAATTTCATTCAAAATGAGATATACTTGGATATTCAACAGTGATATACTTTTTTGTTATTCAATAGAGAATCCTGTATCAAAGAGATATGGGTGAACTCATTTTGTAAACAGGATCCTCTCATTTTGATATACACTTTAACTAAGGATATCACAGGTTTTATCAAATTTGTTTTATCAATTTTGTATATCCATGATATCACAGGATATGAGTTCAATTTTGTTTTATCAAATTATACAGGATATCACATAAATCATGAATGTTAAATTTTGAATGATGAACTGAATTTTGATATTCTATCTCAAATTTTTGATCCTCTATAATTTTGAGTTGTGATATCCTTATGAACAGGATTCATAAGGATATCCTCTATAACAAAATAACAAAATTCAGTTCAACTCAACATAACAAAATTCAGTTCATAAGGATATCCTCTATAATCAAAATAACAAAATTAACAGGATTCATGAAAATAGAGTTGTGATATCCTTATGAATTCATGAGTTGTGATATCCTTATGAATTTTGATATTGTATAATTTTGATCCTGTAAATTATGGGTGAATTCATATGAGTTCACAGGAATTGATCCTGTATATGAGTTCAATTCCATGATATGAGTTCAATTTCACATATCATAG
This sequence comes from Scilla litardierei, assembly GCA_030789695.1. Classification (NCBI taxonomy): domain Eukaryota; kingdom Viridiplantae; phylum Streptophyta; class Magnoliopsida; order Asparagales; family Asparagaceae; genus Scilla; species Scilla litardierei. Next base: position 411,499,191 of record CM061142.1, read on the forward strand.
AAATGTTTGTTGGTGAAACAAGATATGGGAGAGGATGCTGTTTTGTTTTGTGAGAGGATATAGGTGAAACATCTTGATGATGTGATCTTCATATAACCTGGACTTGATTGAGTAACCAAAATTTTTTACTCTTCATAATTTTTTGAGTAACCAATATTCTGAGTAACCAAGTCTTGGATTGTTGACATAACCTTCATATAACTCAGGATATGTTTTCAATCTTCATAAATAACCTCAATCCTCATATAACCTGGACTTGATTGAGTAACCAAAGACCCATAATTTTCATATAACCTGGACTTGATTGTTGAAATAATCTTCATAATATGTTTTCCATATCAAGTCATGATTGTGTTATATGAAGATTGTGTAACCAAGACTTGGTTACTCAGACTCAATCAAGTCTTGGTTACTCAGACTCAACCAAGACACAATCAAGAATGAGTTATATGAACTTTGTGTGGGAAATTTGTGTGGGAAGATTTTAAACTGAATTTTATATTCAAAATGAGTGTGCAATTGCAATTGAAAGAATATTTTAAGAAATGAGTTTGAAAAAATTGTTTTTTTCATATGCAAAATTCCCTACTTTCTCAATATTACCAATTCTCTATGTTTTTTTCATATACTGAAATTGAATATATTGGGTGAATAAATTGAAGATACTGAAATTGAAAATATATTCCAGTTTGAAAATGCTACAACCTGTTCATTCTCATTGAACATGAGTTGAGAGATAGTCATGTTATCCATGAGAAATTTTGAATACTTGCTCATTTTACATACTTGCTTATTAAATCATTTCAGTTTTGACTACTTGCTCATTAATTGTGCCATAAACCATATAAATATTGCATATACTGAAATTTTGAATACTTGCTTATTGAATATATTTAATTTTGAATATATACTTGATTTCAAATGAGCAAGGTCAAATTTTTAATATGCTTGACATACTTGATTTCATAAGCTTATACATGAAGATTTCAAATGAGCAAGTGTCCTGTGAAGATTATGATTTGTATGCTTATTGAATTGTGGATTTTGAATTTTGTCCTGTGAATTTTGTCCTGTTAATATTCAAATGAGCAAGTGTCCTGTGAATTATGAATTGTATGCTTGACATACTTGATTTCATAAGCTTATTGAATTTTGTCCTGTGTAGATTTCAAATTCCAGCATTATGTATTCTGTTGATTATACTTGAAATGAAATTGGATGGGAGCTTGCTGATAAGATTTTTCATTTTGATAAGCTCTTGGTGAGCTTTGTGGGTTTGAGGGCTTCATCACATCCTTTGTGAATTGGTGAGCTTTGTGAACTTTGCCTTTTTTCATTGCTATAAACAAATTTTTGCTATAGTGATGAAGCTCTATCCAATTTAAAAGACAGGACATATATTAATTTTTGAATGTTGGGTTTGAGTGACAGGACAAAGCTTGAGTTTGAAATTTAGGAAAGCTTGAGTTTGAATTTGAGTTTGAAATTAAGTTTGCAATTGACAGAATATTTCAGTCAATACACCCACTATAAACTGAATTTTATATTCAAAATGAGTTTGCAACTGCAATTGAAAGAATATTTTAAGAAATGAGTTTGCAAATGAAAGCTTGAGTATTGTTTTTTTCATATTCAGAAATTTATCACATTTTTGAGATATTATCCTTAGTCATCCAATTCCTATGAGTTAATTCTCAAACATACTCAATTTCATTTTTGCAGGACAATACTCAATTTTTTTGGAGATATTTTTTATGATGTATGAAGATTGAATCTTGATAATTACTGATATTTTTTATTATCAGTAGCATATGTGATAACTGAGTGATTGAAGATTGAAAATTGTTTTTTATGATGTATGAAGATTGAAAATTGTTTTTATACTTGGTGAAGCTTGAGTATGTTCACATTATACAGGAACATTTCACATTATATAGGAATATCCTGTAAATAGGAATTGAGTATGTTCACTTGGTGAAGATTGAAAATTGGTGAAGTAAATAGGAATATCCTGTAAATAGGAATTGAGTATGTTCATATTATATAGGAATATCATGTAAATAGGAATCAAGTATGTTCACCAAGTGAGTTGTTCACATTACCAAGTGAATATTCTGTTTTCTATTTACATTATATAGGAATTGAAGTCATGATGTATCAAAATATCAAAATACATCAGGATATGTATTTGATATGTCAAAAAAAATACACTGAAAGTTTTAAGATAAACCAATTCATGGCAGTTGCATTAGAATGAAACTTGACTGAAAGTGCAACTGCTATAAACCAAATCAAAAACTTGACTGAAAGTTTTAAGATACTTCAATCTTAATGAATGAGCATGAATTAGAATGAAACTTGACTGAATTATTTTTTTGTCCATGTTTTTTTGTGTTCAATGTATTATTGAAATTACTCCTCATCAGTCATGCTCATGACTGCTGAGCAATATTGCTTATTAACTAATTTTCTCATCAGTCCTGCTCAATTTTTTGAAAATTTTCTCATCAGTCCTCCTCTGTTTGAATATATTTATAACTTATCCTGTGTTGATGTATTTATGAACTGAAATTTCAGAGATTGGCTTTTATTTTGCTTGGTTTTTTTACATCCATATATACAAAAAAATTCATTTTTAACTGAAATTCAGAGATTGGGTTTTTTACATCCTTATATACAAAAAAAACAGTGATGAGGTTTTTTTGTTGCTCTTTTCAGCTCTATGTTTTGTTCATCAGTTTTTTTGTTTTTCTTCTTTTTTTTGTCACCCCACATGTGGGTGAATACTTCAATTTTTTGATTGCAGCCTAGACTGAAATGTATTTTGATATTAGAATGAAACTTGACTGAAAGTGCAACTGCCATAAACCTAATCAAAAACTTGACTGAAAGTTTTAAGATACTTCAATCTTAATGAATGAGCATGAATTAGAATGAAACTTGACTGAATTGTTTTTTTGTCCATGTTTTTTTGTGTTCAATGTAATCAAGATATTCTAAAAAAGATGAAATGTTTTTTTCTCAGTTTATATTGGCATAGTCCAGGATTCAAAAATGGATATTGGCATTAATATCAGTTTATTCATTATTCTCAGTTAATGAATATTGGCATTATTTGGGGTTAGTCCAGTTTATATTCTCAGATTGTGTATGAGATTTCTGTGATTTATATTGGCATAGTCCAGGATTAATATTGGCATATTCTAGATTTTTGTGATTTTTCTTAAGTTAGCTATATCACATAAATATTGGCATAGTCCAGGGTTCAAAAATGATTTTGATGAATATTGGCAGATTTATGTTGTGTATAATGCCAATATACACAAATCTCATGCACAAATCAGATTTATGTTGTGGGTATTGGCATTAGACACAAATCTCATATATATGCAATGCTAAACTTGATATCCTGTTAATTATGTTGTGAGTTTGATATTTTGATACCATTCAAAGTGTCCTGAGGATCATAGAAGCAATGCTAGAATGCAAAAATTCTCAAGTGATCCTCATCAAATATTCAGATATATGTGTCCTGAGGATTGAGATAATTCAGATATATTCAAAAATTCTCAGGACACATAGAAGTAGCAAAAATTCAAAGATTCTAATGAATGTGTAATTTTTTAATGCTAAACTTGATATCATGTTAATTTTGTATTATCATGTACCCAATTGAATTTCAAAATGTTAATTTCAAAAATGAAGAGCTTGATTATGTAAATGGGAGTATTTTAATTGAACATATACCATATTCTTAAAATGAACATCTAATATACGCTAATAATGTATTTTAATTATAATTAGTTTGGGCTTAATTTGGATAGGGCTTTAGCTCAACGCAGTAGGGTAGAACGAGAACGTGAACAAGAACAACGTAACATATCTCACGCTCTGCCTTCTGACGGTGTACTTGATATACCTCACATAACACCAGCCATGACAACTTCTCCGGTTGAACAAGAAGATGCTGTCTCGGCCTCACGTAACGATATGATTTCCGGGCAAGTTCCTGGACCATCTGTCAGGTCATTATCAACCCGACTGTACATAAAACCTTTTCACTAAGCCATGTATTTTAGTAGTGTTTATTTTTGTGTTTAAATTTGGATAGGGCTTTAGCTCAACGCAAAAGGAGAGAACGAGAACAGGAACAACGAAACATATCTCACGCTCTGCCTTCTGACGGTGTCCTTGATATACCTCACATAACACCAGCCGTGACAACTTCTCCGGTTGAACAAGAAGATGCTGTCTCGGCCTCACGTAACGATATGATTTCCGAGCAAGTTCCTGGACCATCTGTCAGGTCATTATCAACCCGACTGTACATAAAACCTTTTCACCAAGCCATGTATTTTAGTAGTGTTTATTTTTCTGTTTAAATTTGTATAGGGCTTTATCTCAACGTAAAAGGAGAGAACGAGAACAGGAACAACGAAACATATCTCACGCTCTTCCTTCTGACGGTGTCCTTGATATACCTCACATAACACCAGCCGTGACAACTTCTCCGGTTGAACAAGAACATGCTGTCTCGGCCTCGCGTAACGATATGATTTCTGGGGAAGTTCTTGGACCATCTGTCAGGTCATTATCAACCCGACTGTACATAAAACCTTTTCACCAAGCCATGTATTTTAGTTGTGTTTATTTTTCTGTTTAAATTTGTATAGGGCTTTAGCTCAACGCAAAAGGAGAGAACGTGAACAGGAACACCGAAACATATCTCATGCTCTACCTTCTGACGGTGTCCTTGATATACCTCACATAACACCAGCCGTGACAACTTCTCCGGTTGAACAAGAAGATGCTGTCTCGGCCTCGCGTAATGATATGATTTCCGGGCAAGTTCCTGGACCATCTGTCAGGTCATTATCAACCCGACTGTACATAAAACCTTTTCACCAAGCCATGTATTTTAGTTGTGTTTATTTTTCTGTTTAAATTTGTATAGGGCTTTAGCTCAACGCAAAAGGAGAGAACGAGAACATGAACAATGAAACATATCTCATGCTCTGCCTTCTGACGGTGTCCTTGATATACCTCACATAACATCAGCCGTGACAACTTCTCCGGTTAAACAAGGAGATGCTGTCTCGGCCTCGCGTAACGATATGATTTCCGGGCAAGTTCCTGGACCATCTGTCAGGTCATTATCAACCCGACTGTACATAAAACCTTTTCACCATGCCATGTATTTTAGTAGTGTTTATTTTTGTGTTTAAATTTGGATAGGGCTTTAGCTCAACGCAAAAGGAGAGAACGAGAACAAATACATGCAAACACATCTCGATATATGACTCCTACCAGTGTACTCGACATGCCTCAAAGCACATATGCAGTACCAACTTCTCCCGTTGAACATGTAGATGAGGTCTCAGCCTCGCACAACGCTACGATATGTGCTGAAGATGATGAACCATCTGCCAGGTTATTATTCATAAGAGCTCCTCTTCTTTAATGTAAATTAATTTTATTTAATTATTATGGTTTTATTTTGGCTAGGTGTTTAGCTCAATGTCACAGGAGAGAACGAGAAAAAGCTCAACGAAACATTTCTCGATATATGACTCCTATGTGTATACCTCAAATAACAACTGGATTAACAACTTCTCCAGTTGAACAAGAAGACGCTGGCTCATCCTCGATCTTCCGATGTCGGTCAACTCAGCATGGCTCTGGTCCACCAACTCAGGTTGATTTTGGTCGGCACCATCTTGGATTAATGAACATTCCATGCCCTCATTGTTTAGCCTTACACTGGTTGGATGAACAGTTGTCGAAGTCAACTTTGAGAACACATCTTTTTGGAACATGTTGTTTGCAAGGAAAAGTAAAATTGTCGAAACTTAATGAACCCCCTCCAGCACTTAGAGAATTATATGATGGTGACAGTGAGGCATCAAAATCATTTCGAATGTATACTCGGGAGTATAATGCAGCTAATGCATTTACCAGCCTTGGTGTGACAACGGATCAAAGATTGATTGCTGGCAGAGGCCCGAACATATTTACTATTCATGGGGAATTACGCCATCGAACAGGATCACTTCTGCCCTAACCGGATCAAACATCAAGTTATTGTCAACTTTACATATATGATCCGGATTCTGCTATGGAGTTCCGAAGTAATAGAAATCCACATTTGAGCAAGGATGTCTTACAAATTATTCAAAATTGTTTATCGGGCATAAATCCATTCATCAAACTATATTGTCAGGAGTATTCTGTTTTATCTCAAGCAGATTCATGTGGTCATGATCTTCCTGTATATCTACATTACAATTCAAACAAGGATCGTCGCCGTTATAACCTCCTAACTGTAGATGAGATTGCGGTTATTTTACCTGGTGATGGCTATCGACCTTCCGGGATGCGAGATATAGTTTTACATCTTCGAGGAAATCATCAATTAATGCAAATCAATGAGACTCATCCTGCATACTTACCATTACACTACGTCTTATTATTTCCTGATGGTCAGCTTGGATGGGAACCTGAGTTGAAGCAGTGAGATCTAGTTCAAAACATAGCATCAAGTAGACGCCTGACCATGTGTGAGTTTTATAGCTACCGTCTGTTTGAAAGACAGAACAAGTATTCTTCAATTTTGAGAGCGGGAAAGTTATTCCAGGAGTTCATAGTTGATGCTTGGGCAGCAATTGAGCAACATCGTTTGACATTCATCAAACTTAATCAACGAAAACTCCGCTCAGAGCTCTATCAGGGTCTTACAGATATCGATGCATATGCCAGATGCGACCAAATTGGATAGCGCATGATACTTCCTTCATCTTTCACTGGCAGTGCACGTCACATGTTTGAAATATTTCAAGACTCGATGGCTATCACACGTTATAACCAGCACCCGGATATTTTTCTTACCATGACCGCAAATCCAAAGTGGCCAGAAATTACTTCGGCTCTACTGCCCAATCAAAAGGCTACCGACCATCTAGATTTAGTCGCACGTGTATTTGAGTTAAAAAGAAAGGCTTTGATGAAGGAGATTGATGGCAATAATGTATTTGGAAAGAAAGTAGCACATGTATTTACAATTGAATTTCAGAAACGGGGTCTTCCACATATGCATGCTCTTTTCTTTCTTCGTGGACCCGATAAGATTCATACATGTGATCAAGTGGATAGAATTGTATGTGCTGAATTTCCTGATCCTGCTCAAGATCCTGCATTATTCGATACTGTGTCAAAATGTATGGTACGTGGACCATGTGGTGCTCGGAATCCAAATGCTTCATGCATGGAAAATGGTAAGTGTACTAAGAAATACCCTTGAAATTATGCAGATGCAACAACCTTGGATCGTGATGGATATCCTATTTACCGTCGTCGTAGTAATGGGCATCTATATACTGTAAGGGGGCATCAGGTTGATAACCGCGATGTTGTGCCGCACAACAGGTATCTCTCAAGGCGCTTTAACTGCCACATTAATGTCGAAGTTTGTGCCGGGGTAAGATGTGTGAAGTACATTCATAAGTATATTTATAAAGGTCATGATCGGACCACAATGGTATTGGGCGCAGTAAATGAGATCCAATAATACCTTGATGCAAGATATATTGGACCACCTGAGGCTGCTTGGTGAATATTCGAGCATCCTTTGCATCAAGAGATTCCATCAGTTCAAAGATTGATACTTCATTTACCAGGGCAACACCGTGTTATTTTTGATCCAGATGAAGATGTAGATGCAATAAGGTCTAGGGCTGAAAATGATAAGACAACTTTGACTGAATTTTTTACATGTTGCGCTTTACATGAGTCTGCACATGATCTCACATATCAATAATTTCCTCAAAAGTTTGTGTGGCATTCGTCAACAAAGGTCTGGACTCCAAGACAATCTGGATATGCAATTGGCCGAATGTATTTTGCCTCCCCTAATTCTGGTGAGAGATTTAATCTACGGTTGCTACTAACAGTTGTTAAAGGGCCAACATCGTGGGAAAATTTACGCACATTCAATTCTATCGAGTACCCTACATTCAAAGCAACATGTATTGCAAGAGGTCTTCTTGAAGATGATTCCGAGTGGAGACAATGTCTTTCCGAGGCTTCAATTATGAAAACAGGATATCAATTACGAAGACTGTTTTGCATTATTCTTATCGAATGTTTGCCGATCGACCCCCTTGCATTATGGAATGAATTTTCAATGCACATTTGCGATGATATTCCACATAAATTGCACACTTTATTTGCAATTTCTTTCCCATCTCAATGCCAACTTGAAGATTATGGATTATTCCTTATCAATGAATTGCTTCAGGAGTACGGTAAGTGTCTATCTGACTTCCCACCAATGCCACTTCCTGCTGGAGATTGGAATGCAATTGTTGGCAATAGATTGTTGTATGAACATCAGGAACTTATAAATAAGGCTAAACAAATGGATGCTCAAAAAGACATTGATTGCCTCAATGATGCACAACGCCATGCTTACTCGGCAATTACTTCATCTGTATTTGAAAATAAAGGTACTACATTCTTCTTGAGCGACGGTGCTGGAACTGGAAAGACTTTTTTGTACAATGCACTTGCAACAATGTTGCGTAGTCTTGGACATATAGTTATCACCGTCGCGTCATCCGGTATTGCATCATTGCTGCTTAGCAGAGGCCGGACTGCACATTCCACATTTCGTATCCCGTTAGATGTGCATGATACTTCAATTTGTAATTTTAGCAAGCAATCCATGCAAGCTCAATTATTCAGAAAAGAAAAACTTATAATATGGGATGAAGTACCTATGCAACATCGGCACTGTGTTGAGGCAGTGGATCGATCATTACAAGATATTTGTGATAACCCCAGGGCATTTGGTGGTATTACTGTTGTTCTTGGTGGGGATTTCCGACAAATCTTGCCCGTCATACCAAAGGGGGTTCGAGAAGAAATTGTTGGTGCCTCATTGAGACGATCTGTATTATGGTGCTCTGTACAAGTTTTGATCTTGGATCAAAATATGCGGTTAAATAACTCATCGGTTGAGAATGCAAATTTTGCAAAATTCATTTTGGAGGTATTTTATTTCATGCCTAATTTAATTTTACTTACTATTTTATCTTAGCCATTCCTTAACTTAAATTTTATCTATATAATGTATTAGGTTGGCACAAATCCTACAGAGGTGGTAGAACTTCCTTCTCACATATTCAGGAGCAAGGATTTAAACGAGTTATTACTTCGAATTTATCCGCAACTTGATATTGAGGGTGCAGTGACTCCGGCATACCTGACTGAACGAATAATTCTTTCTGCACGGAATGATGATGTTGCTTTTATAAATGCTGCTGCATTACACATTTTTCCGGGACAAAAGATTACGTATCTAGCTGCAGACAGCCTGTCTGAAAATGATGAAACAGACCCAACCATTATAAATCGATTTCCAACTGAGTACATAAACTCTTTGGATCTTCCTGGGTTGCCACAATTTAAACTTGATCTTAAGGTGGGTTGTCTTATTATTTTATTACGAAATATTGCACCAAAAGATGGGCTCTGCAATGGCACTCGATTGATGGTTGTCAGATGTGCATCACGTGTCATTGAAGCTCAAATTTTAAATGAGGATAAAGCCGGTAGTTTTGTGTTTATTCCAAGAATATCTTTGTCACCATCGGCTACAACATTACCATTTCATATGACAAGACGGCAGTTTTCTGTCCGTGTAACTTATGCCATGACAATTAATAAAGCTCAGGGACAATCTGTAAAGTTTGTTGGAGTGGATTTGCGGACCCCAGTTTTCAGTCATGGACATCTTTATGTGGCACTTTCACGGTGCACATCTTTTGATCGTGTATGTGTCCTTCTTCCGGCCGATTCAAATAAAACATTAAACATCGTTTATCCAGATGTTTTGCTATGAATTCCACTATATGATTAATATTGTAAGTTAGTAGTTTAATTTTTTTGTAAATAGTTCTATTTATTTTATTCATTTAGTCATTCTTTAAAAAAATTATTTATCGACTGTTGTCTACCATACAGGTACACCATTATCATATAACCACTAGCTGCATAATGTGGATTGGCGTCACTATATATGGCGATGTAAGAATTTTTTAACTTAAGTAAAAATCATTTTTGCCTTATTATTTGTTTCAATTTGAATCTTTCAATATGAATGGTTAGCTAAAATATTTGTTTGTATTTTTATATACAGGTGGATGCAGATTTGTTTAAAACTGTAAGTCTTTAATCATAACTTTTTATTATTTTATTTCATTTCATTTCATTTGATTTCTTAATATTTTTTGTTCTTATAGGTTGTATTACTTGCTGCCAATAATATAGCTGTCAAGTTGCGTGATTATAAAAGAATTTGGTGGGACAAGGTATGCTGATCAATAAATAAGTTATCATTTTCATATTAAGATTTTTTAAGTTAGTAAATTATTATTATTATTATTATTATTATTAACAGCAAGAAGCAAAAAGAATTGTAGATGCACAGGTGACAGGGAATATTGATGCACCCGAAAAATGTGTTATGGAGGTAATGTAAAAAAACTATTAGAATTTTATTCCCACAATATCATTTTCATTGAGTATCAACATAATATCGTTTGTGTTATAGAATTGAAAGTTAGTTCTTAAGGAGCTTGATTGGGTCCGTAAAGCACGTCCACATATGCTCCCCCCGCATAAGGTAAAAGCGTTTTAAGTTTAAATATTAATGTTATCACATATTTCTTTATTTCTCTAACCAATTTACGTTTGTAATTACCTAGGTTATTGTGCATCCAGATGACACACGCTGTTGGATTGAGATTGACACACATTCCTTTTATATTGTAATGCAGAGGAAGTTTCCTGTTGAACCATGCTGGATTGCGTATTAACAGCGTTGATGTAACAGATGTATTTTTGATGTAACAAATGTAAATATTATTATGGTGTTACTTGGCTTAGACTAAGAGAACTGGATCTATATTACTTTTGTGTAACATTATTAAGGTGTTACTTTTTGATGTTAGAAATGTAAAGTTCAATAGTTGCTTGCATGGTTTTTTACTTCACCAATTTCAATTGTTTTCATGATTGGATGTGATTGGGGGGAGCGTGTTGACATGGCTAATACACATAATTTGATCAATGCTGCTAACTTTCGCACTCCTAGGTTTTGGTGACATGGCTAATTTTTACGTCCTTCTCTATTTTTATGTTTGTTCATGTATCTTAATACTGTAACATGTGTTTTAGCTCCCATCTTTATAGAATAGATGTCTAAAAAATGGGGGGAAAATGCAACTAACTTTACAAAAAAAATTTATAAACGAAATACATATTGGGGGACAAACATTTTTGTCAGTAATTAAATTTTTTTTGAGTAATTAAGCAATGTGAGAACTAAAATCTCTTGAGGTGACCTAAATTTTGGGGAACTAAGACTTTGATTGGGGAACTAAGATTTTGAGGGGGTATTTCTAAAAAGAATCATATACACAATTTCAGGGGAACTATGATTTTGAGGGGGGAATATCTACAATGAATCGTGCCCACATTTTCGGGGGAACTAAGATTTTGAAGGGGGGATATCTACAATGAATCGTGCCCACATTTTCGGGGGAACTAAGATTTTTAGGGGGAATATCTACAATGAATCGTGCCCACATTTTCGGGGGAACTAAGATTTTGAGTGGGAAATATCTAAATTGAACCGTGCCCTCGGGCACGGGTTATAGACTAGTATATATATATGAAAATGCAGTTACTTCATTTTCTGTTTCACACATTATCTCATTGTTTATCTTATATGTGTTAATTTTGTGAAATTGTGTCCTTGTATGCAATATCATTTGTATGATGTGATTTGAGACGATTTTTAATCTTTTGACTTGAAATGTTGATATTGGATTCTCGTTCCTTTACTCAACGTATATCTCGTGTGTTTTATGAGTTTTTGGTATGTATGTTGATCGACCCAGAACTAACTCCGAAAAGATGTCGTTTACCGCAAGCGCATGGTATAGTGGCAAGCAGGTATCGAACACGGGGAAGCGGTGCTATACTATCTATCTACTCCTAGGTTGAGTTAGATTTGCGGGTTTATTGGTGGAAGTGGGGTATGGAGGGTCGTAATAGTGATATATGCGAAGGTTGTGTCACTCAACGTTGCAAGCAAGGGGTTCCACACAAAGAAAGAAAGAAATAAAATATAAAAGACTAAGGCTTTAGGACTCGCCACTAGGATCGTCGGATATCGACGCTAGGCTAGAATTCTTACGTTGCATTGGATTTATGGGGATGGTCTCTTATTGACGCAATGGCGGTAGCCATCAATGTAGTGTTATAGTTCGTCGGTGGATCCCCTCAAGGCACGAGCCGGGCATGGTCACGAGCCTTGGTTGAATCCACTAACTCCCTAATTAAATCCGTAGGATACTCCTTAAGCTAATCGATTCCACCAACCGTGGGCACGATCTTAGTACGAGTTCTCCTAGGGATTTTGTTGGATCAACCAAAATATAACCCCTTTTATATCCAATGTATCATAAAAATCCTATCTTTGCATCTAGATCCTAAAATCCTAGGGCTAATCCATTAGCCCTAGAAAAGATTATTCAAGCATAGCAAACATTATGAAAACAATAGAGATCATTGCTAGCATCATATAAGACAATAATAAGAAATAAAATTAAATTAAAGAGATAAAATACTTAGCTTGATACAAGAGGAGGGGCCTATGGCGTAGCCTAACTCCCATAAGATCGTCTCCTGAAACTTGATAGATCTCCCTAGAAAACTCTCCAAAAAGTCCCCCTCCAAATGACGGTTACCAAACAATATATATATCTCTCTAAAACCTAGCAAACAATCTAAAAAACCTTCTCAAATTCGGTCCAAATCTGTTTCTGGCCGCAACTTATTGGTGGACCCCGACAGCACTCGGATCGAGTAGGAACAGCACTCGGTCGAGTGCAGATTTCAGCACTGCAGCACTATCTTGCAGAAATTTTCCAGAGCTCATCCGACCTCCGATTGGCACGTTCTTGGTGGAGTTGGAACCGTATTGAAGTCTACTATCTGGAAAAATATCAGAAAAATACTGAAAAATCCCAGGTGATAGCAGATTTGAAAAGAGTGTACGACTGTCTGAAAATCTGGGCTTTCACCTTACTCGACCGAGTAGCCTTCGTGCTCGGTCGAGTCGCCCCCTTGCTCGGTCGAGTCACCCCCCTACTCGGTCGAGTCTGTCAGTGGATCGGGCTCCTCCAAAAGTGTTGCTCTGCCTACTCGGCCCGAGTAGGCCTTGCTCGGTCGAGTCGCCTGCTGGCTTGATCGAGTAAGTCCTGCTCGGTCGAGCAGGATGTTGAACTGGACGAAGCTTCGAAAAATAGAAATGACTTGACCGAGTCACCACACTGCTCGGACGAGTAGGATGCACATTCTCTTTTCTACTGGGCTCGTGTATCAGCTCGACCGAGCAGCTTGGGCTCCTCGGTCGAGTCACCTGGGAAAGTAAAGCTGATTTCTTCCTGGCTTCTCCTTTCTCTTTCTCTTCCCCTAGTCTTCTTCTTTGGCACCTCAAGCATGTCATCATGAGTATTCTTGGTGCTCTCACGTCTCCGATCGTCTTATTGACTCTAAATTGCTCTAATATCGCTCCAAATACCTGAAATGGAATAAACGCTCCAAAAGTCATATTGTTCCAAATAATAGTGTAAAAGTGTATGAAATATGTAAATGAGCAATCATTTTGACGTGTATTCATATAGATAAAATGTGGAATATAATGACACATCATATGTCAATAAGATGCCCTTGTGTGATTAGTTTTTCTCCGAATATTTGTTGGCAACAAATTGAATATACATCCTATTTTTATCCTCTCATGCTAGTACTTATTTAGCACGATTATTGTTGTTATTTTACTCCCACCTTTTGGATAATTCCATAGGGGGAGAGAAATAAACAGATTCATAATGTATGTGCTAAGTAAATTCTAATTTCACTTGAATTTAAGATTGAAGTTGCCTTAGAATCAGGGGGAGTAAGATATAATGAACATGTATTATATAATCCTAGATTTCATGGATTCAAGCAAATAATTCCATTCATGCATATCTTACTCATTTGCTTCATTTGATCTATAGATGCCATAATATTTATTGACTAACTAGATTGGCATCTATGTAGGGGGAGGAAGTTTTATTTAAGCACAATTATTTATCTTTTTGTTTATGTTTGTTTGTCTTCATCAAAAAGGGGACTTCTCCCTACTTGGTGTTAATGATGAGTAAACATAATTACTTGTGACTAATCTCTTATTTGCAGTTAATCCATTGCCTAAGCATATCATGAAGATCAATTAGCAATGGATGACACTCAAAGATCAATGAAAGCAAGAAAAGTAGATTGGATGATGAAAGATGGTGATTGAAGCTCCTAGAAGACTTCAAGCTCATACTTTGAAAAGAAGAGAGAGTTCTACAAATGTAATCTTCGTTTTATCTTCTAGTATGTAGCTTAGAAGTAGAAATTTGATGGAGCACACACACATCTCCATTTCAGTCATAGGAAATTATTAGATCAATTTTCCTTTGACTCCAATTCATAATATGTGCTTAGTGTGATCTCAACAGTCAACTGCTGAATGATTTACAGTCGCCTGTCTAAAAACAGTCGACTGTGTTTTGTTCTACAGTCGCCTGTTATGCACATATCTAATTAGTGGATTTTTGGGCTTCTAAGCTTTAACTCTATCAGGCGACTGTTGTACGTTTCATAGGCGCCTGTCCAAGAGACAGTCGACTGTGATCTGTAAATCAGTCACCTGTCCATCATCTACCCAATGATCATTCCATTTGATCTGGCCAGTCGACTGATGTTGTATTTACAGTCGCCTGTCCATGGGCCAGTCGACTATGAAAGCTTCAACAGCCGCCTGTCCATGATTCTTCTGCAGGACTTGCTCTTTGGAATATTTCATATTCTAGTGCCAGTCGACTGTCCAATGGCACAGTCGACTGTCAATGCTTCAACAGTTGTCTGTCTGTGAGCCTCTCTGCAGACTCAACTCTCTGGAAAATGTCAGGGTTTGTGACAGAAGCCTATAGAAGGAATTACAGTCGCCTGTTGGATTTACAGTCGACTGTCTTCTCTTTATCAGTCGCATGTCCTGTATTCCCAGACTTTTCTGAGACTTTCTCAACTTACCCTAATTATGGCCAGTCGCATGTAGAAGGATTTACAATCGCCTGTTGGTTTAACAGTCGACTGTCTACTCCTCATCAGTCGACTGTCCACGTGGTAAGTTACCATTTGAATTCTCACCTACTCTCTGACACAGTGCAGCAGTCGACTGTGGTTTGTTCAACAGTCGACTGTCGCGTGTGCAGATTCTATCCGTCAGCTGTTTCTCAACGGATTTCAAAGGGGCTTTTGGGGATTTTGTTTGAGGGCTTTAGGGAAACTATAAAGGCAGCCTCTACTTTTCTATTGAGAGGTTACTTACCCACTTACTCATTAATTCAAGCTTTCATTCTTCCAAGATCAAAGCTCTCAAAATCCTAAAGCCCTAGAATTCCTATCTTTAATCTCTTACTTTCCAACCTAGAACCAAAGAGAAATTTTCTAGGCATTTGATGAAGTCAAGAGAAATGGCTTTCCTCTCTTCAAAGAGAGTCATTCAACACACAACACACTCTCCTTCAAGTTCTACTTAAAGGCATAGGTGATTGTAAGTGTTGTTTAATTTCATATTTCGTAACTTCCGTTATTTGTTTTACTCTTGGGTTGTGAGAGTGATTTGCTTGCTCCCAAGTTATGGGAGTCAAGGACATCTAGTGTATTTCGATTTCACTTATAGGTTTTTACAAGTGGGTTTAAAGGGAACCTCAAGTTAGGGTTCTAACTTGAGTATCAGGTTGTATCCAGGTGGAAGGGACGTAGGATTATCGGAACAAGTCGGAAAGTGACTTGGGTAATCTGAACCCTTGAAACATCCTTGCGTTTGCATTGTTTCATTCTAGGGTTTATTTTGATTCCGCATTTATTGTTTGTTAGGAATTTAATTTGGTGTAACTATCTTTTTAAATTTCATAAACATTATTCAACCCTCCTTCTACTGTTTTCCTCATAGCCAGGGGCCTTACAATTGGTATCAGAGCAAGGTTATAGCTATGGCATCCAACAACAACAACGTTCCACCACCGACTTCGTACGATCGTGATGGTGCGTCAACCGTCTTCGAAGGTCAATCAACGGTGCGTACTCTGCATTTCAATGGTACGAATTTCGGCTATTGGAAATGCCTGATGGAGACGTTCCTAAGGAGTGTGCTCGCTCCACAATGTAACCCAAGAGCACAACCTAGTATGGCGCAAATGCACGAAGATAAATCCCTGGCAACGACGCCAAAAACTTGATCGCGCCCCGGATACACACCCGGGACGTGACTCGCTAGTCTTACCGCAAGTGCACGGTGTAGCGGCGAGCGGGTATCGAACACGAGGAGGGCAAATGACGGTGCCTTCTTCAATTCACCTGGCTATAAGAACAGTCGAGAAATATTCGCAATAAAGCGGTCACAGTCGTTCAATTGTATAAAGAAAATATCAAATTAATAAAAACACCTAGGGATAGGGAATCCCCGCTACAAACCGTATCTCGTCATTGTGATTCGTAGGTTTCACAATTGCTAGACTTGAAATTCAGGTGAACTAGTTGCAACTAAATGTAGAACCAAGCTCACGTTCTCGCGCTATTGCCGGTCTATAGCAAACCAAGGGTAGGGTCCAATCTCTTGCAAACCCTAACCTAGGCAAGTTAGCGTGAAGAACAACGTCTTCGTCCAATCATATCTCGAACCCACTCTCGTGCAAACTCGAGCTACGACCTAGGTTGGGATAGTTCCTACCCGTCCAATCTCTTGCAAACGGGTATTGGTATAGAATTGCAATCGAAAACCCTAGTTTCGGTCCAATCTCTTGCAAACCGATTCCAGAGAAACCCAATTGTAACCCAATTCGAATTTCTAGGGCTTCCTATCGAGTTGGGATCCAATCTCTTGCAAATCCCAATCGGTATGAATCCCTAGCTATTCGTATTAAATCAATCCCAAACTAACCCTAATCAATTCTAGCAAGAATTTCACCTATTCATCACAAATTAGAAATAGGGTTCGTAGGGTTCATCCCTACGCCCTAAGACGATAGAACTACTCACAATTCATAATGCAAATCATTAGAAATTCAATAATAAAAACAATAGAATTCATTGCAATAGACAATATATCAATAAAAATAAGGTTTTTGATAGAAAGAGAGACAAACCAATGAAGTTCCAATAGCATCCAACAAATTAACACTTTTATCTCTCTCCAAAGAACTAAATCTAATCTCCTAAAAAGTATTCTAAAAAGGCTGCCAAAAACTCTGAAAAAACTCTCCAAAAAGCTCTCTAAACTAGGTTAAAAACTGGGGTTAAATATCCCCCAAAATTGCCCAAAAAACTGTGACAAAATTCCCCCTACGCAGCTTAAAAATCGCACTTTACGCTACTGGCAGCGCGGCTCACTCGGCCGAGTGACAAATGTCACTCGGCCGAGTGACGGACCTTGACGGATTCCAGTAAGTCTGGACTTTTGGGGGTCGTCTCCTCGGGAGTCACTCGGGCGAGCGTCTTTCTTCACTCGGCCGAGGGTGGATTTATTCACTCGGCCGAGTCGGAACTCGGGAGCTGACTGACGGATTATAGTAAGTTGGGAATTTTGGTTGCCGTCGTCCTGATGCCACTCGGGCGAGTGGTGTATCCGTGCTCGGCCGAGTAGGCTGGCGATGCTCGGCCGAGTACACGCTGATACTCAATCTGTTGCGTGTCCGATCTGGCCGGCCGAGCAGGTTGTCGATGCTCGGCCGAGTGGTATGCTGAAAATGCCCAATCTTCATCTTTTCGCTTCCTCGTCGCTCCTACGACGTTCTTTCTTCTTCCACTCATCTCCAATCACAGAATTCCCCTCAAAAGAGTCACGGGTGACACTCCGGAGTGGGTGCATCTCAGAATCACTCCAAATCGCTCCAAATCTCCTGAAATACGACAAAAACAAGAAATTGTGAAAAGCATCGCAATATTGTCGAATAATCGTGAAAAACGCGATATGAGCGATCAAAATGGCATGCAAACAAGCAGAAAAAAGGTGTAAAATATGGAGTGATCAAAATCTCCCAAGCTTACCTCTTACTCGTCCTCGAGGAAGATGAGTAAAAAGGGAACTCGGTGGATAAAGATTATGGAAACGATGGAAAAATAGAAAATGAAAAATGAAAAACAAAATAGAAAACGAAGGTGGAAGTTACTAGATCATTTTTCTCAGGACGTGGGTTTTGCTTACTCATATAGCACGCATCGAATATAAAACACATGTCAAAGACTTTTATCTCGATATCATAGTATAATGGTGCATTTGAAATAGAAAACCCAAGAATATCAATATAGCATGAAAAATGGAATAATTCTAGAATTAACATTTTCTGAAGCATTTAAAGCGGTATACAAAATCGTAGATCACACACTTTTCAATTGAATGCTTTCTATAAGGAGTATAAGAGATATTACACAATAGAGTAGTAAGAATAGAAAAGCGTGGTTTTCATGATATGAATGCTAAACACAGATTTCTGGATTTCGTGAAACGTTTAGCAATCTCACCGAGTATAAAATATCACTTAGCCTAGGTTGTCATGCACCGTCATGTAGTCACTCTCTCACACATCATTGGATCCCCTCCCCCAAGCTTATCCATAAGCGTGGTGGCGTAAACAAAACAATAATCACATTCCCCGTTTCTTTTGAAGCTCCAAAAAAGGAATAAAAACAAAAACAAAAAGAGGGAAGAATGAGAGAAAGAGTATGAGATGTGATCGTTTTGAACTTCTTTTCTCTTTTCTTTTCTTTTTCTCAAACCATTTTCTTTTTCTTTTTTTTCTCTCTCTTTTTTTTCGAATAACATATATACACAAATGATCCCAAATCAAAAGAGAAGGATATACAAGTACATTTTTTTTTCTTTTGGGGAATTTGGAGCATGGGATATAATAACGGGGGGAATGCCAATAATAGAATTGCTAAGGGGAGATTCACCAATGAATTTAAAATAGAGAAATAATGTTCAAGATATGTGGAGAAAGAAATAAATGTATCTCTCGGTTCACGCTATAGGACGTGCATGACAACTTCAGCAGGGTAATTTAATCTACTCAGTTTAATCTCAAAAAGCAAACTAGTCCAGATTTATCAATGCTAGCAAACATTCAATCAACCTGAAGTGAAACCTGAAGTGAAGCGTACAAATTATGCAATAAGAAGTGACATGAGAAAAGAAAGCAGTACTCCAGATATAAGCAATCAATGCGTGAATCTTGGTGTGTTTTCTACGATAGCATACATATGAATTATCAAACATCAGCTAATAATAGAATTTCATCCATTTTCATACGGAAAAAGAAGTGGGTTACTATTTCTTAAATGCAAAGCAGAACAAAGCATATGATATCAAAAACATAAGCTATGACATGACAAAATTAGCATGCATATAGAGAAAAGCTAACACCACGTCATCGTCATCACAGAAAAATTATCTCTAGCAAAAGATGAAAGAAATAAAGATAACAGAAAACAGAACTATTTACAATGCAGCACACAAAGAAAATAAGAAAAACGTGATGCATGGTAAAAAAAATGAAAAAGTGATGAAAAATGGGTGCAAAAACGGAAAAAAACGTGGAAAAACTAAAAATAAAGGTGATAAAAGCAAAAAGTGTGAGAACTCACTCCCCCAAGCTAAAGTGCACAGTGTCCTCAATGGGCAAAGTGTGGCACACCGAGAGACGTGAAAGGGGTGGGGTGGGTGAGGATGCATGCAGGATAAAAAAAGGAAAAATAAACAGAAAATATGATGCAGATGTGATGCATGCAGAGATCAGAGTGATGCAGATATGTTTCACCAAAAATACTCTCCCTCTCTCCAAAAAAAGATATAAAATGATGTGATCAGGATAAGGACCAAAACAGTGAGGGGAGGAGGTGCGGGGCAAAAACAAAAAATATCTGCAGGACCAGCAGAGAATGGGCAGCATAACGACAAAATTATCAATGGCATCAAGAGTGTGCCTAAGTTGGAGGTGCTGCACCATCTCCGTCCTGTGGTGGAGGTGGGGGTGGTGGTGGGGGTGGTGGGGGTGGAAGCTGCTGGGCGGGTTGTGGCAGTGGTGGCAGTCGCACGAGAATCTGAGTCAGGCAAGCCTGAATACTGGGAAGTAGCTCGACGCGAGACTGCACGGCGGAGACTGTGGCAGACAGAGCTCTAAAGTCGCCTCTGAGTCCACTCACCACCCCCTCAAGAGCACGAATGCTCTGAAGTAGAGCGTCGGGGGGAGGTGGTGCAGAGGGACGCACGTGTCTAGGCTGTGAAGGACGGGGCTGTCTGACACGGGCGGTGTAAATAATCGGGCCAGCAGGTATGTGTGGAAAGGGGGCTGTGCTCACTAGTGGATGCCCAGCCTCGGTGTGAGGCTGGGACGCAGGCTGGGATGATGAGGCAGCAGCAGCCGTGGTGGAAGACAAAATCGGCAACGAGGTAGCAAGAGAGGTCTGTGACACAGAAGTGGGGACAGACGTCACGACACTCTCAGAAAGGACAGCTGCGGTGGAGACAGAAGGGTCGACCACTGGGGAGGAAGTGTAGGTCCCAAAAGGTGACACCCCAGCGGACAACAAGCTGGATAGGGTCCGCACAACAGCAGGGAAGGAAGACTCGCCGCTCTCAAGGATAGTGGGTGGACGCTCGGGAAGAAGTGAGGAAATAGGCTCAACCGAGATAGGCACAGCAGGGGTGGGGGTGGTGGTAGACGTGGTGGACAACTTAGCAAGGGTACTCCCGACACCGACAGAAGTGTAGACAGAGGTGCCGGGAGGTGCAGACAGTGCAGACTCAGGCTGAGGGATCACGGGGTTGACGGGTGCAGGTGGTGCCTGCTCAGCTCCCTCGGCCTCTAGCACGTAGGCGGCGGGGATCAGGAGATCCATCGTCGGAAGCCAGTCCCCGTGTGCCGGTCCTATATGTGTCCGAGCGGGGCTCGGAAGAACCATGTAATCGGTACTAAAGGGACCATGCAACCATACCCAGTGTCGCTGGCCGTGGGGACGAAGCATCTTCATCAAGGCCATAACATCTATCGAAAGTGCAGTGGGGCCCAGGGCTCATCGCAGGTCGTCAGGTAGGTCCACGCTGGTCATAAGGGCTAGAAGCGTAATCAGACCGCCGTAGCAAATAGGTGAGTGAGCGCCCTCCGAAATGATGATGCGGTCTAAAAACCAGCTAGCAATATCAATCTCAACGGCTGGGACCAGGTCGTCGCTACCCCTATCCAGAACTCTAGGGCGAGTCATCGCGTAGAGCATATAGAGCTCAGGCGTAGACATCGTCCCAGGCTCGTACCTCGCTAAGAAAGTGGTCGCCATGAGGCGCTGTGCTATGCGGAGGTAGGGGTGGACGATAGCTGAGGCCTTGGCCCTACTAGGGTCAAAGGCAAGTGGTGAACCTGTGATCCGTGTCCAGAATGTGGAGGTGTCGAATGACGGTGGTGGGATGTGCGTGGGTGCGTAGGCTCGGTCGGGGACATGGACAGTGGGCCACTGGAAGAATGCACGAAGCATGTCGAGAGTGACCTCGCACTCTCGATCCATCAATCGGAATGTGCATCTCCCAGCGGTCCGGTCAATAGAGCTCAGGACCTCTAGTGTCGGACGGATGTAAGTATCCGCCGACACCGACAAAAAATCATGCCATCCCACGTTGTCGTACAACGTGAGTAGCCCCTCTAGTACCCCAAGGTGGTCAAGGTCTGCTAAATATGCGAACCTAGAGGGCACTATCGAGCACTGGGCGATACGCTCAAATTGGACGCACTGTGCATCGTTTCTGAACATGATCCCGAGCGGCCCGACGACGGGAGCGGGTGGAGGGACAGGATCGGCTGGGATCGGCTGTGTGGGTGGTGGTCGCGGTGGCAGTCTAGGTGGAGGGGAGTCCTCCCTAGCGTGAGAGGGACCGGCATCATCGGTCCTCTTCCGCTTGGAAGAGGCTCCCCGCGTGCGTGGCCTAGTGCGGGGCGGCATGTGTGCAGCGAGTGCTCACCCAACAAGAATAATATGAGGCGTGCTAAAAAGAATGGAACGAATGTACCGGAACACGCCGCGAGAGCAAATCAGCATGTGCGTGCGAAGTGCGCCGCCACCGTGAAGCCAAAAGCGCGTCCAGAAGCTCCCCAAAGCTCCCCCAAGATAGCCTACAAATCAAACAATGATATCAGCGGATAATATTCGAAATACATAGGGGAGATGGGGTATAATAGATAGGTAAAGAAGTTCATTTGAGTTAGGGGCTCAATGGGTCTACGGATCAAGAGAAACAGGGAGAAAAATGGGTTTTTGGGGCAAACCGAGGCTAAACGAGGCAATGGAAGCCGGCGCCGGCGAGATGGAGCGACGACCGAACGTCGGCGTGGAAGGGGAGCTCGGTCGACGGCGATTGCCGGTGGGTTGGTTCGATTCGGGCGCGGGAAGACGAAACAGCGGGCGAGGGAGGGAAACAGCGCAGCGGCTTGAGCGAAAATGGGGGTGATTTGGGGTTTTAGAAAATCGCGCCCGCCTCCGAACTTATATAGCAATTGTTACGACTCGGCCGAGTGTAAATGTCACTCGGCCGAGTGCGTAAACGAAAAATTTCGAAAAATCTCGTTCCCACTTACGACTCGGCCGAGCGGCTTTGCCACACTCGGCCGAAGGGAAAAACTCCGTTCGGCCGAGTGGCACAAGCTACTCGGCAATTCTCGCCCTAGGAGGGTATCCGTTTCACTCGTCCGAGTGACTAAACATACTCGGCCGAGTGGCAGTTAATACTGAAATGCACAAAAAAGACAGAGAGTTGGTTCCGAAGACTTCCCTGGTTGGTGCCCCACTCGGCCGAGTGGGGTCCTTTGCGCGGCCGAGTGGCATATGATACTCGGTCGAGTGGCGTTCTGTTTTCTGTTTTGGGGATCCGTTTTCGCTCCACTCTCTGTTTTTCTTCCTCCAGTTGGTTTCTTCCTCTTCCTAAGCCTCGAGCGCATTCCTGGAGCGCTCTTCTTTGCCTCGGTCATCCTCCATATGAGAGATCTCCTTTTCTCCTCTCCTGTCATAAGAATTAAGACTAGTTGTCAAGATTTTTATAGGCAATTGACTCAAAACACTAATAAAGTCTAAAAACAAAAGTGAAAACCAAAATAAAAATAATGCAAAAACCGTCGGGTTGCCTCCCGACAAGCGCTCGTTTAAGGTCTTGAGCTCGACCCCTTTGGATTTTCAAATTAGCGTGGGGATGTTGGGTGCGTATGAGATGAACCCATCGAATTTGTCGGGAAGACCGCTCGGGTTTGGATCATGGTGGTGCGTGGTCTTCCTCAGTGCCCCTTCATCATGGGCATTGTTGGGGGATGGCTCCCCTAAGCTTGAGCTTGTTCCGGTCTTTGACTTCGTCGGTGACACCGACCTTCGAATTGGTGGAGCTTTCTTTGGATTCTTCAATGTCGAGAGCTTGCAAAGCTCCCGTATTCTCGCGACATCAGTGTCGCCATCATCTTTCTCCGTGGAGCTATTGGGAGAGTCCTCCATCTTCTCCTCTTCGACCAAATCTTGGCCTTCTTCAAAGCCATCATCATGGAGTGCACCGATGGAGTGGGGGATAGCCTCTTCTATAACCTCGTCAAGGAGGTCTACATAATCTAGCTCCTCATGATATAGCATGTGCTTCATAGCCTATGGTATATGGAGCTCGACTTCAATGTCACCGACATTCAAGGTAAGAGTCCCTTCCCGCACATCGACGATTACACTGGCAGTGGCGAGGAATGGGCGTCCAAGTATGAGCGATGTGTCACCCTCCTCCTTGATATCCATGATCACAAAATCACAAGGCAAGCATATGCCTCCTGGCACTTGGAGTGGGATGTTCTCTGCTATCCCAACCGGCCTAGTGATCCGACCGTCCGCGAGTTGAATCCTCATGTCGGTCGGCTTTAAATCGGTGTCGGTGTTCAACTTCCGGAACATGGTGAGAGGAATGAGGCTTACACTAGCGCCCAAATCAACCAATGCTTTTTGTAAGGGGACGCCTCCTAGTGTGCAAGGAATCCGGAAACTCCCGGGATCTTTAAATTTGGCGGGCTCCTTTTCCTTCCTAGTGAACCAAGTTCCTTGTTCCGCGAGCATGATCTTCTCTTTCCTTTTCCTTCCCGTAATCAAGTCCTTTAAGAACTTCACGTAGGATGGGATTTCCACTATGGCATCAAGGAAAGGGATATTGAGGCTCACCCCTCTCAAGTATTCGAGGAACTTGGCTAGCCTCTTCTCGATCTTGGCTCTAGCTAGCCGTTGAGGGAAGGGCACCGGTGGCATGAATCGGCACTCATCAATAGGTTTCTCCACTCTAGATTTTGCTCCTTCTTGCGGCTCCTTCTCTTTTTCCACCTCAATTGCCGGCTCGCTCTCTGCTAGAATTTCCACTGCGGGTTCCTTGGCTTGAGTCATGACGGGAGTGGTATCCTTCCCGCCTTTTGTCGTAACCGCAACAACCGTGTTGATATGGCCAGTGTTGCCCCGTGGGTTTGGCTCGGGTTGAGCCAGCAATTGTTGGTTGTTTCTATTGAGCAACGCAAGTTGCTTCCCAATTTGAGCGACGACGGTGGTAAGAGAATCTTGTCCCGCCTTCAACATGGCGTTAATCTTTCTCTGCTCCACCATAAACTCCTCCACCTTAGCTTCAAAATCCGAACGTGGTTGAGCTTACAGAGGGTTGGGATTTCTCCAACCTTGATTATACCCGGGTGGCCTATAAGGTCCCACTTGTTGCCTAGGTGGGAAGTTTTGTTGCGGTGGCCCTCTTGGTGGATAATTCGGTTGTGGTGGTGGAGCCCGAGCTTGAGGAGGTTGTTATGGTGGGGGGTTCAAGGCACCATCATTATTAGCATAGGAAAAACCCGGGTGGTTTCTAGCGGCCTGGTTGGCCCAATATCCGGAATTCCCCGCAACATACTGAATTTGCTCCAAAGTTCCTTCTCCATGCTCTCCTCCTACATACATGGCTTGGGATTGGTCTTGCCAATCACTCATATGGTTTGTCGGTGCGGATGTAGAAGGAGCTCCATGCGGCTCGGTAATGTATTTCTCCAATCTCTCCACTACCTTGTGGAGAGAGTCAAATTTGCTAGCAAGCTCCGCCACGGCCTTGGCCTCGTAAATAATCGTGGGCTTCAAGGAGGATTAAGAATGTCCTCGCTCGTCGCCCCACTGTTGGTTGTTGGAGGCCATCTCCTCTAGCAAGGCCGTAGCTTCATCGGGGGTCTCTGACAAAATGGCTCCGTTGGCGGTAGCATCAATAATCTGTTTTGTGCCCGGTTGGAGTCCATTGTAGAAACTGTGGACAAGCTCCTAATCCTCTATGCTGTGATGGGGGCATTGATGCTGCAAGTCCTTGAAGCGCTCCCACGCCTCATAGAGAGTCTCCTGCGGCCCTTGCTTGAAGGACATGAGAGCACTTCTTATCTTCACCGTCTTAGAGGGCGGGTAAAATTTGTCGACGAAGGCACTCGCCAATTCATCCCAAGTGGTGAAGATTCCTTCAGCTTGCGTCCTCAACTAATATAAGGCTTTGTCCTTGAGTGTAAAGGAGAAGAGGCGCAGTTTGATAGCATCTATGGAGACGCCCGGCATTTGGAAGGTGGCACATTTTGATAAAAAGAGCTGGATGTGGTAATGAGGGTTTTCATGGGAATTCCCATGAAAAGGGTCTTGCTGCATCAGACTACCAATCCAGTCTTCAACTCGAAATTTTTGTCGGCCGCCAACTCCGGCATAGCTATGGACGAGGTCGTGGAGGAAGTCTTAGGCTGAAGCCTATATCTAATGGAAATGATCCTCGCCATTCGCGTCGCCAATTCTTCGGGTGTCTCAGGATGGGTCATAAAATTCCCTTCCGTATCGAGTCTCCTCTCCGCTCTGATCCTCCTCAATATGTGTTCGATGTCCGGATCGTATAGTATTTCTTCGGGGTCCGCTGTGGATCTCGTGTACATGCAAGGAAAAATAGAGTTTCAAAGAAATAGTTAGCACAAAGGAAGGGTAAAATAAAAATAGAAATAATAAAACAAAAATAAAAATAGCTAGGTAGGTAGAATCAAACACTATCGCCTCCCCGGCAACGGCGCCAAAAACTTGCTCGCTCCAAAATGTAACCCAAGAGCACAACCTAGTATGGCGCAAATGCACGGAGATAAATCCCCGTCAAGGGCGCCAAAAACTTGATCGCGCCCCAGATACACACCCGGGACGGGACTCGCTAGTCTTACCGCAAGTGCACGATGTAGCGGCGAGCAGGTATCGAACACGAGGAGGGCAAATGACGGTGCCTTCTTCAATTCACCTGGCTATAAGAACAGTCGAGAAATATTCGCAATAAAGCGGTCACATTCGTTCAATTGTATAAAGAAAATATCAAATTAATAAAAACGCCTAGGGATAGGGAATCCCCGCTACAAACCGTATCTCGTCATTGTGATTCGTAGGTTTCACAATTGCTAGACTTGAAATTCAGGTGAACTAGTTGCAACTAAATGTAGAACCAAGCTCACGTTCTCGTGCTATTGCCGGTCTATAGCAAACCTAGGGTAGGGTCCAATCTCTTGCAAACCCTAACCTAGGCAAGTTAGTGTGAAGAACAACGTCTTCGTCCAATCATATCTCGAGCCCACCCTCGTGCAAACTCGAGCTACGACCTAGGTTGGGATAGTTCCTACCCGTCCAATCTCTTGCAAACGGGTATTGGTATAGAATTACAATCGAAAACCCTAGTTTTGGTCCAATCTCTTGCAAACCGATTCCAGAGAAACCCAATTGTAACCCAATTCGAATTTCTAGGGCTTCCTATCGAGTTGGATCCAATCTTTTGCAAATCCCAATCGGTATGAATCCCTAGCTATTCGTATTAAATCAATCCGAAACTAACCCTAATCAATTCTAGCAAGAATTTCACCTATTCGGCACAAATTAGAAATAGGGTTCGTAGGGTTCATCCCTACGCCCTAAGACGATAGAACTACTCACAATTCATAATGCAAACCATTAGAAATTCAATAATAAAAACAATAGAATTCATTGCAATAGACAATATATCAATAAAAATGAGGTTTTTGATAGAAAGAGAGACAAACCAATGAAGTTCCAATAGCATCCAACAAATTAACACTTTTATCTCTCTCCAAAGAACTAAATCTAATCTCCTAAAAAGTATTCTAAAAAGGCTGCCAAAAACTCTGAAAAAACTCTCCAAAAAGCTCTCTAAACTAGGTTAAAAACTGGGGTTAAATACCCCCCAAAATCGCCCAAAAAACTGTGACAAAATTGCCCCTGCGCATCTTGAAAATCGCACTTTACGCTACAGGCAGCGCGGCTCACTTGGCCGAGTGACAAATGTCACTCGGCCGAGTGACGGACCCTGACGGATTCCAGTAAGTCTGGACTTTTGGGGGTCATCTCCTCGGGAGTCAATCGGGCGAGCGTCTTTCTTCACTCGGCCGAGGGCGGATTTATTCACTCGGCTGAGTCGGAACTCGGGAGCTGACTGACGGATTACAGTAAGTTGGGAATTTTGGTTGCCGTCGTCCTGATGCCACTCGGGCGAGTGGTGTATCCATGCTCGGCCGAGTAGGCTGGCGATGCTCGACTGAGTACACGCTGATACTCAATCTGTTACGTGTCCGATCTGGCCGGTCGAGCGGGCTGTCAATGCTCGGCCGAGTACGCTACTTCACTCGGCCGAGTGGCATGCTGAAAATGCCCAATCTTTGTCTTTTCACTTCCTCGTCGCTCCTACGACGTTCTTTCTTCTTCCACTCCTCTCCAATCGCAGAATTCCCCTCAAAAGAGTCACGGGTGACACTCCGGAGGGGGGCATCTCAGAATCACTCCAAATCACTCCAAATCTCCTGAAACACGACAAAAATAAGAAATCATGAAAAGCATCGCAATATTGTCGAATAATCGTGAAAAACACGATATGAGCGATCAAAATGGCATGCAAACATGTAGAAAAAAGGTGTAAAATATGGAGTGATCAGAGTGCTTCTCTTTGGAGATCCCTCCACAAGAAATACGTCGAGCCCACCGAAGAGGATTTCGATAAGTGGACGTCCTTCGAGAAATCCGCCAAAGTCAACAACGCAAAGGCAATGAACGCTCTTCATTGTGCGTTGGATCCGGATGAGTTCAACAAGATATGCACATATAAGAGTGCATATCAAATTTGGAACCATCTCGTCGTTACCCATGAGGGAACGAATAAGGTAAAACTTTCTAAACTATATGTTGCCGTACAAAATTTCGATATGTTTCACATGCAGGAAAATGAAAGCTTAGCAACGATGTATGTATGTTTTACCGACATCACCAATGAACTATGAGCTCTTGGGCAAGTCTTCTCCCAACAAGATAAGATAAGGAAGATCGTAATGGGAATGACCTCCAAATGGGAAAGAAGAGCTATCGCCATCGAGGAGGTCAACGACTTGAAAACCTACACAGTCGTGAATATCATCGGCACTCTCATATCTTACGAAGTAAGACGGGAGAACCGATTGAAGATTCGAGCTATGATGAACAGGCGAAGAAGAAAGCTTTAGCATTCAACGTTAATTCTTCATCCTCCGATTGTGAAGAATCAGAAAAAGAGATGGACTTGGAAGAAATAGAGAAAATGGCGAAGAAGTTTCAACGCTTATTTCGCAAAGGTAAATTTCCCTCCAAGAATAAATTTGATTCGACTAATAACTCTACATCTCTTTGTTTTAAGTGTAACAAGCCAGTGCACATCAAGAAGGATTGCCCAATGCTCCGAAACAAAGAGAAGTGGAAGGCACCAAAGTACCACAAGTCGGACAAATTCAAGAAGGACAAGAAGAAAGGACTTGTCGGTACATTTGATGACTCAAGTGGGGATTCCTCAAGCGAATCTGAGCAACGTAGGATTACCAGGAACAAGCCGGGAAGTGACTTGGGTAATCCGAACCCTTGAAACATCCTTCCGTTTGCATTGTTTCATTCTAGGGTTTATTTTCATTCCGCATTAATTGTTGGTTATGAATTTAATTTGGTGTAACTATCTTTTTAAATTGCTTAAACACTATTCAATACCCCTTCTAGTGTTTTCCTCATAGCCAAGGGCCTTACACGCGTCGTCCTGATGCTGATGCAGTATGATGAGGGTGGTATCGAACAGATTTCTGCCACGTATCCTGGCCGGGGCAGGGCGCAGTATTTACTTCGTATTTCGGCCGTGTTTCTTCATTTTTATGGTATTCTGCATTCAAAAATTCATTCAAATTAGCACAAATCTCAGAAAAATATGAATAAATAGCCGTTGGAATTGTAAAACCGAGATCTATATATGAAAAATATGAGAATACATAAATACTCAGTAGAATCATATTTTATGCATAGAATAAGAGATTTCTCTAATGATTATGGATAATCTCAATACGCTTGTATTAAAGGCCTAAATACGCATCAACTATGAACAAAATAACACTAGACAGGGGTTAAATAGGCAATATTTACCCTAAATCAGGCGAAAATGAAGAACATCGCTGAAGGGGGGAGAAGGGGGGAGAGAGAGAAAGGGAATTGAGAGAGGGAGAGATGGGAGAGGGGGGAGGGAGAGGGGGAGGGAACCGCGAATGACAAATTTTTGAAAGAATGGGGGGCTCTCTCGGGCTCCCCCAATTTAAAGCTTTTTTTACAAACAGACACTGAATATTAGCACAGACATATCTATGGCCATTGAACTATCAGCCACAGACATATCCATGGCAGAAAATTAATTGCCACAGAAGAATTTTTTCACTCTCAGCCATAGACGGATCCGTGGCAGAAAGTTAAAAACCGCGGACGAATTTGCATCGCGTGTCTATGGCTAGAACTCTTCAGACAGGGACGAATCCGTGACCGATAGGTAACTATCTTCCATGAATTCATCTGTGTATAATATTCCGTGACCGATTTCTTTCTTCGGCCACGGACTCTCTGCCATAGACTAATCCATGGCCGATAGGTAACTATCGGCAACGGATTCGTTCGTGGCTCAAAGTCCGTGACTAGAGGTCCTTTTTCTACTTAGTGATGTATAAGAAAGATCTTTGAACTAAGCAAAAACATTATGTTTCCATTTATTTTGCTCTTTAAGTTTTTTGCTATTAGATCTCTCTTTAATTTGACATTGAGGCTAGCGAATCAGTGGCTCAGTTTCTTGAACTGTCGACCATGGATCCTGCTGTCCTACAAGAAAGCGCCTGTTGTCGTTATTGTTTTGAATGGGAGAGACCTTTGGTCTCTACCTACTAACATCCACCATTACACCCACTATTAGTGGGTGTCCCGTGAGTTCCATTATAAGATAACTCTTATATGAATAATAGTTATTTGGTTATGGTTTACACCATGAGCGAAGACTTTTCTTACAATCTCAACACGTTATCAGGCACGCTCATTAGCTGAGCCGAATCCCTACCGACGGAAGAATCGCGAGGACGCGGATTGGGCTTCCTTCTTCGAACTTCGCTAGATCCGGCGGGTAAGATCTAGAGGTAAAATCTTAGAAACCCCTAGATCAACATTTTTCATGCGCATGTTGTTAAATCTGTGATATTTATTTTCTAAGAGATCTATAGCAAGAAAATCAATTTTCAAACATACAGATTTACTATTAAACATTTGTTTTAAATAGATTAAATAAATAAATTAAATATTTTTTCCAAATTGTAATTTTTATTTTCTCGTACTTCGGATTGTATAATGGACTTTGGACTTTTATTTTTTCTGGTGGTGACCAGCTGATCCCCACGACCATTATCGTTTTACTACTATGCATGTTTTAATTTTTGAAAAATAATTAATTCCTGATTATTTCATTCTTAGATAAATGGCAAAGATTGCGAGCATCGATTTTGATGTTCTCGATGCGGCTGGAAAAAATTACTTGAGCTGGCAGCTGGACCTGAAGTTCCACCTACACTCACAGGGCCTAAGTCACACAATTCAAGCTCCAGCTACGGCTGGGACAACTGGTGAAGGACTTCTACTGTTAGAGTCTCCGATATAGAGAAGGCAAAAGCCATTATCTATATCAGTAGATATATTGATCGGACCCTAAAGGCCGAATATCTAACAGTGGAAGACCCTCATGAACTGTGGATATCACTTGAAGACAGATACAAATATCAGAAAGATGTGATTCTTCCTCGTGCATGTTATGAGTGGGAAAATCTCCGACTACAGGACTTCAAGTCCGTACCTGAGTATAACTCAGCTCTTCATAACATCACCTCACACCTGAAGTTGTGTGGTGAACAAGTCTTGGAAACCCGCATGCTTGAGAAGACATATACATCCTTCCATGAGAAGGATGCTATTCTCATGCAACAGTATCGTGAACGCAAGTTCACGAGGTACTCTGATTTACTCTCCTGCCTTCTTATGGCAGAGTAGAACAGAGACCTCATACTGGCCACTCATAACCTACGCCCTGCTGGTTCTGCTCGTCTCCCTGAGGTTCACATAGTATCTTCCCAGAAGATGAAGAACAAGCACAAAGGCAGATACAATAAGGGGAAAGCTACGAAGAAAGACCAGAGCTTCTCCCCAGAACTACAATACTGAGGAGAAGAAAAAGAATACGTGGAAGAGGAATACATCTGGCCAGGCGTCTGCTCCCAAGAAAAGTTGGGAAGACAAATGCCACAGATGTGGCATGATTGGACATTGGTCCAGGGTCTGTCGAACTCCACGCCACCTCCAAGATTTGTATATGGCTAGCCTGAAGCCTTCCGCTGAAACAAATTTGGTGGATATACAGCCTCCTACTCGGTTCACCACCGATGATTTCGATAACAACGACCTCCTTGACTGAAACTGATTTAGTTATCTTTCAAGTCTTTTTCATAAATGCATGATGTATCTTTAATTATGTCTTTCTTTATCTTAATTATGAATCGAATGTAGTTTTCCTTTTCATAAAAGTTTTTTACATTCTTTTCTAGAGATGAAATGCGAATGCCTATTAGACAGTGCCTCCACGCACACAATCCTTCGAGACAGATGCTATTTTAATAGCATCATTAATTATCATGGTCTCGTCTCTACAATTTCGGGACTATATAATATAATAGAAGGATCAGGTGAAGCAATTTTATTGCTCCCAAACCAAACACAAGTTATAATAAAAGATGCTTTATTTTCTCCAAATTCAAACTGAAATCTACTAAGTTTCAAGGACATCTGTTTAAACAAATATCACTTGGAAACTGATGATTTCAATAATATTGAATATTTGTATGTTACTTGTCATAAGGATGGTATTAAAACCATCCTAGAATGTTTTAAAGGACTCATGTTGGGCCTTTATCAAACATACATCCAACCTAAAGAAGCTAATCTGATGGTACACCAGCAATGTTCTACATCACTAGAATTCAATATCTGGCATTATAGACTAGGTCATCGAGGATCAGTAATGATGCACCGCATCATAACCCAATCCCGTGGACATAATTTGAAGAACATGAAGATTCTTCAAAAGTGTGATTTTCCTTGTCCCCCAGTTATAAGGGTAAACTAATCACGAGACCATCCCACCTGAAAGTGGGGTTTGAGTCTCCTAGATTCTTGGAGAGAATACATGGGGACATTTGTGGGGCCAATTCACCCATCAAGTAGTCTATTTCGTTACTTTATGGTACTAATAGATGCATCTTCAAAATGGTCTTTTATGTGCCTTTTGTCCACTAGCAACCTAGCTTTTTCAAAGCTATTGGCACATATAATAAAGTTGCGGGTATATTTTCCAGATAATTAAATTAAAAAAATACGTTTGGACAATGCTGGGGAATTCACTTCACAAGTCTTTCAAGACTATTGCCAAGCAACTGGCGTTGAAATTGAACATCCAGTAGCTCATGTTCACACCCTGATGGGTTGGCTGAGTCTCTTATAAAGAGACTGGAATGGATTGCTCGTTCATTGCTAATGCAATCACAGTTGCCAGTGGATGCATGGGGACATGCCATTTTCCATGCCGCTTTGCTTATCAGAATACGACCCTTTGGTGGTCATATTTTATCGCCGATGCAGCTTGCATATGGTGTACCTCCCAATATTTCTCACTTGAGAGTATTCGGTTGTGCAGTCTATGTTCCCATATCACCTCCACAGAGGACTAAAATGGGTCCTCAATGCCGTCTTGATATCTATATAGGGTATGATTCACCCTCTATTATTAGATACCTTGAGCCCCTAACAGGCGACTCGTTTAAGGCTCGTCTTGAAGATTGTGAGTTTAGCAAAAATTCTTATAATGACCCTGTGCCTATATACCTAAGGTATGCCTAGTGATGTATGCGTGCATTGTAGGAGTACTTGTATACTGGTATATATTGAGATGTGTATATAGTAATTGATGTGGTGTATATAGTAATTTACCTATGTGTATGAGTAAGTACCTATATGAATGTCTTAATGAATGTTAATGGTTGCTAATGGTGTGGTGGAATGAGTATTAGTGGTTGATTTGTGATGATGATGATGGTATAGTGTATTTAGCAAGTTGTACTTTTAATATTATTTTATTATGATCTTTTTATGGAAAATTATTTTTCAAGAAGATTATGAAGGTTATTTTCATGAGGATATTTTCATAATAATATTGTTATTATTATTATGGTTTTGTGAATAATGGCATTGTTGTAATATTGGATTTTTGTGTTTTAGAGGTGTTGTGATTATCAAGTGTTGTTGGGCACTTAAGGAGATAAGCTAAGTGTTGTAGGGTGGGCTCCTCTTACCCTCATACATGGGCTTTAAGGATTAAAGGAAAAAAAGAGAAGAATGGAGATGAGGAAAAATGGATGGTGGGCTTGAAAAGTCAAAGAAGAGTGTAGAATTCTTTGGAGAATTCTTGTATTCATTAGCCCTATCTCTAAGCATACACCTCATCACTCTCTCCCATCTTCATCATTTTCGTTTTCCCTCCTCTCTCCTCCATTTTGCTCCACTTTTTTCAAGGAAAAACACATTTTTTCATTATCCTTTATAACCCTAATCCATATTCTAGTAAGTGGGTTTGATTTGAGCTAAGAATGGGGAGTTTTAAGAGTTAAAAGGAGGTGTTTTGTGGAGGAGTTCTCATGATGGTTGATAGAGGTTGCAAGGTTGGAGCTTTTTGTGATGGGATCTTGAAGGAGAGTTTTGGATGGAGGTAAAGCTTGGATTTTGATAAGAAAATGAAGCAACTTGAGGTAGGAATCCAATTTTCCCTAGTATGCTATTTGATTGACATTTGTAGATTTGGTACATGCTTAATTTTGAGCTTAATACATGATTAACTTCATGATATACTTTTGTTCTTGATGCTGAAAATTTTATCCTAAAAGCTAAAATTTTGACTAAGTGCTGGACTTCATTGGCTATTAGAAATACTTTGGAAATTTTATATGTTGTGTATTTCGTAGTTATGAACAACTTCCATGTTCACAACTTTTTCCAATTCGAACTGGAAGTTAGGTTAAAAATTCGATTTTTGCAACATGTCTGGAATTCTGTCACATTGGATATAGTTTAGAAAAACGAAGTTAATTACCTGCACACTCTATGGAATTTGATGTTCTTGGTATTATTGAAAGTTTAACAAGTTTTTCTCCAACTTCATCCCAGTGTATATTTTTCAAAATTCTGACTTTAATAGGCCCAAAATTAGTTTCTAATACAGGCCCTGAAATCTGTCAAGGAAATTGTTTGTATAGGTTCTACCAAATAATTCACTATAAATCATCATCTTAATATTTTTTCCTGAAATTTTATATGTGAATCCATAACTACCATACCTACAACTTTCATTTACATTGCATTGTTATATTCCATACATAAAGATGGAGTAAACTGCCATTCAATCTTACTGTTGTGCAATTTCCAGCAAGCTGAAGTGTTTTCTAGTGTTTCAAACGATGTGTTATGGTTAGTTCTGTTACTATCATTAATGAATGTTGTCATTAGCTAAGAGGAAGCTTCATGATGCTAATTGGTGATGATATTATAGTGTGTTAATAACCATGTTAACAATACCCCCTCAGGTGTTTGTGGAAATGTCGAGGTGAAATGTTTAGTATCATGTTCATGTTGCTATTAGTCTCATGTTGCTATTAGTTTCATGCTATTGGTTCATGCTATTAGTTTCATGTTGCTAGAAGAGGCTGACATCTTGCAAGTAGTATTATGTTCCTTTCAATTGAATCGAGTACTTTGTCATTATGCCATCCATGCGTTTGTGACAATGTCTACATGCAATTCAATATGAAATGAGGGAGATGCTTTGCATAATTTGACTACAAGTGAATGGTTGTGGTTTAAGCCTACATGTTGTATGGCCATCATTAAATGATATGAAGTTCAGGGAGTATGTTCATGGCAATGTGCATTAATTCCCTATAAATGTTTGCATTTGGGTGGAGATGAATGGCTAAGGCAATGTTATTTTGTACTTGGGCCAAGGGCCGGTTGTGATGAAAATGGAGATATGGTGGTTGTTATGTGACTCTTTTGCTTCATGTTAGCTTTTAATTAAATTGCTGAAAAATGAATAAGTCCTCTTAAATGAGGGTGTCACGGGGATTGGGGGACACTAAGTTGTGGGGAAAACATGAGGGGCTGGACTGGTGGTTGGTGGCCCTCCTGTTCTTGCCCGAGTGGCGGGGAGTGACAGAAATGAGGAGAATTGGAGAAAATGTGAAGGGGAAATAAGGGGAAAACAGGGCTCCTTTAGTAAGAGCGTGTCTCGGGGAGTTTGCCTGTTCACCCCAACTGGGGGTGAGGTCCAGTCCCAAGAGGGTCTACCCACTACTTTGGGTCCAAAACACTTCAGATAACTTTCATTACTTTTGTAGTATTATCGATTGTTGCTTACTTGTACGTTCTTTACTTGTAGTCCTTGTTATATACATCGCCTATTGTAGTTCTTGTCGCTTGCGTTTATTTTACTTAGGTTGTTGCACTCTTTTGTTGTTGTAATTTTGTTTATGTTATGCAATCATTGCTTTATGTCATACATGTGTTCCCTTTAGCTCATTCCATACTTCATTTTCACCTTGCTATGAATGCATGTAAAATAGTTGCATTTTCATAATAGCATACTAGAGGGAGTTGGCATTCCTACGGGGTCACGCGTTGATGTGCCCTCGTTGACTTTTTCAGGTGTGGTTCTTGGAGTTGGCAGTTTGAGCTGGAGGTTGAGTTGGAATTCTGTTGTTGGCAGTTGGAGCTTAGATTGGGTGGTGAGGGTGAGGAGAGAGCTATGTGTACTTTGGGTTTTCTTTTGAGATGAGAGATACTTGTACTATATGAATTGATACAATGAGATGTTTGAGATGTCTATGAAATTGTTTAGTGGTTGGTTTTCAGTATTTCTCTATGACTTTGTGACGTTTTGTGTTTGTTGGTTGGATGTTTATTGAATACTACATGTACTATTCCTAGCAATGCACAGTGGACCTGCAGATACGTTTTAGTTCTCGTCATGTACCTTGTCTTTCTCGGTATCCCAGGGAGCGGGTCGTGACAATTCTTTTCCTAAACTTGGCTTACAAAACAAGAATCCTGAAGCTTCAGAAACCATTTCTTGGGACACTAAGTCTTTGTCTCATTATGATCCGCGTACTAATCTGTGTGAAGATGAGATCCTAAAGATCCTTCACATTTAGAATACATTACATTTACTCCCGGACAAATTCACCAATAACCAGAAGATTATCAGATCACACGTTCCTGCTACCAATACGCCAGCTATGATTGACATCCCAAAAGATGGGTGCAATCCATCGAGAGCAGAATCGGTTGTACCTCAATTAAAAAGAGGACGACCGCTTGGTTCCAAGGATAAATTCCTCATAAGATGAAGATACATGGAGAAATAACAAATATCCCACCACAGGATGCTGAGCTCAGACCATTAACCTCTCCCCTCCTTCAGTGCCCCGAAGAGGACAATACATGAGAAATATCATTAAATTTCGTACGTACTAAGGAGGTACTGGACAGAAAAAGCACTGTCGACGACGACGACTTTGCGTTCGATATTGCTGTTCACATCACTCAATGCGACGATGATATCGATCCACGATCTCTAGCTGAATGCAAACGCAGAGATGATTGGCCAAAATGGGATGAAGCAATAGGAGTAGAGCTGGACTCACTCTTGAAACGCAAAGTCTTTGGACCAGTAGTCTAGACACCAAGAGGTGTAAAACCTGTGGGATACAAGTGGGTATTCGTAAGGAAAAGAAATGGGAATAATCATATCATACGCTACAAAGCACGGCTTGTAGCTCAGGGATTTTCCCAATGACCGGGGATAGATTTTGAAGATACATATTCCTTGGTTATGGATGAGATCACATTCCGATTTATAATAAGCTTAACATCAATGGAAGGCCTAGAAATGCAGCTCATGGACGTTGTGACTGCATATTTATATGGCAATATAGATAAAGATATCTATATGAAACTTCCAGATGGTTTAAAAAGACCAACAGAAATAAAAGATAGACCTCGGGACGTCTATTCTGTTAAGCTTCAAAGATCATTATACGGTATTAAGCAATCGAGAAAAATGTGGTATAACAGACTGAGTGAACCAATAATGAAGTCTGCCCGTATATTTTCATTAATACCACGGGAAAAGGATTCGTAACAATAGTCGTCTATGTAGACGACTTAAACCTCATCAGATCTCCTACAGAGATTGATGATATATCTGCAAGCCTCAAACTAATGTTTGAAATAAAAGACATAGGCAAGACTAAATATTGTCTTGGCTTATAGATAGAACACCTTAGTGGAGGAATCCTGTTACACCAATCTACTTACACAAGGAAATTACTCAAAAATTTCCATATGGATAATAGTCATCCTCTAAGTACACCAATAGTCGTTAGATCTTTGGATGTACATAAGGACTCTTTCCACTTGGAGGAAGAGGGAGAGGAAACATTAGGTCCTGAAGTACCTTACCTTAGTGCCATTGAAGCGTTTCTATATCTGGCAAACTGTACGCGTCCCGACTAGCATTCACAGTCAACCTACTAGCCAGATACAGTTCAACGCCCACAAAGCGCCCTTGGAACGGAGTTAAACAGCTTCTGCGCTACCTCCAAGGGTCGATTGACCTGGGATTATTCTTCCCGAAAGGTGGATCTTCCACTTTGTTTGGTTATGCAGATGCAGGTTACAGGTCTGATCTACACACCGAGAAATCACAGACTGGTTTCATGTTCACCTACGGTGGTACAACCATCTCTTGGAAATCTGTAACGTAGACCACCACAGCAATCTCATCCAACCACTCAGAGCTCTTGGCGATCCATAAAGCTAGCAGAGAATGTGTCTGGCTTCGTTCAGTCATTCATCACATTCTAGTGAAGACCGGCCTGAAGATGATGACCTTGAGCCAACCATTTTATTTGAAGATAATGCAGCTTGTATTGATCAACTACAAGCTGGTTACATCAAGGGTGACAGGACGAAGCACATCTTTCCCAAGTTCTTCTGGACGCACGAGCTACAAGAGCAGAAGTAGATTGAAGTACGACAGATTCAGTCTTATAATAATTTAGCTGATCTGTTTACTAATGCATTGCCTAGATGTACTTTTAGAAAACTTGTAAAAGATATAGAGATGCGACAGCTGAAAGACCTACAAGCCTGAATCTTGTACGGATCAGGGAGAGTCACTTGTGTATTGTATTCTTTTTCCTTAAGCTGCTGGTTTTTTCCACTGTGTTTTTCACAGCTAAGGTTTTAACAAGGCAAAACACGGTAACTCTGAATCCAGTAGTATCCATCCCACATTAGCGTATTGGATCATGAAGAATTTATATGCTAAGAATGGATGGATGTGGGGAGTGTTATGAATGGGGGAGACCTTTGGTCTCCACCCACTAGCATCCACCATTACACCCACTATTAGTTGGCGTCCCTTGACTTCCATTATAAGATAACTCTTATATGAATAATATTAATATGGCTATGGTTTACACCATGAGCAAAGACTTTTCTTAAATCTCAACAGTTATTACTTTTTATGTGTTGGTTTTGTTGGGGGGGCCGTGTGGAGGGGGGCCCGTGTCACTAACATGTAGTCACGTTTCTAAATTACATCTGCAGGATACCTATTTTTCATGGGGTTTTTTGCATATCTGTCCCTTAAATCTTGTGTATTTTGATATTTGTCCCTTAAAAACTCGTATTTGCTTTCAAGTCCCTCAAATATTGAACGTTAACCTTAATAGTCCCTCCATCCTGTATTCTGTTAAAAAGTTAACTGAAATTACATTAATTAACGATTAAATAATGATAACAATTAATTAATTGTGAAATAAACTATAATTAACCATTAACCCCCCTAATTAACCCGTAACCCCCAAACACTAAGGGGAGGAGGAGGTGCCTCCTCCCCTCCCCCCCCGAAATCCCAGGGGGGGAGGCAGTGCCCCCTCTTCCTCCTCCTCAGACAAGGAGGTGGTGGAGGAGGCGCCCGCCTCTACCCCAGAAAACCCAGACCCCCTTAACCGAAAAGCTCGTTAAGTCCAAACTCTAACGGAATATTCCCATTTCCGTTAGATTTTAACATAAAGTTAGTGAGAGGGACTATTAAGGTTAAAAGTTAAAGATTTGAGGGAATTAAGAGAAAATATGAATTTTTATGCGACAGATATCAAAATGCGCAAGATTTAAGGTACATATATTCGAAAAACCCTTTTTTCATTGTTGAAATGAGGACATCCAAACAAATGGTATATAAAAAGAAACTAAATTATTGTTGGAATTAATGGATCTTTTGGCCATTTGTTCACTCCCACTCTCTTTTGTTTTAGTCCCACATTGGATAGGCAAACACCCTTGTGTGGGTATATAATAGGCTTCTCTCATATGGGCTATTGGACTTGTTAATGGGCCAGAATTTGGGGGTAGCTCGCGTGCACATGAGCCCAAGCAAGGGGCCGAGCCCAAACCGGGTTGAGCCGAATGGAAAATCTGGGTGACGGATCTAGAAACCCTTAGCGTGTGTGCACTGGCGTCATGCCTGCGCAGGGGGGTTGACGAGTGTGTGCGCGGAGTGCCCGAGTTTTGACTCGTATTTTAGCCCATTTTATTTTTTAGAATTCAAAAAGCCCAGTACGTTTTAATCTTCCCAACAGCCATTTTTCATTTAATTGCAACATCTATTTTTTTAATGGCTGTTAATGGATGCATTATTAATGGTATTCATGGCAGAATTCCAACAGCCATTTTTTCCTCTTTATAAACTCTTTTGTCTAGAGTTTCTCTTCACTCACTGTGAAAATCCTTTCTCTTCCATTCCTCCTCCTCCTGGGTATCAATCTCTGTGCAAACTCCATGCTTCTGACCGTGAGTGGACGCGTTCAAACGCGACTGCGTTAACCTTGGGGAGCAGCCGGCATCATCCGATTACCACCACGATCGGGCCGTAGTTGTTTTCAAGGCAGTGGCTCTACCACGACAAAGTTCATCTTCTCCGTCTCAGTTTTTCCCTTTCTTTCACATTTTGTTTTTCTGATCTCTTACCTCTCTGTTTTGCTCCTGCAATCATAGCTTTTCTCTTTCAGGACTAGCAATTTAAAAACAACTACGCTCTTTGCTTTGGCTGTCACTCCTTCCAAGTCGTTCCTTGATCTGTCCAAGTTGGCACCCCTCGATGGTACCAACTACAAACGGTGGTCGCAAAATCTCTTGATGTTTTTTGAACAGCTTGAAATTGACTACGTCCTTTTCAAAGACTGCCCCCCTCTTCCTCCTCCTTCCGGCACTCCACCAACTTCTGTTGATGGTACTGCTATTGCTGTTATTCTCCCTGTCAACTCTTCTGCTTCTGCAGAAATTACAAAATATGATAAAGACAACATGACTATTCGTTGTCACCTCCTTCATCATATGAAGGATCCTTTATTTGATTTATACATGATTCATAAGTATGCTAAACTAATCTGGGATTCCCTAGAAAAGAAGTATGGCTCTGATGATGTAGGAAAGAAAAAGTATGTTGTTGGTAAGTGGCTCCACTTCCAAATGCTCGACGACAAGCCCATCATGGAACAAGTCCACATCTACGAGAACCTTTGCGTAGATGTTCTCAACGAAGGCATGAGGATGTGCGAGATCTTTCAAGCAAACATGCTGTTGGAGCGGTTCCCCCCTTCCTGGGCTGAGTACAGGAACCATCTCAAACACAAGAAGAAAGATCTATCCCTGCAGGAGCTCATCAGTCATATGTGAACTGAAGAGGCTAATTGCCTCAAAGATAAGCCTGACTCTTCTCCTGTCATTTCTGTCAAAGCTAACATTGTTGAATCTACTGGCCCTTTCAACAAAACCAGGTTCAACAACAAAGTGAAGAATCCCTTTAAACAAGGACAGAACAAGAAGTCAAGTCACTTCACCAAACCAGACAGCAAGGTCCAGAAGCCAAACGTTGTCTGCTATGTCTGCGGTAAACCTGGCCATAAAGCCTACCAATGCTTTCAATGCCAGGGAACCCAAAAGCCGCCCAAGAAACAAGGTGGCCCTGCTGCTCAAGCCAGCCTTGCTGAATAAGATGAAGTCATTGCTGCTGTCATCGTTGAAGCTAACATGGTGGCCAATAACGTTGATTGGATCCTAGACACTGGCGCGACAAGACATCTCTGCACAAACAAGGATCTGTTCCACGACTTCAAGGATGCTGCGGACACAGACTGTGTCTTCATGGGAAATTCTGCTGCTTCCCGAGTTGCTGGTAAAGGTACTACCATGCTGAAACTAACATCAGGAAAGACTCTTTCCCTCAGCAACGTCCTTTATGTCCCATCTCTGCGTCACAACCTCGTGTCTGGTGCCTTACTAAACAAAGCAGGTCTAAAACTTATCTTTGAGGCTGACAAGGTTGTTATTTCTCGCAGTGGGGACTTTGTTGGGAAGAGCTATCTGAGTGATGGACTCTTCATTCCTAATGTAGTTTCTGATTCAATGAATAAATCTGCTGTTGCTTATATTGCTGAGTCTTTAGACTTATGGCACTGCCGACTAGGGCATGTCAATTTTGCTTCTATTAAGAGATTAAATAACTTAGATCTAATATCTGCTACAAGTTCTTCTGAATTCTCTACATGTCAAATTTGTGTAGAAGCCAAATACACTAAAAAAACCTTGTAAACCTGTTGCTGTTAGGCAGCCAGAACATCTCGGTTTAATTCATTCAGAACTAGCAGACTTTAAATCTACTAGAAGCAAATGAGGAAAACATTACTACATCACTTCTGTAGATGATTACTCTAGATTCACTTGGGTATATCTTCTAAAGACTAAGGATGAGGTTGAAGAAATATTCATTAAATATAAGACAGAAGTAGAAAACCAACTTGATAGAAAAATCAAAAGGTTTAGGTCTGACAGAGGTGGAGAATATATCTTCCATACCTTAAAAGACTTCTGTGAGAAGAATGGAATCATACATGAGTTCAGTGCTCCTTATGTTCCTCAACAAAATGGTATAGTTGAACGAAAGAATAGGACTCTGAAAGAAATGATGAATGCCATGCTCTTAAGTTCAGGATTATCTGATGACATGTGGGGGGAAGCCATTCTCCCTGCTTGCCATATCCTTAATAGAGTACCCTATAAGAGACTAGACAAAACACCTTATGAATTGTGGAAAGGTTATCCCCTAACCTTAAATTTCTTAGAGTGTGGGGGTGCCTGGCAAAGGTAGGACTACTTGACTTTAAGAAGACAAACATTGGGTCTAAAACTTATGATACTGTCTTTAAAAGGTATGCTCATAATAGTGCTGCATATAGATTCATGTCCTTAACAGATAACTCTATTTCTGAGTCTAGAGATGCAGAGTTTTTTGAGCATGTTTTCCCTTTGAAAAAGGAATCAACCGAATCTTTGTCCCTTGTACCTCCTATTAAGTCTCTTCCTTCTTCTTCACCTATATCTTCTGATATGCATACATGTAGTTCTACTTTTAGTGAAGAACTTAGAAGGAGTAATAGGCAAAGGACTGAAACCAATTTTGGACCAGACTTTTTAACTGCCTTTCTGTCAGAAAATAGTGGTATAGATATGCTTAGTGATGAGATATTGTCTACCTTTTTAATAGAAGAAGACCCAAAAACCTATGATGAGGCAATGAGATCCATTGATGCTAGTTTTTGGAAAGAAGCTATTAAAAGCGAACTTGATTCTATTGTATCCAATCAAACTTGGGAATTAGCTGAGTTACCTAAAGGTAATAAGCCCATTAGTAGTAAATGGATTTTCAAGAAAAAGATGAGACCTGACGGATCGATAGAAAAATTCAAAGCTAGATTTGTGATCAGGGGTTTACTCAAAAGAAAGGTTTAGACTACTTTGACACTTATTCTCCTGTGACCAAGATTGCAACCATAAGGACTCTAATTGCCTTAGCTGCAATTCATGAGTTAGTCATACATCAGATGGATGTTAAGACAGCCTTCCTAAATGGCGAACTAGAAGAAAAAATCTACATGTCCCAACCCGAGGGTTTTGTGTTGCTGGTGAAGAGAATAAGGTTTGCAGGCTTAGAAAGTGTTTATACGGCTTAAAGCAAGCTCCTAAGCAATGGTATGAGAAATTCAACAGCACCTTAATAGGGAATGGCTTTGTTGCAAACACATTTGATTCTTGTATTTATTCTAAACTAATAGGATCAGATTGTGTAATTATTTGTCTCTATGTCGATGACATGTTAATTTTTGGAAACAATCTAGATATTGTAAATGATACCAAAAATTTCTTGTCATCTCATTTTGAGATGAAAGACCTAGGAGAAGCTGATGTCATTTTAGGAGTTAAAATTGTTAGAAACTCTTATGGCATCTCCTTGAGTCAATCTCATTACGTAGAGAAGGTGCTGAAGAAATTCAACTGCTTTGATGTTGTTTCTGATAGAACTCCATATGACCGTAGTATACATTTGAAAAAGAATTTAGGAGATAGTATTTCTCAATCTGAATATGCTAAGATTATAGGAAGTTTGATGTTCCTTATGAACTGTACTCGACCTGATATAGCCTATGCTATTAGCAGGCTAAGTCGGTATACTCATAACCTTAGTAATGAACATTGGACTGCTCTTCATCGTTTATTAAAGTATCAGAAAGGGACTGTTGATTGGTGTTTGCATTTCAGCAAATTTCTGCTGTGTTAGAAGGATTTTGTGATGCAAACTGGGTTTCAGATAACGATGAAGTTAGTTCAACTAGTGGTTTTTTATTCACTTTGGGTGGAG
The DNA here is from genome assembly GCA_030789695.1 of Scilla litardierei. Taxonomy (NCBI): domain Eukaryota; kingdom Viridiplantae; phylum Streptophyta; class Magnoliopsida; order Asparagales; family Asparagaceae; genus Scilla; species Scilla litardierei. Next base: position 411,543,664 of record CM061142.1, read on the forward strand.
GTGCTATATCTTGGAAGTCTTCCAAACAGACATGTATAGCATGCTCCACCATGGAATCTGAATTTATTGCTCTTGAGTTGGCCGGGCAAGTGGTAGAATGGCTGAGGAACCGGTTAGCAGATGTGCCTTTGTGGGGAGGGAAAACTGCTCCAGTTTCCCTTCATTGTGATTCTCAGGCCTCCATTGGTGTTGCTAAAAATAATGTCTACAACGGGAAGAAGAGGCACATACGGATCAGGCCCGGTTGGTTAAACAACTCCTAAAATGGAGTAATTTCTTTGGAATATGTAAGGTCTGGAAGAAATCTTGTAGATTCACTAACCAAAGGATGGCCAAGGAAAGTGGTTCTTGATTCGTCGAGGGGGATGGGGCTAAAGCCCATGAGTTAAGGTTATTTGGTTGATACCCAATGTGGTCTAACGAAGCCATATGATCCTTAACAAACACTACATTTCCATCCCTTTGGCATGTGGTAGTGTTCTTTGAATCCATAGCCAAGTTTGGTGGTGCTATTGAGAAGCACTTGATGGATTCACTTTGAGACAAGTCCATAACCAGTTTTGGTGGTGCTATTGAGAAGCACTTGATGGACTTAAGCAGAGGTAAAGCTGTATGCTCTTAATGGTTTCATAACCATTTTTGGTGGTGCTATGGAGATGCACTTGATGAACCACTTATGTGGGTGTGAGGGTTTGGCCGCCCTCTATGAAAGAAAAGGGCAGTCTTTCTAGAGCACTCACGAGACCCAAGGTGTGCGCATGGCCTATAGCGCTTGTTATGTATCTCGGAGTTTGCACAAACTCAAGGGAACAATATGTGTTGTGGGGGGTTCTCAATCGAACTCTAATGACTTCAAGAGCTATTCACTCATTAGAAAGTAAGTTGTTGCCTCACTTCACTATGTATCAATTCAATCGAAAGACATTGATACTTAAGTATTCATCCATCTTTACCCAGGATCTTTCTCTTCTCTTTCTTGAGCCATTAAGTGGGGGATTGTTGGAATTAATGGCTCTTTTGGCCATTTGTTCACTCCCACTCTCTTTTGTTTTAGTTCCACATTGGATAGGAAAACACCCTTGTGTGGGTTTATAATAGGCTTCTCTCATATGTGCTATTTGACTTGTTAATGGGCTAGAATTTGGAGGTAGCTTGCGTGCACATGAGCCCAAGCAAGGGGTCGAGCCCAAAACCGGGTTGAGCCGAATGGAAAATATGGGCGATGGATCCGGGAACCCTTAGCGTGTGTGCGCTGGCGTCATACCTGCGTAGGGGGGGTTCACGGGTGCACGCGAGGAGTGCCCGAGTTATGACTCGTATTTTTTAGCCCATTATATTTTTTAGAATTCAAAAAGCACAGTACGTTTTAATCTTCCCAACAGCCATTTTTCATTTTAGATTTCTAGGTCTGAAATTCTCTTTCTTCTCAGTTCCTCTCTTAGTCGGTCCATGCTGTTTGACTGACCGACTAGTTGATGTACTAGTCGGTCAGTGATTGTTCTTTGACCGACTAATTCTCCCAGATTTCTATCCGTTGGAGAATGACCTAAGTTGTTTTTATGGGACCCTATAAATACGAACCTAGGTCATTTCTATCAAGGTTAGAGCTTCCATTCAGAGATTCATTGAGATCAAAAGAGATAGCCTTTCTCACTCAAATCTAAAGCTCTCTTCCTCACAAGAAACCCATTCTCTCTCTTTTCTAGATCTAGAATCCATCTAGAGAGAAGCTTGTTCTTGGTGAGCTCTTCAAGCTATTGCTTGATCCAAGTCTCCAAATCATCCCTAGGCACCGATTGCTGGTCATTTCCTTGGTGCTAGGTCTTGGTGACTTCATCTTCCTCAAATCCTTCATTTCACCTATTGGGTAAGAAAAACTCAAGGTATAGGATTTTGTGGTAAGTTTGCTTATTTCAATATAACTCATTTATATTGCTTGTTGATTCTCTCGGTTGTGAGAGAAGGTTGTGATCCCGGGTTGTGGGATTCACTATTGCCGTTGTTGTATGATTTGATCTTGTGAAGGTTTTTCACAAGATATTCATAGTGGAAATCTTGAGTTAGGGTTTCTAACTCAAGTATCCGGAGGGGATCCGGGTGGTTGGGACGTAGGATCACCGGGAACAAGTCGGGGAGACTTTGGTGGATCCGAACCCATTAACATCATTTGTTTGCATTGTTAATTTTGTTGTTGTCATTCAATTTAAGCTTCCGCAAATTGATTTGGTAGTTGTTTGCAATTTAATTTGGAATTATACTCCTTATTATTTTAAAGTACTATTCACCCCCCCTCTAGTACTTGTGCAGTAGCTGGTAGGGCATTACATTTGGTATCAGAGCCAGATACTTAGCTATGTCTGCCAACGACAACATGACCGTGCGTCCACCTTCCAACTATGACACCTTCAGGAACCGAGAAGGAGCATCTTCGGTGATGGAAGGACATTTCTCTACGAGGCCTCCATTCTTCAACGGTACCAACTACGGGTACTGGAAATGCCGGATGGAAACCTTCCTCCAGAGTGCATCCTTATGGAGGACCACAATGAAGGAATACATTGAACCCGAAGAAGAAGACTTTGAGAAATGGACTACCGCGGAGGTCGCCGCGGAGGTAAGCAATGCCAAGGCAATGAACGCCTTGCAATGCGCTTTGGAGCCCGATGACTTCAATAAGATATGCACATGTAAGAGTGCATATCAAATTTGGAACTCCCTCCTCATTCTTCATGAAGGGACGAGTAGGGTAAGAGACTCTAAACTCGTAGTCGTAAACAAAGATTACGAAATGTTTCATATGCAACAGGGCGAGAAGATGAAAGAATATTACGCTCGCTTCGTTGACATAATAAACGAGTTAGAGGCCCTCGGCAAGTCCTACACTCAAAAGGAGAAGTGCTCAAAGCTTATTGAAGGACTTCCCTCTTCTTGGGAAAAACGTACCTTCGCCATCGAGGAAGGTAATGACATGAACAAATATACCGTAGTTCAACTAATGGGTACTTTGATGTCATACGAGGTACGCAAAGATATCAAGGTGAAGCTACAAGAAAAGATGAAGTCCTATTTGAACCAAGACGTGCCTAAGAAAAAGGAGATTGCATTCAAGGCGGCTTCATCCACCTCTACCGATGATGAGGACTCGGAAGAAGAAATGGACATGGAATCCATTGCACTCATGACAAAGAAGTTCAATCGCTTCTTCCGAAAGGGTAACTTCAAACAAAAATCTAAATTTCCTTCTACTAACGCCTCTCCACCTTTGTGCTTTAAATGCAATAAGCCAGGACACATCAAAGCGGATTGTCCTCAAAACAAGCAAAAGGAGAAGTGGAAGGCGCCGAAGTTCGACAAGTCAAAGAAGTACAAAAATGGGTACAAAAAGGGACTTGTCGGAGCTACATTCACCGACTCCGAGGATTCCTCAAGCGGAGAGTCGGACGATGAGAAAATGGAGCAAGCGCACATGTGCTTCATGGCAAGAGAGGAGCATGATCAAGGATCTTCCTCTTCCGATGATAGCGACGACGAAGGCGATGAGGTAACTATGGATGATCTTAGGGATGCTAACTCTCATTTATGGTCTAAATACACTAAGTTAGTAAATAGATATACTAAAGTAAAAGATGACCTAGCTAGCATTCAAACCTCGCCTAAGACTATCATCACCAACAACGACACCGTTGTTGAAGAGTTAAGAAATGACATTGTTAATCTCAAATCTAAACTTGAACATGTTAGCATTGATGATCCGGAAGAACATAGGATAGCGGATTTAACTTCTCAAAACTCGACTTTGAGTATTGAGAACGAGAATCTTAAATCTCGTGTTTATGTGCTCACATCGCAAGTATCCACATTAGATACTTCTATGCGTTCTCTCAAAGAGAAATATGAGAACACATTAGGCCGAATCAATAGATTCAATAAGGGTAAGGACCATTTGGATAAAATCCTAAGTGACTTACTTCCGGCCAATCACCACATTGGTTTGGGGTATACGATGGGATGTCCATCCAAAGCGGTTACTACTTTTGTTAGGCCAACTTCCGGTGACTCTACGAGTGGTAGCAAACACTCTATTGATAGTTTATCTACCAATGGTGCTTCCACCTCGTCCACACCCTCTTTTGGAAAGAAACCCACTTTGGGTGGACCTCCAAAGAAGGGGCATGCTTATATGTACACAAATACCATACCACGTAGGAACACACGTCCTACTCCACCATCTCACACATATGATGATTTCTATGCTACACGTTCACGGGCACGTGCACACCATGTGAGACACCCTCACGCACGTGTTCCCACACATGCATATGTTCACCCACCTCATCATATGAATAATTCTCGTCGTGCACCATTCCATCATGTTCCGTATGCCTATCCACGACATGCATCACGTAGAAACCAACAACGCATGCATGCACCCAATAGGATGATGGCTCCCAAAATTTTCACTATTTGGAGCCCAAAGGACATAAGCATGGATGAAAAACAAGTATATATGAATGCTTATTTTTCGGATGTTGTGCATAGTAGAAATTATGTGGGGAAGTCAAAGTCCAATTGGACTTGGCTTCCAAAGGTCTAACTTTTGAGGACCCAATGACCTTGGGTACCATGATATGAAAGTTTCTATCTTTAGGTACTCAAGGAAAAGAAAAAGAAGAGGAGCAACAAATTTAAATTTAGCTCCAAAGGGAATTGGATACTCGATAGCGGGTGTTCAAAACACATGACGGGTGACGCTCAATTGCTCTCCGGAGTGGTTCCCATTGCAAATGGAAATCGCGTCGTATTTGGAGGCAACGAGAGCGGAACCATCGTCGGTGTTGGTAAAGTGGGTAACCCTTCTAAACCCTTAATTAGTGATGTCTATCTAGTTAATGGTTTAAATCATAATCTTATTTCAATAAGCCAACTTTGTGACAAAGGTTACAAAGTTAGCTTTGCGAAAGGATTGTGTCATATTTCAAATGATAATAATAAATTATTATTTTCCGGCACACGCCATAAAGATATTTATATTTTGGATCTTCCTAAGTCATATAAACAATGTCTCGTTGCCAACACAAGTGAACAACACTTATGGCATCGACGCTTTGGACATGTGAACTTTGGAACACTTTATAAGCTTTCGAAATTAAATTCCATTAAAGGTTTTCCGAAGCTCGTTTTCGAAAAGAAAAGTTTTTGTGATTCTTGTCAACGTGGCAAGCTTCCTAAATCTTCATTTAAACCTAAGAAAAGCATTTCTACGAAACGGCCACTAGAGCTATTACATCTAGATTTATTCGGGCCAACTAGAGTTGCTTCCTTAGGAAATGCAAGATATGGACTAGTCATCGTTGATGATTATTCAAGATTTACATGGGTATTTTTCTTATGTAATAAAAATGAAGCTTTTGAAAACTTCACAATATTTGTGAAGAAAGTACAAAATCTCATCGGAACCACCATTGTCACTATTCGTAGTGATCATGGGGGTGAATTTGAGAATGAGTCTTTCTCAAATTTTTGTGATGATCTTGGAATTACTCACACGTTTTCTTTCCCTCGCGCACCTCCTCAAAATGGTGTTGTTAAGAGGAAGAATAGAACGCTTGTGGAGTGTGCTCGCACTATGCTCGAAGATAGTCAACTTGGTTATCAATTTTGGGCGGAAGTGGTACACACCGCTTGTTATGTGTTTAATAGAATACTTTTGAGGCCCGGCACCAAACAAACTTGCTATGAATTGTTGTTTGGTAGATTGCCTCAAGTTAAACATTTTCGTGTTTTCGGCGCAAAATGTTTTATTAAAAACACATATGATAATTTGGACAAGTTTGATCCGAGATCGGATGAGGGGATATTTGTTGGGTATTCCTCACGTAGCAAAGCCTACCGGATATACAACAAAAGATCCTCTACGATCGAGGAATCACTTCATGTCTCTTTTAATGAGAATTTTATTACTTCTAGAATTTCAAATGATAATGATTCTATGGATGTTTTATGTGATTCGTTTGAAAATTCTAAGTCTATTGATTCAATTGATTCTATTGAGACTAACCCGACTAATGAAGTTGTTGAGAATGTGCCTAGTGATCAAGGTATTCCCAAGCGGCTTCATACCGTACGCGACCATCCCCATGAGCAAGTCATTGGAAATATTAATGATAGTGTCAAGACGAGATCTCAAGTCCACCACTTCGCCAATTGTGCCTTTGTCTCATCGTTAGAGCCAAAGAATATCGTTGAAGCGTGCGAAGATAGTGCTTGGATCCTTGCCATGGAGGAGGAACTCATTCAATTCGAGAGGAATGAGGTATGAGAGCTTGTTCCTTTGCCATCGAAGAACCACACCGTCATAGGGACAAAGTGGATCTTCAAGAACAAAACCGACGAAAATCAAGTCGTCGTCCGGAACAAAGCTCGGTTAGTTGCTCAAGGCTATCGCCAAGAGGAAGGTATCGATTTCGAAGAATCCTTCGCTCCGGTAGCTAGATTAGAATCAATTAGACTTTTATTGTCTTATGCATGCCATAAAAATTTTAAGTTATTTCAAATGGATGTTAAAAGTGCATTTTTAAACGGAGATGTTGTTGAGGAAGTTTACGTTTCTCAACCTCCGGGCTTCATAAATGAAAAATTTCCAAATCATGTTTTTAAACTAAAGAAAGCTCTTTATGGTTTGAGACAAGCTCCTCGAGCTTGGTATGATCGCCTAAAGAATTTTCTTTTGGATTTGAATTTTAAAATGGGCGAAGCCGATTCTACACTTTTTGTTAAGCATGCGAATAATGATATTTTATTAGTTCAAATTTATGTTGATGATATCATTTTCGGTGCTACTAACTTCACTCTTTGCGAATAGTTTTCTAATGTTATGAAGGACCAATTTGAGATGAGCCACATGGGCGAACTCAAATATTTCTTAGGTCTCCAAATTCGCCAATTGAACGATGCAATCTTCATCCACCAAACGAAGTATACGGTGGAGTTGCTTAAGCGATTTGGAATGGAAAGTGCTTCCGGGAAAAAGACTCCAATGAGCACGACTACGCATCTTGACAAGGATACGGGCGGTAAGGATGTAGACATTCGTCTATATCGAGGTATGATAGGTAGTTTACTTTATCTTACCGCAAGTAGGCCCGATATTATGTTTGCCGTATGCATATGTGCTCATTATCAGTCTCAACCTAAGGAGTCTCACTTAGTAGCGGTAAAACGTATTTTCTGTTATCTAAGTTATACACTTGATTTTGGATTACTTTATCCAAAATCTAGCACGTATGAGTTAGTCTCATACAGTGATGCCGATTATGCGGGATGCAAATCCGACAGGAAAAGTACTAGTGGCACTTGCCATTTTCTAGGAAATTCTATTGTCTCTTGGTTTTCCAAGAAGCAAAATTCCGTATCACTTTCAACCACCGAGGCGGAATATATTGCCGCCGGTGCCGCTTGTGCCCAGGTTCTTTGGATGAGACACACTTTGAAGGATTTTGGTATTCACTGTGATACTAGCCCTATCATGGTGGATAACCAAAGTGCTATCTGTCTTTCAAAGAATCCGGTGCACCATTCCCGATCAAAACACATAGATGTCCGACACCATTTTTTAGATGCTCATGTTGCTAAAAAGGACATCATTTTAGTGTACGTTGAAACCCAAAAGCAAATCGCCGATATTTTCACGAAACCCCTAAAGGAGGACTCCTTTGTGCGGTTGCGTCGAGAATTGGGGATTATGGGTGAATCCGAGATATAGGATTCATATTTCATTCAATTATCTTGCATGCTATTATATTTTGTGATATTTCGTTCATGCTAGATTTATTGAATTTTTTTGGGAATTTTATGTGATATGTTTGAATTTATGATCGAATTCGTATTTCAATGTCGTATTTAAGATTTCGACGTTTTATGGGGTAATTTAGATGACTAATGAGAGTGTTAAGATGTTTCATCCAAGTGGTTTGTGAAGAGAAATCAATTATCAATTTTTGGACTCTTTTAGTCGGTTTCAGTTCATTTGTCAACCGACTAGATGCTCATCTAGTCGGTCAGCAAGTGAACTCAGACCGACTAGATCAAGCTTTTATCTTACTCTTATCATTTTCCTTCTTTAGTCGGTCTCAGTACACTTACCGACCGACTAGATTGAAAACTAGTCGGTCAGTGAATATACTGCGACCGACTAAATCTAGCCCTAAAAATCCCTGTTTGCCTCTGTTTCGACTTAGTCGGTTCAAGCTCATTGACCGACCGACTAGATCGTAATCTAGTCGGTCAGTGCTTGAACTGTGACCGACTAAGTGGGTTAGGGCAAATGCGTCTTTTCGATTTCCAGACTGACTTAAACTCATTTCGTCCGACTAAAAATCATTTTAGTCGGTATTCCCTTCAGCTCTAGCCCGAAAAATCCCAAACCCCTCTCGAGCCCCTTCGTATTCCCGTCGACTCCAGCCAGATCTCCGGCCATCCCAGCCGTCCGCCGCCGTCGCCCCCTCCTCCTAGGTATATCTTCCCCTCCTAGGTGTCGATTTCCTTCCCTAGGGTTCGATTTCATCATCTAGGGTTCTAGGTTGTTGTAGTTCTTGTGTTAGGGCTTGTGCTTCTAGGGTTTGTGTTTTCCGATTTCTTTTGATCTCTAGGGTTTGTGTAGCTAGTAGTTTCAGTTGCTTGTGCTCGTCGTGCCACGAACATGGCAAAGACGAGGATCCATATCGCCTCTTCTGGGGCTTCTCCCATGACTGTAGGGCCTTCCGACCCTAGGAATCCGCCTAAGCCCAAGCGTCGTTCTAAATCTACCCAAGCTTCTCCGTCTTCGCCTCCTCTGAAGAAGCAGAGGACGGCGACCGTCAAACCCCGTAAATCTAAGACCAAAAAAGCCATACTCCACTCACCCTCTACTCCTCCCGATTCCGACACTGAGTTTGTGCCTGAGGATGAGCCTAGCCATAAGGAACCCACTCCTCCACTTCGTCCTAGGACTCGCCAGCCAAAGGGAAAGGGCCCAATGCCAGCGGGTGGTGTTGACATATGGTTGTGTCGTGACGACCCTATGTGTCTCGCGGCCTACAACCGTATTGAACACTGCCCGATGCTATTGGAGCACTACGTTCAGTTTTCAGATTTCCTTGGCTTAGCTGACCTCCTCTCCTATAGTGGTCTCCTTGATTATCTCCGATACGATCTTAAGGCCAATCCTAAACCATATCCTCGCCTAGTGAAATTGTTCTATGCCAATCGTGGTCGAGGCCAGTACGATGCTAGTCACTCCATCGAGACTACTGTCTTGGGAACTCCTATAGTTCTCACGGCAGAAATCTTGGGGGAGATTCTTGGCTGCTCGTCGTCTGGTCTCCTGCCTTCAGACATTTCCGTCGACGATATATCTTCCTTGGATCAGTCCGTACTTTCTGACATCTTCCATGTGATCCCTCCTGCCTTCATTGGAGTTCCTTCGAAGTCGTTCAAGCCAAATGCCTGGGTTCTGAATCTTATTCTGAAGTCGTGCTTGCTTCCCAAGTACGGCTCATCTTCACTTCCATCCCAGCCATTTTTGAAGCTCATATACGCTCTTTTCTTGGGTTGCGAGATTAATTGGGCTCGCGTAATACTCGATAAGATGGACTCTTTCGAGTGTATACGCAAGACCAATAAATCTGCGCATATTCCATATCCGTGTCTGCTGACCCTTGTCTTTCGTCATTTCCGAGTCCCTCTCCCTCCTGACGATGAGCGTCCCTTGGGTAATCCTCTAAACGCGACGGCCGTTAAGAAATCTCTAGCGGCGCTTTGTCACGTGCAGAGGTCTACCGCATCTGCTTCCCAGTCTACTCCCTCAGCTGCTGCAGCCCCCGCTCCTCCTGCCACATTAGACGATGTCGTACGCCTTCTTCGTCAGCACGACTCACGTTTGGCTCGTACTGAGGAGGTCGTCTGTCGTATGGCTCGTATGATGGGGATTGATCTTCCTCCTTCAGTTTCTGAGGCCGAGGAGATGGACGATGAGGAGCTTGACGAGCTTGTCACTTCCTTAGCCCGTGGCGATGAGGCCACTGATGCTGCTGCTGCTGCTACCACTTCAGCTCCTGGAGTTGGCACCACTTCCGGTGCTCCAGAGACTTCTGCTTCAGCACTTCAGACTTCTGAGCCTGCTGCTGACCCTGCTGTCGAGCCTGCACATCTATCTCCTGCTGCTGTTGAGACCCCTACTGTTGCGACCCCTGCTGTTGAGCCAGTCGTTTCCACTCCTACCCCGACGATCCCGTCTGTTGAGACGCCTCTTCTCCCTGCAGAGCCTGAGTCCACTCCGTCGACTGGACCCACGGAGACTGCAGATCCAGCCACTTCCTCGTGATCGTTTGTTCCGAGGACTCTCCACTACTCTTTGGATGACATATCTTTTTTGAGAGTATTTTGGGTTAGGATGGAGATTGATGGTTGATTTGATGTATTTCTGAGTTTTCTGGATGTCGGTGTTGGATATTTTGATGTGTTGTATTTTTTGTTGTTGGACGTTGATGTTGATGATGATGTTCTCATGATGATGTTGTATCAATGCTATATGATGTATTTCTTTTTGATGGGTATGTTGCATTTGTTGTATCGATCTCTTTTTTGGGATGTACTCTTGATGTTTCTATCTATATATACATCGTTGTTCATGTTGTGATAATTACTTCCTCGTGCACATTAATTCTCATTCAATGTCCATGCTATGTAAAATCGTCGCTCGACGATTGAAAAACTTGGTTAAATAGATTATATTTCTATATTTGTATAGAATTGTTTTCCATGCACAAATTTAACCAAGAATATTGAATATTGGAGAGTATGTTTCATTATTCATTAAATGAAAAATTACCAAATATTTTTGATGATTTTGATTATCGTTTTTTTTTGATAATGGACAATTTGGCACACCTTCATTTGATTTCATCATTTTTCCCTTGGTGTCAATTAGTTCCATCGTCATTGTCTACGTCTCCCGATGTTGGATTTTTCATTTCCTAGTTGTTGTCGTTGTATGCCCCCCATTTTCGGGATAATGCCAAAGGGGGAGAGATAATGATAATAAATAGCGCAAATGAAAATTTAACTCAATTTCCAAGAATCTAGTTTGATATGTTAGATTCAGGGGGAGTTAAGATACATATAAGGATTTTCAAAATCCGATATTTCGAAAATCGATTCTCTTTATTTACCTTACTCATCTGATTGATGCAATTCATATATATTTATTTTGGAATTAACGTGTCATCAATGCAGGGGGAGTAAGTATTTTACATTTGAATCATTATTTTTGATTATTATTTATGTTGGTTTGTCATCACCAAAAAGGGGGAGAATGTTGAATATTGGACTCCCCGGATTTGGTTTTGATGATGAGCAAACATAAATAATCCATGAACTAACAATTTGTGAGCGCAGTATTGGAGATCATCGCCAAATTCACGAGAACATTCAAAGCGACATCTCAACACTTCCCAAAGCTCGTATTCATGCCTAAAGCTTCGTTGAAGCTCTTGCGCCGTTTTGGAAGTTATGAAGAATCAATCGAAGCTCTCGAAGACCGTTTATTAAGGTTTTATTTATAGTCTTTTTAGCTTCGATATATAGAATGTTAAGCCTTGAGTATATCTTACCATTCTAACTTCATAACGCTCATATCGTAGCTCTAGGATCTTAGTACAAGTTCATTCTAACTTCCTCGAAGCGTCGCGCTTCGATTCGGACTTGTTTGTGCATGTTAGTTGGTACAAGAACAAGTACTGACCGACTAGATGGTGATCTAGTCGGTCAGCAACTCTTCTTGGACCGACTAGTTTGATTCCTTAATTTCTTGGACTTTACTGTTTACAGTTAGTCGGTCTACGTTGACTCACCGACCGACTAGTTTGTGAACTAGTCGGTCAGTGATGCTTCTTTGACCGACTAGTTGTGACTTACTGTTCATGCTAAATTTCTCCTAAGCTACTGTTTATCGTTAGTTGGTCTAAGAACGTTTGGTGACCGACTAGTTGACAATTTAGTTGGTCAACTTTTGTTCTTGGACCGACTAAGTCAACTTGTGTTCAGACTATTTCATTTTGCCTCTTAGTCGGTCTACGTTCACTGACTGACCGACTAGTTGTGAAACTTGTCGGTCAGAAAGTCTTCTTGGACCGACTAGATTTCTAGGTCTGAAATTCTCTTTCTTCTCAGTTCCTCTCTTAGTCGGTCCATGCTGTTTGACTGACCGACTAGTTGATGAACTAGTCGGTCAGTGATTATTCTTTGACCGACTAATTCTCCCAGATTTCTATCCGTTGGAGAATGACCTAAGTTGTTTTTATGGGACCCTATAAATACGAACCTAGGTCATTTCTATCAAGGTTAGAGCTTCCATTCAGAGATTCATTGAGATCAAAAGAGATAGCCTTTCTCACTCAAATCTAAAGCTCTCTTCCTCACAAGAAACCCATTCTCTCTCTTTTCTAGATCTAGAATCCATCTAGAGAGAAGCTTGTTCTTGGTGAGCTCTTCAAGCTATTGCTTGATCCAAGTCTCCAAATCATCCCTAGGCACCGATTGCTGGTCATTTCATTGGTGCTAGGTCTTGGTGACTTCATCTTCGTCAAATCCTTCATTTCACCTATTGGGTAAGAAAAACTCAAGGTATAGGATTTTGTGGTAAGTTTGCTTATTTCAATATAACTCATTTATATTGCTTGTTGATTCTCTCGGTTGTGAGAGAAGGTTGTGATCCCGGGTTGTGGGATTCACTATTGCCGTTGTTGTATGATTTGATCTTGTGAAGGTTTTTCACAAGATATTCATAGTGGAAATCTTGAGTTAGGGTTTCTAACTCAAGTATCCGGAGGGGATCCGGGTGGTTGGGACGTAGGATCACCGGGAACAAGTCGGGGAGACTTTGGTGGATCCGAACCCATTAACATCATTTGTTTGCATTGTTAATTTTGTTGTTGTCATTCAATTTAAGCTTCCGCAAATTGATTTGGTAGTTGTTTGCAATTTAATTTGGAATTATACTCCTTATTATTTTAAAGTACTATTCACCCCCCTCTAGTACTTGTGCAGTAGCTGGTAGGGCATTACAAATTGCAACAGCTATTTTTCTTTTAATGGCTGCGTTGTTAATGGTATTCATGGCAGAATTCCAACAGCCATTTTTTCCTCTTTATAAACTCTTTTGTCTATAGTTTCTCTTCACTCACTGCGAAAATCTTTTCTCTTCCATTCCTCCTCCTCCTGGGTATCGATCTCTGTGCAAACTCCACGCTTCTGACCGCGAATGGACGCGTTCAGACGCGACTGCGTTAACCTTGGGGAGCAGACGGCATCATCTGATTACCACCATGGTCGGGCCGTAGTTGTTTTCAAGGCAGTGGCTCTACCATGGCGCAATTCATCTTCTCTGTCTCAGTTTTTCCCTTTCCTTCGCATTTTGTTTTTCTAATATCTTACCTCTCTGTTTTGCTCCAGCAGTCATAGCTTTTCAGTTTCAGGCCTAACAATTATATAAGGTTAATGTGTATGCGGTGGCATTTGACCAACTTGGGTCAGGCAAGGTGACGTGATGGCTTACCATTGAGCGTACATAAAGTAAAAAGTACTTTTTCCTATTGGTCGTCACGTCATTGCACCTGATCCAAGTAGGTCAGGTGCCATCTTTTTGACATTATCCCCTTATATAAATTAGAAGTTCATTTTCATAAGACAAATACTGCAGTCAAACGGTACCACAGTCATTTGCAACACATGTAAGGCAAGTCATATTTGAGTGAGTCAAAAGAATGCTGCCCTCGACTAACATTTCGACGCGTAGTCTCGTATGGGCTAGTTGTTTGTTTAATCATTATCAGCCCCCCACCCCAACAAAAAAAAAAAAAACAAATACAACAATAAAACAAAAAAAAAGTGCTGATGTTGATGTATGCATGGACGAAAGAGACCAAAGTCTCACCATCAAGGGAAAGGGCTTATTCCTGACATCATTTGCTAAATAATTGATTAAAGATGGCAAAGCACAATTTAGACAAGATAAAGGGTAATGCAGCCGGAAGAGATTAATAATAGTCATCATCATACTTTGAATAAATTTATGAAGATGAGGTGGATTAATTGGTTAAGAGAACCTCTTCTCATTATCTTTTTTGTTTTTTTTTTGGTGCAGCCTAAAGGGGATGCGTTAGGCCTACGTTTTAGGTCAGACGAGGATTGATGGCTGCTGGCACGCGCAGTTAAGGGTGAAGAGAGGTGGAGAAGTTAGAATTCCATATGCAGGGCTGTGAGGACTCATTCTCCATTTTGAAATGGGTGGTGGTTGTCCAACGTCCACTTGCTAGTGATGATGTTCTCCGACAAAGATGAGGAAGGACATGCTTGACATGACTTATTTTCTTAAACTTTTTTAAGAAATAACGATTGCCTATAACTAATGACATTCTGATCCGCATAAATAGTAATTGAAATCATATCAAGTCAGACAACTAGTTATAAATAATATATATATACTAGTTATAACCTGTGCCGGCGGGCACAGTTCACTTAAGATTTTTCCCGCGATATCTTTGTTCTCAAAAAATTATTTCCACTGTCAAAATCTAAAATAACAACAAATTAGCGTAAAAATATTTAGCGGCATGGGCTCCTTTGGCTTGGAACAACAAATTCGGCCCACCAAACCGCGTTCATATGCAATTGTGGTCCCCGAATTGCATCATTGTGGTCCCCCCATTTGATGGCCCCCCATTTGAGACCTTGAGTGAATTAAAGATTTCCCCCCAAACTCAAATCCTATTCATTCATCCTCCAGATTAAATCCGAACTGTCTTTCTATCAACCTCTTTGTTCTAGTCAGCTTTTCCTAGTCAGCAAAGCAATTCAAAAACAGTCATCTTATTTTTTTAAAGGTAAAAAAAGCTTTATTAAAACTGTACAAATAAAACACTATGGAAGACCTTAGGGATCAGAAATTCTTTAGAGAGAGGATAGTGCACAAGCGCCGTCACTCTCAACTAAAGCTTTCCTCTCCCTTAAGTAATCCATCAAAATATTCTATTATAAATGCATACATGACAACTACCAGTCAAACAAAACAAAGTGAGCAGCCGTTTCAACCATTATCCCTGAAGCCCCAGTTTGATAAAGCATCCGCAACTTCTATATCCTCCATAACAGGGTCCTCGAGTGATATCCTGACATCCGCCGCAATGTCTTCGAATACTTGTGTAGCGGTCTTCTTGGATTTCTCAAATAGTCTCTTATTTTTTTCCCTCCAAATGTGCCAAACAGTGGAACTTAATGCGTTTCTAGCAAGTTGGCCCATGGTATTGTTTTTGCTGAATTTGCTAAGGTACAGATTTCCAACATCATGAAGGTCAGTAGGCAATTGCGTTGAGATACCCAGCTTCAAGAGCATTCGGCACAGAAGATATTGGGTGAATTTGCATTCGGAAAATATATGTCTGACTTTTTCATTTGTCGCAGTTTCACAAAGCTCGCAATGCCCATTTGTATTAAGGCCCCAGCGGATGAGATTGTCCTTAGTAAGCAGCCTCCCCTTAAACGCTCGCAACGACGCCAACGACATTTTTGGAATTTGCTTATTATACCAGATTAATTTGTAGTAAGGGAAAATCTCACCTCGAATTCTTGTTCCTTCCCATGCTTCTCTGAATCGAAACATAGGTCCAGGTACCCAGCTCCATGTATCCGCTCCATGCGTGATGGTACAGCCTTGAAGAAAAGGCCTTAGGCTTTGCATGGCAGGTTCAAGTTCCCATTAAGTTCGATTCAAATAATCCGCCACATATTTTGAGCTTGCCCCCATTGGAATAGCTTGCAAGTGTTTAAAAGGCCCATAGGGGAACCCATTGTCATGCCAGAAAAGAGTGGATCTACCATTCCTCACCTTCTTTTTAATAAGCTTCTGTGATATGCTTCTGCAGTGAAGCATAAACTTCCACGTACCCGATTGCAAAACAGTTCCATTTGATGCATAGAAGTTTTCTGTATTGCCATATTTCCTCTTCTTATAGTTGGCCCATAGGTTCCCTGATGATAAAAATCTCCATGTGAGACGGACCCCCGATGCCTAGTTGATGTCCGAAAGAAGCCTGAGACCTACCCCCTTCTTTCTTCGGAGTACACAAATCCTTCCATGCCGAAACACGAGTAGAGCCCCATATACATCTCCTGCAAGCAGATGTAATAGTATGCAAAACAGCGACCGGGATACGGAAAGCTTGCATCCAAAAGATATCATTCCATATATTATTGTTTTAACTAGCTCAATCCTACCAGAGATAGACAAATAAGTAGTTGACCAGCCCATAAGTCTCTTTTTGCATTTGTCTATGAGTCTAATATACATAGGAGTCTTGTGATATTTAGATGAGAGGGGTAGACCCAAATAAGTAGTTATAGTAGATGCAAGTTTAATGCCCAACTGATCTGCCAGTAACGACGGGTTATTGGTACCCTTACTAAAAATTCTTGCACTTTTCTCCCAATTCACTTAAAGGCCCGTGAAATTATAGAATTCTTCAAGTAAAGATTTAAACCCATTAATAGAATGGGCATTGGCACGACAAAAGACTAGCAAGTCATCTGCAAACAATAAGTGAGAAATTTGACCTGTTCTCCTCATAGTGTGGATGGTGCAAGTGGTGATAACCTTGGCAACCAACAGAGAGAAAGCTTCCATAATTATCACAAACAGATATGGGGAGAGGGGGTCCCCTTGACGAAGACCTCTGTTGCTTCCAAAATAACCCACAGAAGAACTGTTGACCATAACAGAGAATGAAGGTGTTGAGATGCATTTGCGGCTTGACTCAGTTAATATAAATAATAATGAAGCCTGGTTGATAGGTGGGGATTTTAATTGTGTCCTTTTCGTAAAAGACAAAATTGGTGGCCGAAAATTAAATAAGAGTATGGTGGAAGACATCAGCAGATGTATTAATGATTGCTGCCTTCAGGAACTAAAAAGTACTGGTACCCGCATGAGTTGGTGTAATAAAAGACTATGCAGTTGTAGGATTGCAGCCAGGCTCGATCAGTCGTTTTGTAACGCTGAATGGGATTCACAGTTATCGGAGTCCTATGTAGAATATCTTAATCCCAGTACTAGCGACCATGCCCCTATGGTGATTCATTTACACTCTCAGGTTCCTTCTAACCCTAAACCTTTCAAATTCTTTAATCACTGGACCCGGTGGGCAAGATTTACAGAGTTAATTAAAGAAAATTGGGGCCAACACATGATCAGTAATCCTTTGTTCTGTTTGGTGCACAAGCTGAAGCGGCTTAAGCATGTGTTGAGGGAGTGGGTGCACGAGCAGGCTGAGAAGTACTCCATTACTAAATGCCGTGACCTGCTTACTAAAATTCGCAAACACCCCAACATTCATTCGGATAAAGATCTGCAAGTTCAGGAGCATAAAATTACCTCTGGATTATCCAAGCTTCTGGGAATTGAAGAAGAAATGATGCGCCAGAAAAGTCGCCAAGACTGGTTGTGTTTAGGGGATAGGAACACGAAGTTCTTTTATAACTGTATGAAGGCGAGACAGGTTCACAATAATTTGGGCCATTTGATAGATGCAAATAGTAGGAAGAATAATTCTTATGATGAGCTCAAAATTGAAGCACCGCAATTCTATATGGAATTATATAATTAGACGCATTATTGGAGAATTTTTCCAAGGCTGATTCCTAAGCGAAAATTGACCTTTGAAGCTGCCACATGGTTTGATTGACGGGTATCTGTAAAGGAAATTAAAGATGCGGTTTTTTAAATAGGGGCTGACAAAGCCCCTGGGCCTGATGGGTTCAATGGCTTCGTCTACCAACACAATTGGAATCTGATAGGTGACGACGTTACTACTGAGGTTCTGTCCTTCTTCAAATCTGGAGTTTTTCTCCCTCAGGTTAATCACACATTCCTCACACCTGTGCCAAAGAATGCCAATGCAACAAGTCTTGGGGAATACAGGCCGATTGCGTGCTGCAACGTGATCTACAAAATTATTAGCAAAGTCTTATGCAATAGATTAAAAGAGGCAATCCATGATCTCATCTCCCCTAATCAGGCTACTTTTTTGAAAGGTAGGCTTCTATATGATTGCACTTTGCTAGCCCATGAAGAAATAAGGGATTTCAGCAACCTTATGGGGGCTCGAGTATGCTTAAAATTGGATCTTTGAAAAGCTTTTGATAGCGTGAACAGAGAGTTTATTTTTTATTTTCTTCATCAGCTGGGTTTCAAGCAAAAGTTCATCAACTGGATCAAGGTCCTCTAATGTTACACACACACACACACACACACATATATAAATATATATAAAACCTATGGGATCCGACATTCACGGAGGGAAGGAGAACGGCGATCCTAATGGCCTGTCGATGGAGGGTGATGGAAGTTCAGAAGTTGGAAAGAAGGAGAGGGCTAATGTAAAGAAGGTTGCTGCATCTGAGGATGGATCTGATGCAACAGATGAGGGTTGGATGAAAGTGGATTATGGGAAGAAGAAGAAATACAACAACCCCGAAAATTTTGAATCTGATGAGGCTAGAGGAAGAGTGCAGGGGGGGTTGGTGATTTATGAGATCCAACCAGCTGCGATCGTATCGTCCTCAAGGCCATAGTGTGGTGACACAAGGAATCCCATGGTCTGCAATAAACCATCAAGATTCACACAGAGTGTTTGTGAAAATGCCGAATAGGGCCTCAACTACTATTCCTATCAAACCTGAGGCTGGGAAGCGATCTTGGGTTGATATATGCACTACACGTCGTAAGTATGCTGACACTCTGGTGATGTCGCTTGTCCCACCAATTGTTGGCAAATATGGCACGGTCAAGGCAAGATTGTCGGCTTCCCTTGTGGAGACTGGTATGACACGGTCAAGGCAAGGGTGTCGGCTGCCCTTGTGGAGACTGGTGCAGCACGGTGGAGTAATACACTTGTGGGGTACGTGCTCGGAGATATTCCTTTTATGGGCAAATAAGGCTGGGAAAGATTGCCTTTGGAAACTGAAGGGGAGGCTACAAATTTTTAGTAATGAGAATGGGTTTTTTTACTTCCGCTTTGAGAAGGAGGAAGATTATAAAGCTATCTTGCATGGGGGCCTTGGTTATTCGATGGCAGGTTAGTAGTTCTACAACGTTGGATCGCTAATGTAAAGAACGATCGTGACAGCCTCACTGCCGTGCAGGTATGGATTCAGCTCCACAACTTGCCTTTGTCTATGGGGACATTAGATATATTAAATATTATAAAAAGTGTCATCGGGAAGCATATCTGTCTAGATCGAGCTACGGCTAACTTGGATAGGATAATGTATGCTCGATGTCTCGTGGAGGTTGAAGCTTAGACTCCTTTGGCTAGGTCTGCATTGGTGGAATTGGATGATGGGTCTACATTTTCGGTGGAGGTGAAGTATGAGGGGGAGCCCCCTCGTTGTAGCTTGTGTTCTAGCTTTGGACACAGTGATAAACTGTGCTCCTTATGTGTTGAATCTAAAGAGCCCTCTTCAATCCAAAACTGTTTGGCTAGTACAGAGGGCATGATTATGGATCTAGAGGCAACTACTAATGGAAAAGTTAACTCGATTGTTAAAGAAGAAAAGCCAAAATCTGGGGTTGGTAATGATGCAGAGGGTCTAAAACATGTGCTGGAAGTTGACATGGGAGTTGATATGGGGCTGGAAGTTACTGAGACTGTCGGGCTAAAAAATGTTTCTAATGTTGAGATTGTCGCTCCTATGTCCGAGGGTGAATGCATCAAAACTGTAGGAAACGTGGATGATGTGCGTCAGGGGAATGCAGGCTGATATGCTCCTATTTTGCATGTTTTATCGCATATTTTCATGACATATTTCACCTCCAAACCCCCATTTTATAAGCTTTTATGCTATTATTTGGAACAATATAACTTTCGGAGCTTTTATGCCCATTTCAAGGATTTGAAACGATATTGGAGCAATTTAGAGTCAATAAGATGAACGACGACGTGAGAGCACTAAGGAGACTCATGACTACATACTTGAGGTGTCAACGAAGAAGACTAGAGGAAGCAAGGAGGAAGAGAAAGAGAAAGAAGAAGCCAAGAAGCAACTAGGCCACTTTCCCAGGCGACTCGACCGAGTAGCACAAGCTATTTAGTCGAGCTGAATAAACGAGCCCAGTAGAAAAGGGAAAGCGCATCCTACTTGACTGAGTAGAGTGGCGACTCGGCCCGAGTCGTTCCAATTTTCGAGCTCCATCCCACCAACATCCTGCTCGACCGAGCAGGACCTACTCGACCGAGCCAGCAAACTACTCGGCCGAGCAAGGCCTACTTGGGTCGAGTAGGCAGAGAGACAATTTGGATGGGAGTTTCGACCTACTGACAACTCGACCGAGCAGGGGGGCGACTCGACCGAGTAAGGCAAATGCCCAGATTTTCAGATAGCCGTGCACTCTTTTCAAATATGCTATCATCTGGGATTTTAATTATTTTTATGATGTTTTCTCCAGATAGTAGACTTCAAGACGGTTTCAACGCCACCAAGAACGTATCAATCGGAGGTCGGATGAGCTTTGAGAAATTTCTGCAAGATGATACTGCAGTACTGAAATCTGCACTCGACCGAGTGCTGTTTCTACTCGGTCCGAATGCTGCCAGGGTCCACCAATAAGTTGCGGCAAGAAACAGATTTGGGCCGAATTTGAGAGGAGTTTTTGGGTTATTTGCTAGAGTTTGGAGGTGACTATTTAGAGGAATTGTAGCCGTCATTAGAGGGGCACTTGGAGAGAGTTTTTTAGAGAGTTCTTAGAGAGTTTTGGAGACGATCTTTTGCGAGTTAGGCTATGCCATAGGCCCATCCTCTTGTATCAAGCTAAGTATTTTACCTCTTTAAGTTTACTTTAGATATTATTATTGTTTTTCTATGATGTTAGCAATGATCTCTATTATTTTCATAATGTTAGCTATGCTTGAATAATCTTCTTTAGGGCTAATGGATTAGCACTAGGATTTTAGGATCTAGATGCAAAGATAGGATTTTATGATGCGTTGGGTATAAATAGGGTTTTACTTTGGTTGATCCAGTAAAATCCCTGGGAAAACTCGTACTGAGATCATGCCCACGGTCTGTGGAATTGATGAGCTTAAGGATTATCCTTAGGATTTAATTAGGGAGTCAGTCGATCCAACTAAGTCTCGTGACCATGCCTGGCTCGTACCTTGAGGGGATCTACTGACGAACTATATTACTACATTGATGGCTACTTCCATTGCGTCGATGAGAGCCACTGAAGTACCTCGAAGCTCTAATCCACTAGAATGGTATGAGCTGAGAGACCATCCCCATAAATCCAATGCAACGTAAGAGTCCTAGCCTAGCGTCGACATCCGACGGTCCTAGTGGTGAGTCCTAACATCCTAATCTTTTATATTTTATTTATTTCTTTCTTTGTGTGGAATCCCATATTTGTGATGTTGAGTGACACAACCTTCGTATCCATCACCATTACGACCCTCCATACTCCACATCCACCAATAAACCTGTAAGTATAACTCAACTTAGGAGTAGATAGGTAGTATAGCACTGCTTTCCTGTGTTCAATACCCGCTTGCCACTATACCGTGCGCTTGCGGTAAACGACATCATTTACAAGTTAGTTCCGGCCCGATCAAGTTTATTGCGACCTTTCCCATCGAGTAATAGCAATAAGTACATCTTGGTTACCGTTGATTACGTCTCGAAGTGTTTGGAGGCCATGGCCACCCCGACAAACGACACGAGGGTAGCCAAATTCTTCAAGAATACCATATTTCCTCGTTTTGGAGTCCCAGGACGATTATAAGTGATGGAGGGAGCCATTTCATTGAGAAGAAGTTCGAGACGATGCTAGAAAATATGGAGTTCATCACAAGATCGTCCTTGCCTATCATCCTCAAATAAGTGGCCAAGTGGAGGTGTCCAATAGGGAAATCACGGGCATCCTAGAGAAGACAGTGAGCACCTCGAGGAAAGATTAGTCACACAAGTTGGGCGATGCTCTTTGGGCATATCGCACCTCATTCAAAACTCCAATCAGAACAGCCCCATACAGACTAGTGTATGGAAAAGCTTGCCACCTTCCGGTAGAATTGGAACACAGAGCGTATTGGGCAGTAAAGAAAATAAACTTTGACTACCTGAGTGCTGCCATGAGATGAGCCTTGCACATCAACGAGCTTGACGAAATTCGGCGACACGCCTATGAGAATGCAAAGACAAATAAGGAGAGGACCAAAGCCTATCATGACAAGAATATCACGGTGGTTCGCCATGATGTCGGTGACCAGGTACTCCTCTACAATTCAAGATTACGCCCCTTACCCATTTAAATCGAGGTGGTCCGGCCCTTACAAGATAACGAGTCTACCTTCGGGGGTGCCGTGGAACTCGAAGGGATGAACGACAGATTCAAAGTAAACATCCAAAGGATAAAACTGTACAGAGTAGGAGAGCCAATTGGACGAGAGGGGACATGCTTCCTCGAGGAATGCCCCACTATTTGCTGAAGCCATGAAGAGAGTCGAGCTCATGACCCAAAACGAGCGCTTATCGGGAGGCAACCCGACTTTTTATATCTTAGATTTTCTTTCTCAGCTTTTGTTTTTATTCATCTATTCTAGAAAACCAAATAGAAACATTCTCTATTCCTTAAAAATGCAAACCCATAAAAATTTGATAGGTTCTACCTTTCTACAGGTTAAACGATAAGGTGGCACACAAATCGATGTTCTGAATGAAAGAGAGAGCTGGAAGGAGAACAACTGATAGAAGAGCAAAAGAGTCACATGTGACTCGACCGAGCAAACCAACTGCTCGGTCGAGTAGCGCAGGTGACTCGACCAAGCAGTATCTACTCGGTCGAGTAGCATAGGCACACAAAAACAATGGAGAAATGGTGTTCTGTCTACACGGCTCGAACAACATCTGCTCGGTCGAGTAATCCCTTACTCGGTCGAGTAATCCCTTACTCGGTCGAGTAGACCAACTGCTCGATCGAGCTGAGAATATGCGTAGGGAAATGATTCAGAAATGACGTTCTGCCTATACGGCCCAAGCAGGCTCTACTTAGTCCGAGTAGTCGCTTATTCGACCGATCAGCAGCATGCTCGACCGAGTAAAAGTGAAGAAGGGATACGACGACAAGGTGGTACTCGACCGAGTTGGCCTTACTCGGTCGAGTGGATGAGGGAGTACCCTAAAACTCAGCTTCGATTCATGACTCGACCGAGCAGCTGTGCTGCTCGACCGAGTTGTAGTACCCTTAATCTTGCGGACCCACTTCCGAACGAGTCGGGTTATTAAAACCCAGCTCGACTTCTTTAAACCCTAAACCCTAAACACTTTAAACCCAACTCGATCTGCACAGCCGCCCAACTCCCACCGTCTCAGCTGCTATCATCACTGACCGGCCCACCTCTCTCTCTCTCTCGCGTTAAGTTTTTCCCCCACACCCTTCCACCCGTTTATCCCACATCTGCCCTCTCACCCCAAGGGCAACACCGTCAATCGACCGAGCGCAATTAGTGCTCGGCCGAGAAATCACCCCCCCCACAATTCCTTCCTCTACACACTCGTTTTCCAATAACATTGTTTTTCTTTCATTTTTTTCCGGGTGCACTGTGTTTACAGCGAGGGATTTCAATTGGGGGATAACACTCGTTTGACTACCGACTACCACAAGGTTTAATCTTCCATGCTCTTCGCCTCATTCGTGTTGGTACACTATAACGACTAGTTTTCACGATGCGTTTTATCCGTATTCTTCCGTGTGTTCATTCTTCTTCGTATCCGTAGTTAGGCGTATCCGTCCGCGTGCACGTGCCTACTTTTCCATGTAAATTATTTCTATTATTATTTTATGACGCCTAGTTAATTTATTATTATTATTATTAATATTATTATTGAGTATTTCTTGTTAAATAAAAGATGAACTTTCAAAATTTGAATTCGAATTTCAAATCTTTTTGTCAATGAAACCTTCCTATTAAAAATCCATTTAAACATATTGATTAGCTAATATTCCTTGATTATACCTATTAATATCCCTTTAACCTTTTTCAAAACCCTTCCTATTATAATTACCTCCTAATTAAACCCAACATTTCAAACCCTTAATTATTTTCAAATTATTCTCCTAAAACTAAACCCTAGCTTTTTTTCCCAACATAACTGCACCCATCTGTGTAACTCACGCACAACACTCACGCGCACAATCAGTACACACGCACCCAACTCATGAAACACACAGTTTTTTTAGGTGAGGCTTTTACAAATAATAAAGAGGAAACCTAGGCTATCTCTCCTACCCCTCTTAGCAACTGCCCCTACCTTCTTCAAAAAAAAAATAAACCTAAAGCTAGCAGACCCTTCACTACAGCCTTTTCAAACCCCATACCCACGTGCTGCTGTCACCCATTCTTATTATAAAACAAACCCTAGGCTAATGACCTAAGCCTACTATTATAAAACCTAGGGCTGCCATTCTTTCTCAACCCTACAGCACAAACCCGCGCCGCCCCTCTCTCTTACTCTCTTCTACACACATCATGCCCAGCACCCAACGTCGACACCCCCACTGCTCCTCTCCTCTTCTTCTTGCCATCAACACGAACCGCGCCCCCTCCCGTCTCCTCCGTGCAGAGCCCCACATGCCCGCCGTGTGAACCGCAGCCAACTCCCCACTCACCGACCTCCTCCTCCCTCTCCTTCTCGCAAGCATAGGCCTCACCCTCGCAGCCCCCTCCTCCTGCTCCTTCATGCCCCGAGACACCCACGGCTGCGTCCTCTAGCCCCCACGGACGCGAACGCCGCTGCCGTTGCTTTCACCCTTCAAGCTAGCCTCAGATCTGACGTCGACGACCATGGGGATACGCTGAAATCCTCGGTACTACCTGCAGAGTCCGCAGACGCCGCTGACCGTCGACTTCCTCGCTGTCACAACAAGTTCAGACCGTAGACGTCGTACGTATCGCCTCCGCTGTGTCCTGATCCTTCTCTGCACTTCCGGTTAGTGGTTCTACCATTTAACAACTCTTAACCCATACCGTAAAGTAGAGAACTTAATAAAACCAGGTGATTAGACGTCGTAGGAGCTTGTTGTAAATCTGTTCTGATCGAAAAATGCCTATTCTGATTTTACTTTTTGCCAAACCAGCGAACCGTCTCCTCCGTAGCGTAGTTTTCGTCAAGACGTTTCCAAGGACACCAAGAACGTCAAAAACAGGCAAGTATATGATTTGATATGATTTTTCGAAGTTTCGGCACTTTTACGCCGCTTTCACGTATTGCTGAATAACTTAAAAATTAGGCGTGAAATGACGTGAGAAAATGACACCATAATGACTGGGACGAAATTTGTGATCCAACGGTATATCATATGATATACCTTAATTTAAAACAATTAAGAGAAAAAAATGTTTTCTGTAGCAAGTCCAAAGAAAATATGTGTTCGTTATTGTTTTGAGAATGCCATAAAATTGTTCAACCCACTTTAGTTGTGTAGAATCGTCACAAGTGGGTATTAATGATGATTAAAATTCAGTGAATCTTGACATGCCTAACAAAAATGGACATCGTGAAAATCGTGCGCCTCGAAGGCGGTATCGTGATATCGTGATGTCGTGTGAGTCGACTAGGCCGGCTCGTGTTCCGGCAAACTTTTGGGTGGGGTTAGGGTTGAGCGGCCACTGGGCGTATGAATGGTACTCTCCTCAAGAGCACCACCTGCACGTGGTGGGTTAGCGTCAATCACGGTAAGCCCCGTGAGAGGAACGAACTTCTCATCACGACCTAAAGGCGAGAACCCTAGATTAGATATGAACTCTTGACATGGAAATTGCAACGCTAACTTTGGTCTCTTGGAAAATTGTCATGCTAATGAACTCATAGAAAATCTTAACTTTAATCTTGCAACCGTCTAGAACTGCATGTTAGGGTTGCTCGTTTCTGTTTCTATAAAATTGTTAAATGTTAAAATTGCTGCAGTCGTTTCTTTAAAATATTAAATGCTTCTCAATTTCATATCTGTCATATATCTTGTCTTGGTTTGCTAATCTTTTCTTGCAGACCCCTTGCTGACATACATTCATGTTTGTGGATGTATGTCAGATTCTGAGCTTGAGTACCCAGAGGATCGGTTCGTGACGCCTGACTTAGAGAGCCAGAGTTCACCGTAGACGCCGAGCTTCTTTCTACGGAAGACTAGAGCCCCTTTCGTCACTACTTTGAGTTTTAGCTTTAGTACCTTGTAGTAGGATTAGTGTCTTGTTGTAGTTCTTTTTTGGCCATGCTGAGGCTTGTTGATTAATTTCGTGTACGAACAATTTAACTCTGGATGTGGCTTTATTTTCTGAAATGTTTCTGATTGTTCTGATACGCAAATGCAAGAACCTCATCTGTGTTTTTATCACCGACGCTTATTGAACTCGAGCTTCACCGCTCCAGTTCAAGCGGACCGCGTAACGCTCTCCCTTACGTTGTCTTTTGGAAAGCGGGGCGTTACAGGTTTTAGTGGTGGCCCATGCAGGTCCTGCAACTGCGAAATTCAGAACAATGAGAACACTTTTCATTAGCCAAAAACATCCAGAATAGTTCGTACACAAAATTACTCGAATACCTTGTCTCAGCACGATAGGAAACCCAATACCAGATAATAGGATGAGTTAGTTAGACGCTCGTGCACGTTAGTTAGACACCCTTGCCACGACCTAGTATTATCATCTTGGTAGTCACCCTAGCTATTCTCTGACCATGTTAGTTTCGTTGGCCGTTCTCTTAGATTTGTCGAATCTAGGGCCCAACCGAACGTAGCGATCGTCGCCGTGCAAGTCGAACCTGAGACGCCTGCAATGAGTATACTTTGAAGCGTAGGACATTCCAAATCTATAGATAAGATCTCGATCTCGATCCCCAACGAACCCTTACCTTGGCCTTCTTATCGTAGTCCGGTTTGTTGAGGAACCTCAGTGCTAATCCTTAGTCGACCCAATGATTATTTCCCCTGATTTTATTATCATTACACTTCCATGTTAGTGATCGTAAGAAGCCATCGTAGCGTATTCCTGGAGTTACTTCTTAGCCGTACTTACGTTTCAATCGTTGAACCTATTCCTTGTCCTCGATTCACCAAAAACTCTTTAGGTCTGCCACCTTTAACTTTTGAACCTCCCCATTGCAGATCCGGGGTCTTCTAAAAAGTATTTTCGATATTTCTTTTATTGAATTCTTCGCTAAGTTTAAAATCCTTTCAAAAACTTTTACTTAGATTTTCTACACTTCAGTCGATTTAACCCAATCTTGATTATGAAACTCTTCTGACGTGATCTTTAGTTACTATCTTATAGCGATTTTTTAATGTACATCTTTCGCACTTCTATTTCACATGACCCCGTATAGCTACACTATTTTTCTTATGTAAAGAACTTCTTTAAAAAAACTTTATTTTTAATTCGCTAGCTCAAAATATCATCCCCTTTTTCTTACTAACATATTTCAAAAACAGTCATTCATACATACTTTTAAAAAAAGTACTTTCCTAGGTTTAAAAAAAATTCAATATCTTGTGTATCAGTCTTACAAGCATTGTCTTCAAATTTCTTTATATAAAAAAAATTTACAAACCAATTTCCGTTTACAAAACAAACACTATATCACTATGCACATATTACTCTTCACCTATTATTCGACTAATCATATTTTACGTTTTAGCTTCTACAGTATGCTCGCTATTTTACGTAAATTATAACGATGTTATTATTTTTACACATATCTTCTTATTTATTTAAATATTTCATAAATATTTTATGTCACGCAACCAAACTAATCTCGTCTATATCACCTCCGGAACCGTCCATCACAACCTTAACTCGTTGCCTCATTCAACTCTGAATCTTACATTATTACTTAGTTATCACATTAGTGCTTATCTTTGCTTATGTCAGCTTTAGTTTAAGTATAGCGGGACCATTAGCTTTGATTGTGGTGTTGTTGTGGTGCATGTAAATAGATAGTGAGTGTGGACCCGTGTGTGTGAATCTCTATATACCACCCATGTATGAGTGTGCTTACCCTGAGTATATTAGTATAGTGTGATTATCTATTGAGTCGTATGTGCATGTATGTACGGTAATTTGTGATATATATGCATATAGACGAGTGTAGAGTAGTAAGTGTTAGATTTATACTTAGGCGAGTGATTAGCCATATCACTATAGGAATATCTGTGCGTATTAGATTTATTTTGGCTAGTTACTAGGAGTATTTGTACCTTAGTCGTATTTGTTAATGGTTGTAATTATATGCTAGTGATATGCACGTTAAGTATAATGATAATAAGTGTACGTATAGCTGTGTGTGCAGATTTATTGTGTGATTTATATGTTGATATGTCTGGCGTGTACTCGTGCGTATATATGTATGTGGTTAGTTATAGGTGTGTGTATATATATATTGTATGATTAAGCGTGTCTTATGTATAGTAGGATTGTTATATCGTATTACCCCTACGGGATGATGTGTGAGCAGGTGTATACCAGGAGGTATGCATGGCCGTATGTTTGTGACTACGTATGTGTGAATGTATGTAATAGTGTATTAGCCCTATGTAAATTACCATGGCTGTGTATACATGTGTGTGTCTATATATATGTTCTATATAGATACGAGAGAGGCATGTAGCAGGGTAAGTATGTATATGTATGTATGTTTAAGTATTTGAAAGTGTGTGATATGTGAGTAAGTGTATGCATATGGATGTATATGGTTTCATTAGGATGTATGTATGACTGGGATAGAATGACCTTAGTGTCTAAGTCCACTCTCCCCCATGCCGACATATTTAAGGAAGCCTGAAGACGGACTTGATCCTAAGGTGGGTAGATTACAACGACCCCAGTTCTATGAGTAAGGCTTATATAAATCTGTGTATGGTGTAAGGTAATACGTGCATGTATATACACGTAGTGATATGTATTATAATGTGTTTATGATATCATGCGGTATGTAAAAGTGATCGTATGATTGGAGTGTTAATTGACAAAGAATGATTGTATTTTTATTAGTGGTATGTCTAAGTGACATGTGGAACTATATCAGTATAGATTGTGAGTGTATAATATGTATGATATTACCTTGTGTATTGGTAAGAATGTGAGTGTGTAAATTGATGTGGAGTCTAACCTTTTCTATCTCTCTAACCTTCTCTCTCTCTCTCTCTCTCTCTGTTACTTCCTCTTTATTTCATTCTGTTCTTTTATGTTTAATTTCATTTTTTTGTTCTCACAACTTGCAGCAATAAATGAAAAGGGAGGGGTTCGAAAATCTCGCACCAGGGGGAGAGAGCTCGGCGATCAGGCGACCCAGGCGACTCCGGCGGCGGCGCTGGGCGGTGCTCCGGCCTGTGGCGACGCAGGCCGGCGACGTACGGGCGGCGGTTTGCGGAAGGCGCACACGCGTGGGGCTGCGGGGTTCCTCTGAGCAACGAGGAAGAGGAGGATGGAAGAAGGGGAGAAGATCTGAGGAGAGTTTTGGTTGATTCTGAAATGAAATTTCAGATTTTGTGTGTTTCAGATTTTGGGTTTGTGCATCCAATTTGCTGTTGATTTTTGTTTGGGGAAAACAGGTTTGGTAATAGATTTTTGGGGTTGTTTTGTTTTGAGGGCTGATTTATTGGTGGATTTGGGTTGATTTGGATCTTTGTTTTCAGATTGGGTTGATGTTTTGGATGTTGGATTATGGTTTGATTCCTTGGTGTGGATGAGAATTTGGGTTGAGAAATTGGTTTTTTTTGTGTATGTGTATTTTGCTGAAATTGAAAGAGGATTTGCAGAGTTGGGTTTTTGCGGATATGAAGATGGGTTTGTTTGATGGTGGGTTTTCTTGCAGGCCTTAAGAAGAAGTTAGCAGGCGACAGATTTTCAATTCGTCAAAGGGAATTAATTAGGTTAGGTTAAGGATTAGGATTGTTTTAATTAAGTTTGTTGACTTAAGGGAAAGGTGTCCTGCTAATAACGTGTTGCAATTCTTCTCCTAAAAATTAAACGTGTTTGTGAATGGAGAGTAATTAGTTAATTAATTAAGATATAAAATGTAATTATTAAATTAACAAAATAATTAAATTAAAGTTCTCAGTTAACAAACTTGGCGATCAATTAACGATGATATGGTAACAACGTAAAAACAGAGGCACGCACGTGTAACAAGAAACGTACAGACGAAAAGTCAACCAGACGACTGAAGGAAAATACCGATACACACGAACTAAAGCACGGCTAAAAATATCGGCCGTTACATTCTACTGGTCACCCGTGTCCTCGAACTCGGTCTCTGCAGGGGCCTCAAACTCAGCGTCAACGAACTGCTCGTCTTCTGCTACCTGCTCTGTCTCAAAGTCTGACTTGTGACACCTAAAGAGAAAAGGGCACATGTCAGCAAAAGTCAGAGCAGGTAGCAGAAGACGAGCAGTTCGTTGACGCTGAGTTTGAGGCCCCTGCAGAGACCGAGTTCGAGGACACGGGTGACCAGTCCTAGCCTCGTTTGGAGTCTCCCCTTAGTTGTTACCTTTCCTTAGTTGCTGTTAGCACCCATCTCTCTTTGTTTTGTTTGGCCATGCTTTAGGCCTATTGTTCAGACTTGTACTTATGTGTCTATTCTGTGATGTTGTAATATTTGTTGGATGTTGTTGGAGGATGTTCTTTTATCTGCTTTATTATTGTTGTTGTTGTTTCGTCACAATGCAAGGACCTGCACTTTTCGAAATTTTTATAGACGCTTATCAGACTGCAGCTTCACAGCTCCACGTCTGAGCAGACCTCCTCACGTCTCTCCTTCCATATTAGGGAAGCGGGGTGTGACAGTATGTAAAAGTGATCGTATGATTGGAGTGTTAATTGACAAAGAATGATTGTATTTTTATTAGTGGTATGTCTAAGTGACATGTGGAACTATATCAGTATAGATTGTGAGTGTATAAGATGTATGATATTACCTTGTGTATTGGTAAGAATGTGAGTGTGTAAATTGATGTGGTGGTGTAGTAAAGTGTTACTATTTGCCAGTGTAGGACATTGGATGATATTATATTAACATGTTATATTAATACGTAATTAGTAATATGTGTATGTGTATAGTTACTACTATTAGTATGGACGTTGATTGGTATTCTCAGTAATAATACTATTAGGGCTGATGTTAGTGTTATATATACTATTTGGATACGACATGATGATTATTTATAGTGTGTATACATTAGAAGAGGAGATGCGAGCGTTACCGTTACGTTTTCCGGTGCCTTAGCCGATGAGATTCTGAGGACGGAATCGTTTTAAGGTGGGTAGGATGTAACGACCAGTTTTCACGATGCGTTTTATCCGTATTCTTCCGTGTGTTCATTCTTCTTCGTATCCGTAGTTAGGCGTATCCGTCCGCGTGCACGTGCCTACTTTTCCATGTTAATTATTTCTATTATTATTTTATGACGCATAGTTAATTTATTATTATTATTATTATTATTATTATTATTATTATTATTATTATTATTATTATTATTATTGAGTATCTCTTGTTAAATAAAAGATGAACTTTCAAAATTTGAATTCGAATTTCTAATCTTTTTGTCAATGAAACCTTCCTATTAAAAATCCATTTAAACATATTGATTAGCTAATATTCCTTAATTATACTTATTAATATCCCTTTAACCTTTTTCAAAATCCTTCCTATTATAATTACCTACTAATTAAACCCAACATTTCAAACCCTTAATTATTTTCAAATTATTCTCCTAAAACTAAACCCTAGCTTTTTTTCCCAACATAACCGCACCCATCTGTGTAACACACGCACAACACTCACGTGCACAATCAATACACACGCACCCAACTCATGAAACACACAGTTTTTTTGGGTGAGGCTTTTACAAATAATAAAGAGGAAACCTAGGCTATATCTCCTATCCCTCTTAGCAACTGCCCCTACCTTCTTCAAAAAATTAAAAAATAAACCTAAAGCTAGCAGACCCTTCACTTCAGCCTTTTCAAACCCCATACCCACGTGCTGCTGTCATCCATTCTTATTATAAAACAAACACTAGGCTAATGACCTAAGCCTACTATTATAAAACCTAGGGCTGTCATTCTTTCTCAACCCTACATAACAAACCCGCGCCGCCCCTCTCTCTAACTCTCTTCTCCACACATCACGCCCAACAACCAACGTCGACACCCCCACTGCCCCTCTTCTCTTCTTCTCGCCATCAACACGAACCGCGCCCCCTCCCGTCTCCTCCGCGCGGAGCCCCACAGGCCCACCGTGCGAACTGCCGCCAACTCCCCACACGCCGACCTCCTCCTCCCTCTCCTTCTCGCAAGCATAGGCCTCACCCTCGCAGCCCCCTCCTCCTGCTCCTTCATGCCCCGAGACACCCCCGGCTACGTCCTCTAGCCCTCACAGACGCGAACGCCGCTGCCGTTGCTTTCACCCTTGAAGCTAGCCTCAGATCTGACGTCGACGACCTTGGGGATACGCTGAAATCCTCGCTACTACCTGCAGAGTCCGCAGATGCCGCTGACCGTCGACTTCCTTGCTGCCGCAACAAGTTCAGACTGTAGACGTCGCACGTATCGCCATCGATGCGTCCTGATCCTTCTCTGCACTTTCGGTTAGTGGTTCTACCCTTTAACAACTCTTAACCCACACCGTAAAGTAGAGAACTTAATAAAACCGGGTGATTAGACGTCGTAGGAGCTTGTTGTAAATCTGTTCTGATCGAAAAACGCCTATTTTGATTTTACTTTTTGCCAAACCAGCGAACCGTCTCCTCCGTAGCGTAGTTTTCGTCAAGACGTTTCCAACGACACAAAAACAGGCAAGTCTATGATTTGATATTATTTTTCGAAGTTTCGGCACTTTTATGCCGCTTTCACGTATTGCTGAATAACTTAAAAATTAGGCGTGAAATGAGGTGAGAAAATGACACCATAATGACCGGGACAAAATTTGTGATCCAACGGTATATCATATGATATACCTTAATTTAAAACAATTAAGAGAAAAAAATGTTTTCTGTAGCAAGTCCAAAGAAAATTTGTGTTGGTTATTATTTTGAGAATGCCATAAAATTGTTCAATCAACTTTAGTTGTGTAGAACCGTCACAAGTGGGTATTAATGATGATAACAGTAAAATTCAGTGAATCTTGACATGCCTAACAAAAATGGACATCGTGAAAATCGTGCGCCTCGAAGGCGGTATCGTGATATCGTGATGTCGTGTGAGTCGACTTGGCCGGCTCGTGTTCCGACAAACTTTTGGGTGGGGTTAGGGTTGAGCGGCCACTGGGCGTATGAAGGGTACTCTCCTCAAGAGCACCACCCGCACGCAGTGGGTTAGCGTCAATCACGGTAAGCCCCCGTGAGAGGAACGACCTTCTCATCACGACCTAAAGGCGAGAACCCTAGATTAGATGTGAACTCTTGACATGGAAATTGCAACGCTAACTTTGGTCTCTTGGAAAATTGTCATGCTAATGAACTCAGAGAAAATCTTAACTTTAATCTTGCAACCGTCTAGAACTGCATGTTAGGGATGCTCGTTTCTGTTTCTATAAAATTGTTAAATGTTAAATTGCTGCAGTCGTTTCTTTAAAATATTAAATGCTTCTCAATTTCATATCTGTCATATATCTTGTCTTGGTTTGCTAATCTTTTCTTGCAGACCCCTTGCTGACATACATTCATGTTTGTGGATGTATGTCAGATTCTGAGCTTGAGTACCCAGAGGATCGGTTCGTGACGCCTGACTTAGAGAGCCAGAGTTCACCGTAGACGCCGAACCGCTTTCTGCGGAAGACTAGAGCCCCTTTCATCACTACTTTGAGTTTTAGCTTTAGTACCTTATAGTAGGATTAGTGTCTTGTTGTAGTTCTTTTTTGGCCATGCTGAGGCTTGTTGATTAATTTTGTGTACGAACAATTTAACTCTGGATGTGGCTTTATTTTCTGAAATTTTTCTGATTGTTCTGATACGTAAATGCAAGAACCTCATCTGTGTTTTTATCACCGACGCTTATTGAACTCGAGCTTCACCGCTCCAGTTCAAGCGGACCGCGTAACGCTATCGCTTCCGGTGTCTTTTGGGAAGCGGGGCGTTACATACACTCTTTCCACTGTATACTTTACATACTAACCCCCGCATTTATCCCCCTTTCAAGATGCCACCACGCCGTTCTAGACCCATAAATGCCGACGCCAGTGCACCCAACCCTAGGCTAACTCGACGCACCTGTCGTACATGCTTACCTGTAAAAGACCATATTGTTGGCGAATCATTCACCCATGCACCCTTGATAACCAACACTCCAACCCCTTCTGAGCGTCTATATATCAACGACGCAACATATGACGTTACCTTCGGAGACACTGACCAGGGCGACTAGTTCGTTGCCATGCTCCTACTCATAGGTCCGGGGGCGGCACTATTTAATAGTCCGTTGAGCAGGACCTCCGAGGTCATCGCAAACTGATTAGGCACTGGTGGGCCGACCCAGTCGTCGAGCCACAGCCAGCTTCTACAGTCCCTGGTCCACAGCAGGGGGACCCATCACCACCTCTAGATGGTGGTGCCCCTGCTTGATGCTGGCCATACACACTTTTTGATTCCCTCAGATTATATTGTGCCCATCTGTCTTTTCGGGGCCCTGGTCTTACACAGCTTGGGGGAGGACCCGCCATGCATCATTTGATGCATATACATCACTTTTTATCATTGCATCATATCACGTTTTATTTATTCTGCACAGTTTTATTTTCTATTCCTTTTCTATCCCCTCACCCACTCACCCTTTCTAGCATCATCTCCCGCACACTAGCGTTTTCTTAACAGTGAGGACACTGCTGCGTTTAGCTTGTGGGATGAGCGCTATCGCTTTATCTTTCATTTTCTTTTTATATTCATTTTTCACCTTTTTACTTTACTTTTTCCACCCATTTTGCACCTATCTATCTTTTTTCTCATTCAGCATCACGTTTTTCACTTTTTGCCATACTCGCATGCCTGTTTTCATTTTCTTACTTTCTTTGCCTTCCCCTCTTTTGCTAAAGTTATTCTGCATGATGATATCTCTCATAGCCCTCAGTAGCTACTCACGGTGCTTATATTTGATGACATGCTATTTAGGGTAGTTTCAGTTTTACTATTTATATGCTTGCATATTCTCTTGCTGATCTCTCTAATTTAATGCCTGATATGAATTGAAATTGAATGCATGAAATAGTTTCTAGTATGCGCTTTGTTGGGTAATGCACCTAGGTTCACGCATCATTAGAACATTTGGAGCACCGATTTGCTATCTCATTCACTTCTGTTTATATGTTTGATATTATTGTGCTTATTACCGTATGCTTTTCAGTATTCATTAAGACGAATGGAAATATCCATGGTAGTTATAAGTTTAGTTAAAGTATTATCCTATTAAATCGTTGTGCACCTCTGATGAGTGAACCGAGTGATACTACACTATTTTTCCTTCTCGACATATCTTCATGATTCTCTACCTATCATTTGGTTTCACCCCTACAGCTACCTTTACCGCATTTACTTTCCAAAAATCCCAAAAGAAAAAAAAAGATAGCTTATAAAAAAAGAGAGCATAAATAATGTGAAAATAGAAGAAGAAAAGAAAAGAAAAAAGGGAAAGTAAATTATTCCCTATCCCTTTCTTAGAATCTATTACAAATATTTGGGAAAAGACAAAAATTTCCACATCCTATTCCTAGATGCGATGCCTCGAGCTAAGCTTGGGGGGTGAACCAATTGATCATATGAGTGAGTATAACTTTAGAGTGGAGATGGTGCACAATGGGGAGATTCGATAGTGCTTGAACTTTACAAAATATTTTAGTTTTGGAGATTTTTCATGATTCAAAGTGAATGTTTGAATGGCATGATTCCTTTCCATTCTTTACTGCACGTTGGCGTGATTTCTTTATGCTCCACTTGTGTCTATTGATTGAAAGGTGCATTGCTAACTCTTCTTATACTAGACTCTATAGATTGCATGAGATTGATATGAGTTGATGGCATGATTTTAGAAGATCCCTGTTTTTTGCCTTTATTGTATGCTAGCCATAAGATTAGTACGACTTGAAAATACCATTAGCATATGTTTTTACCCTTCGAAGCATCGTGATATACTGCTGAGGGTTGAGATCTGATTGAACACTTTAGCACCCCCCTTCCATCTCTATTCTTTTTTATTTCCTTTTGTTTATCACCCGGCATACCTAGTATTCGTCTTCCTCGAGGACGAGTAAGATGTAAGCTTGGTGGATTTTGATGTGTCTATATTTTCTATCTTTTCATGACATCATTCTATTTCATTTCATGTCATATTCACATTCAAATATCGAATTTTCCTATGATACTGCAATTCTAACGCAATATTCGAGTTTCGTGGAGTTTTATGGATTTTCAGGGATTTTGGAGCGATTCGGGACCACTTTTGGATATGGACACATCCAGCATGCCCGTGAGCCCGTTGGCGAAGCTCTACAGGAGTTCGCCGAGGTTTGGAAGGCTATGGGAGGAGTGGAGGAGAAGCTGGCAAGAGGATCTGGATTTTTCCCAGGCGACTCGACCGAGCATCGTAGGCTGCTCGGTCGATCTTATACACGAGGCACATCTGATACGCACCCTACTCAACCGAGTAGTGTGGTGACTCGGTTGAGCCACTTCTATTTTCTGAAGCTCAGCCATCAACATCCTGCTTGACCGAGCAGAACTTGCTCGACCGAGCTAGGTGGTGACTCGACCGAGTAAGGCCTACTCGGGCCGAGTAGACAGAACAACATTTTTGAAGGAGCCCGATCCACTAACAGACTCGACCGAGTAAGCCGGATGCTCGACCAAGCAAGCGGGTTGCTCGATCAAGTAGCCCGGATCCTTTCGACCGAGCAAGCTTCTGCTTGACTGAGTCACTGACTCGGTCGACAACAATGCGGGCTAATTTCGAAATTTTTTCATGGGCCCCAGGATGCACCGAAGCAAGAGTGAAGAGCGGATCTTCGGGAAGAAATGAGGGGAGCTCATTTTTTATGTTTTTTGAATGAAGTTTTGGATAGAGGGGGGATTGAAAACGATTGTAGATCTAAATCTAGGTTTTTGATAATTGAATTATTTTTGGGAGAAAGATCACGTTTTACTCTTTGCATCTTGGAATCTGCAGAATCTCTTTGGATCGTTATTGGCTATTGTTCTTTCTCATCTTCGGTACATAAGATATTCATTTCTCACTCGATTCATTTGCTACAATGTTTTCTTTGATAAAAATCGTATTTTTATTCGTCACAATCACTATGTGTGAGTAGTTCCCCCTGGGGTTGATGGGATAACCCTAAGACTCTAGGAAATAGATGTAGATCTGAATCTTTAGGTTGTGCTGGGAATAAAGGGGAATATTTCTGTCAATCCATCCGAATCCCTAAGAGCTCGTACTGAGATCATGCCCACGGTCGGTGGAATTGATGAGCTTAAGGAGTATCTTTGGGATTTAAATAGGGAATTAGTGGATCCAACTAAGACTCGTGACCATGCCCGGCTCGTGCCTTGAGGGGATCCGCCGACGAACTATACCGCTTCATTGATGGCTACTGCTATTGCATCAATGAGAGCCACCGAGATACCTCGAAATTCTAACACACGAGAGTGGCATGAGTTGAGAGATCAATCCCCTAAATCTAACACAATGTAAGGATCTCGTTCTAACATCAACTTTCGATGGTTTTAGCAGTGATCCCTAAGGCCCTAATTTCTTTTATTATCAAACCAACAATACCATCACCACCAATCTTCTGAAACCAACTGCTATCTCACTCTGAGATCTAAAAATAATCTGAGACATTAAATACACTGTCACTGTCCCTGTTGGATTCTATAATCCTATATACTATGATTTGACACCATCCGCTTGTGGATACAACCCAGAGTTGACACCTAGGAACCATACTAGACCTAGTGACTGTGACACCACTAGGTGGAATTTAGGTGTAAGTTCGGGGTGCATCAAGTTTATTGCGCTGTTGCCGGGGAGGCGTTCTGCCATATTATCTATTTACTACAATTAGGTTGATTAGACTACGTTAAAAAAACAAAAAAAACAAAAAAACAGAGAGAGTTTTCCCCACCACTTGCTATTATTATTATCTTTATCTCTCTTTGTACCACTGACGACTTTTCCAGGTTGTCTACTTTGCTTGATCAGGTACAGTTGATGAAGCGATGGTGCTTCCAAAGACGATGCGACCGGGTTCTATACAATCATTCATATATCTCGCTGCTACATTCAGTCAAGTTGATGGAGAATCTTTCAGGGAAGCCTTTTACTGGTTCGACGAATCGTTAGGAATGTTCCAAACGGAGTCAAACTATGTGTGGGATGGTTTCCAGCTACTTCCTCTATTTACTAGAGGATTACATTGATCCTCATTGGAATTCTTGAGGAGCATGCATCTGACAACCTTCGAGGAACTGAGATATGTGGCAGCTTTAGAGAGCTTATTGGACGCAGCTCGATCTTCTGGCTCATTAGCCGTCGAGGCAAATGATCTAGAAGATTGTGAGCTCATCAATTTTATTATAAGCTGTGTGTCTGCTGTAGGTACTATCGAGGAGGATATCACGTTCAGCTTGGGGGAGGTATTATGCGCTTTGATATTACCACTGTATATGAGACATCAGTACCTAGCACTGCAGAGCTAGCTCATGCCGTCATCACCCCCCTTGCCACCCACATGAGTCAAAGCAGCCTCTACCATCAGAGGATATTATCAAGGAGGTCGTGCCTACAGTAGCAGAGCAGACCATCGAGGAGGACGTGACTTGGGACGATGACATCTACCCACAGATGGAGCCCGAATTATGCCCTCCTCCTTTCGAGCTACCACAGCCATCCCCACCAGAGCATACAGCTCCCACTCAGGGAGACCTCTTTATCCTCTCCATTTCTAAATCTTGTATCCCATTTGATATTTATTTTGATTCAGATCATTTTGACACGTCATACCTATTGCAGGACACTTACAATTATAGACCGGAGGTATGCTTGAATGTGTCCTTGCTTGAAGAACCTGACGAGCATGACGAGGAGTCACCTGATGAGGTGATACATGCATCTGATCAGGAGATACATGAGGATCTTGGAGAGGACACCGAGGAGAGAGAGGACATGGTACTTGAGAGTAGAGATTTATTTCCGGGGAAGTGTTGTCAACCATCCCTAATTTTAAATATTTATGTTGATGACCCTCTTTGGAAACCATTTGTTTAGGGGAGCAATCTTTCACTATGGACTGATGCATTTCGTTCTTTGCAGGATACATGTGGACGCCTACGAAGAATGCTAGGGGATGCATCGCTGGAGTTCGTTGGCGTTAGTGGCTATATGCACCTGGCGGAGCCACGAAAAGTGTAGATAGAGCAGCTGCCTGCACCGGCAAAGACATTGGACCCGCCTTTTGCTACAGGTGGTACCAATCTAGTAGTGTAGATATAAAGTAGAATTTTATGCTTTAAATAATCACGAATCCTCTTGGCAGCGAGAGGACCGTATATGATTTTATATGTTTTCTTAGTTTAATAAATTCACCCCATATGATGGATCAATTATCTTTTGCACCCTACCCACTATTTATCATCAATGCCCACCCTTGTATTTGGTGCTTATTTCGCCTCTCTCCCCAATTTTTATGTGATGTTTAAGCTTGGGGAAAAGAGACTATTTTGTTGAGTGGTCCCCCCATCTTGTCGTTGTCCTCTATTTATATCATACACACATTGAGGACAATGTGATGTTTAAGCTTGGGGGAGTGCATAGTGCATGCACTTTGCTTCATCGTGAAACACACTTCGAAATTTCCATGTGAACCATGTTCATTTCTATATTTATGTCTCATATGCTTCATTTTCTATGAAATATCGTGGATTTTTTTTAATAAACTCTGATATCTGTTAGATTAGAGTTCAACTTGATTAGTGTATCTATGTTAATATGCTTTTTCATAGTAGAATCCATAGTTTCACAACCATATTCTCGAAACAGTTAAGCTAAAAATAAATGAATCAAATCTGAAAATCATTTGACTTTTGCGTGATTTGATTGATAATTCTTTTGCTTCATGGATGTTTAATGATTCAAAAGAGATATGACAACCCCATGACAAACAAAGTAATGATGATTAGGATTCCTAAAACCGAGCCATGTCTAGATTCTATGCTTTTTCTTTTTCTTTTGTGAATAGCCAATAAATGATCTTTGATCATGTTTTGCATTCCATCGCATTTATATGGGTTTGCAAAAATCCCAATAATGCAAAAATCTCCATTGTCTCCATTACATGCCACTGCCTCACATCTCCATTGTATCCCTCTCCCGTGTTTGCTTCTTACTAGTCTTCCTCAAGGACGAGTAAGAAGTAAGATTATGGGATTTTGATGTGCTCTTATTTTGCATGTTTTATTGCATATTTTCATGACACATTTCACCATCCAAACCCCCATTTTATATGCTTTTACGCTATTATTCGGAACAATATAACTTTCGGAGCATTTATGCCCATTTCAGGGATTTGGAGCGATATTGGAGCAATTTGGAGTCAATAAGATGATCGGCGACGTGAGAGCACCAAGGAGACTCATGATGACATGCTTGAGGTGCCAAAGAAGAAGACTAGAGGAAGAAAGGAGGAAGATAAAGAGAAAGAAGAAGCCAAGAAGCAACTAGGCCACTTTCCCAGGCGACTCGACCGAGGAGCACAAGCTGCTTGGTCGAGCTGAATACACGAGCCCAGCAGAAAAGGGAAAGTACATCCTACTCGACAGAGCAAAGTGGCGACTCAGCCCGAGTCGTTCCTATTATCGAGCTCCATCCCACCAACATCCTGCTCAATCGAGCAGGACCTACTCGACCGAGCCAGCAAACTACTCGACCAAGCAAGGCCTACTCGGGCCGAGTAGGCAGAGCGACAATTTGGAGGGGAGTTTTGATCTAATGAAAACTCGACTGAGCAGTGGGCGGCTCAATCGAGCACGAAGGCTACTCGGTCGAGTAAGGCGAATGCCTAAATTTTCAGATAGCAGTGTACTCTTTTCAAATCTGCTATCATCTGGGATTTTCAGTATTTTTCTGATATTTTTCCAGATAGTAAACTTCTAGACGGTTCCAACGCCACCAATAACGCATCAATCGAAGGTCGGATGAGCTCTGGGGAATTTCTGCAAGATGGTGCTGCAGTGTTGAAATCTGCACTCGACCGAGTGCTGTTTCTACTCGGTCCGAGTGCTACCGGGGTCCACCAATAAGTTGCGACCAGAAACAGATTTGGGCCGAATTTGAGAGTCTTTTTTTGGTTATTTGCTAGGGTTTGGAGGGGACTATTTAGAGGAATTGTAGCCGTCATTAGAGGGGCACTTGGAGAGAGTTTTTTAGAGAGTTCTTAGAGAGTTTTGGAGACGATCTTTTGAGAGTTAGGCTACACGCCATAGGCCCCTCCTCTTGTATCAAGCTAGGTATTTTACCTCTTTAAGTTTATTTTAGTTATTATTATTGTTTTTCTATGATGCTAGCAATGATCTCTATTGTTTTCATAATGTTAGCTATGTTTGAATAATCTTCTCTAGGGCTAATGGATTAGCCCTAGGATTTTAGGATCTAGATGCAAAGATAGTATTTTTATGAAGCGTTGGGTATAAAAGGGGTTCTACTTTGGTTGACCAGTCAAATCCCTGGGAGAACTCGTACTGAGATCATGCCTATGATCGGTGGAATTTCTGAGCTTAAGGAGTATCCTTAGGATTTAATTAGGGAGTCAGTAGATCCAACTAAGGCTCGTGACCATGCCTGGCTCGTGTCTTGAGGGGATCTACCGACAAACTATATCACTACATTGATGACTACCGCCATTGCATCAATGAGAGCCACCGAAGTATCTCGAAGCTCTAATCCACGAGAGTGGTACGAGCTGAGAGACCATCCTTTTAAATCCAATGCAACGTAAGAGTCCTAGCATATCGTCGACATCCGACGGTCCTAGTGGTGAGTCCTAACTCCCTAATCTTTTATATTTTATTTATTTATTTCTTGGTGTAGAATCCCCTATTTGCGACGTTGAGTGAAACAACCTTCGTATCCATCACCATTACGACCCTCCATACTCCACATCCACCAATAAACCCGCAAGCCTAACTCAACTAGGAGTAGATTGGTAGTATAGCACCGCTTCCCCGTGTTCGATACCCGCTTGCCACTATACCGTGTGCTTGCGGTAAACGACATCGTTTCGGAGTTAGTTCCGGCCCGATCATAGGCAAGAAGGCTATTTCCATTCAAGGGGAATGTAGCAATTCTGTAGAGACCAGCAATGTTGCGGATTCTAGGCAGCATACTCCTACAGATGAATCGGTGGATGTAAGTACAACTCAGGGAAGTGCCGAAGTAACTGGGATTGGAGAACCTCGCCATCCCTCCTTCTGGATGCAGATGAGGCTGACATTCCTGCTACACTTACTTTCCCAACTCCTACCTAGGATATAGAAGAGGAAGCTTTGAGAATGTCGACAAACAAGAATAAACCTAGAAGTGAACTGAGGAAAAATGTATAGCCAACTGCTACTTGTAGGAGCTCACGGCTAGCTGGTAGTAATGGAGCTCGCACTACTTCGTCCTAATGTCAGTCTTCCTCTGGAACACTCGGGGCTCAATAACTACTCGAGGAGGAGTGATCTCAGGCAAAGGACAAATAATTTGAGACCCTCTATAGCTTGCTTATTAGAAACTAAAGTTGAGGAACACAATGCGGTGAGGATTTCAAAATGTTTTCATAAAAATTGGGCTTCTGTTGACAATAGATTGAAGTACTCAGGAGGGCACATTGTTATATATTATGATGGAACGGTCTAGAGCTGTTGACCACATTCCTACTCTGCTCAACATATCTCGGTGGTTCTCTCTAACACATCAGGCTTTGTTATGGGTCTTACCATTGTATATGCATTCAATTTAGCTTCTCTTAGGCAAGAACTATGGACTAATATTGTCTCTGATGCATCTCATATTGGTATGCTCCCATGGATGATCGTTGGGGATTTTAATTGTGTGAGATTTTCTAATGAGAAGATTGGTGGGAGGCCATTAGATCCTAAAGGAGTTGATGACTTCAATACTTGTATTGAGAGCTGGCTGATGCTTGATATGAAGAGTATTGGCAATCACTATAGCTGGAACAATAGAAGAATGGGAGGTGGACGTATTTCGGCACGACTCGACAGAATCCTCTGCAACTCGGAGTGGATTAAATTTCTGCCTTATTCTTACATGGAGTATTCTAATCCTCAGACTAGTGACCATGCCCCGATGATTGTTCATCTCCTCCCCAAGGTACCTCTCACCCTAAGCCTTTCAAATTCTATAATGCTTGGTGCTTGCTATCTGGATATAGAGATCTTGTGCAAATGGCATGGTCAACATCACAAATTCCAGTCGCCTCTCCTATGCATCGCATTGTCACCAAACTGAGAAATCTTAAGGAGGAACTGAAGTTATTTGTGGCTAAAAATAGGGACAGTGCAAATAGATGCTAAGAGAAGCTCGGTAATATCCAGGCAAAAGTTCAGTTGGCTAGCGACATTCAGTTGCAAAAACAAGAACATGCCATAATCTTTAAGCTAGCAGATGCCCTTGACTTGGAGGAGTCTGATCTACGTCAAAAAAGTCGACAGGATTGGCTTAAGTTGGGAGATAGGAATTACAGATTTTTCAACACAGCAATGAAATCCAGGCAAATCTATAATAATCTCAGACATATTATAAATTCTGATGGAGAAAGGAATTCAAGCCCTGACAGACTTAGAGAAGAGGCCCCCCTATTCTATGAGCAGTTATACTCCCAAGATCATTACTGGAATGTTTTTCCCAACCTGATTCCAAGGC
Organism: Scilla litardierei; assembly: GCA_030789695.1. Lineage (NCBI taxonomy): Eukaryota > Viridiplantae > Streptophyta > Magnoliopsida > Asparagales > Asparagaceae > Scilla > Scilla litardierei. The sequence continues at coordinate 411,587,697 of CM061142.1, forward strand.
GTAAACTATCTGCTGAGGCCGCTACCTGGATGGACAGAGTAGTCACATATAAGGAGATCAAGGAAGCTGTTTTCCAGATTAATAAAGACAAAGCCCCTAGGCCAGATGGGTTCAATGCATTTTTCTACCAGCATGATTGGGATATAGTATGCAATGATGTTGTGTTAGCCGTCTCCTCCTTTTTCAAGTCAAGTTATATATTACGCTAGATAAATCATATGTTCCTTACTTTGGTGCCTAAAAATTCCAATGCCTCTGGGTTAGGGGATTACAGACCTATTGCATGTTGTAACGTTGTGTAAAAGATTATCAGTAAGATTCTTTGCAGGATGAAGCTGGTTATTAATGAGATGATCTCCCCTAATCAGGCTGCGTTCCTTAAGGGACATCTTCTTGCTGATTGAACTCTTCTAGCACATGAGCAAATTCGTGATTTTAGCAACCCTATGTGTGCCAGAGCTTGCATAAAATTTGACCTCCGTAAGGCCTTTGATAGCATCAATAGAGAGTTCATCTTATTTATGCTGCATCAAATGGGGTTTGGAAGCAGATACATACAATGAATTGTCGAATGTATTACAACTCCATCTTTTTCAGTGTTGGTGGATGGCTCCCCTGCGGGTTTAGTTTCGTCCAACCGAGGCCTGAAGCAAGGTGATCCATTATCCCCTTATCTATTTGTTATTATGATGGAAGCTTTTTCTTTACTTATATCTAGATCAGAAGATACACGTGCTATTCATCCTATGCGGAGAACGGAGTCCATATCCCATCTTCTTTTTGCAGATGATCTCCTGGTTTTTTGCCGTGCCAACTCCCACTCTTTTAATGGTATCTTTAACTGTTAGGAACATTCAACTTATTTTTGGGGCATTAGGTTAACTGGGAGAAGAGCTCAGTTATTTTCAGTAAAGGCACTAAGGATCCTGGTAGACTTGTTAGTACGCTTGGTATAAAAAAGGTTGCCTCCCTCACTACTTATCTCGGTGTGCCACTATTAGCCAACTACCCCAGAGCACACATGTTCTCACGGCTGGTAGATAAATGCAATAAGAGACTTATTGGATGGTCATCGTCGCTCCTTTCCATCTCTGGAAGAATAGAGTTAGTTCGCACTGTGATCTACGACATGGTTGCTTTTTGGATGTATGCCTAAAGAATCCCACCGTCTGTTCTCTGTACTATCACTTCTACTTGTATGAGATTTATCTGGGGGAATCAACATACTTGGGCCTGTCAAGATTTATGTACCCCGAAGGATGGGGGGAGGGGTTGGTCTAAGATTACTCAATGATCTAAACGTGGCATCAGGCGTTCGATTGATGTGGAGACTACTTTCATCAGATGGTTGACTGGTTCAAAATATTGCAGTGATATTCCCAAGTATAAGAAGTCGGTCAAGTAGTAATCCTGATGAGTCCAGGGTCGTATTACTCAGGGATAAATCTAATCTACAAATTTTACAATCTGAAATATGCTTGGAAATAATTTAGTGAATTATGAACCACCATTTGAAGGTGAATTTTTGCTTAAGTTTTGATTTAAGGTAAAAAGTGTACTAAAATTTACGAAAGTGAATAACGTGAAAAAGTGATATGGTAAAAGAGAGAGAGAGTGTGTGTGTTACGTTTTCGTTAGTGTTGTAGGATATCATGCTAAACCTTCTCTATGACTAACTCAATCCCTCATCCATGCCAAGGTATGGGGATCAGATGATTTAACTTTTTAAAATAACGGTGATTTTATAGCAAATTACATTAATGTTGACTTGGTCATTTTTCTAAACAATAAATAAAGTATAACTAGATAACCTCGCGGTTCATCACATCTTTGGGCCCCTTTACGGGTTTGTGCACGTAGACGATGTCTCGCGGCATGTCATCCTAAGCAGATTCCTCTCGGATAGCACGTAATTAATTAAGATAGCAAAAAATAACATATTCAACGTTTTCGATTAATACAAGTGATACGAAGAAATGAAACATGAAACACATCGATACTAACTACTACATAACACACTCACAAGATTTTCAGCTAGTCATGGTAATAAAAACAACAATCTTTATTAATAAGAACATCATTTCATTACAAAACATAATTAAAACATAATTAAAACAAGAAAAGACAAGAGATTTTTCACCCAATTTGAAGCCCAAAACGCCCCCAAATCTTTCCTACAGCTGCTCTAGCTCCTTTGGAGTTTGGGGGAGAATCCCCCAACTCAAATTTCGCTCAAAACCGAGCTTGGATGATCAAGTTATGCTCAAAACCGAGCTTGGACGAAACCCGCAACCCGGTCAGCTGTTCAAAAAAGCGGTAGGTCGGTAAAGGCGGGTGCCTGCCCGCTTGGACTAGCGGGCTGGCGGGCGCACGTTAGCCAATTAAAGCCGCCCGCGTTGCTGGCGGTAGCTGACGCCAGTTGGCGTCAGCGAAATATTTTATTTTATTTATTTTATTTTTTAAAAAGCATCCCTGGCCATTTAAATCCTAGAAATTGCATCCGACAGCTGAAAAATACGGAAAAATAGCCGTTGGATTCGGAAAATTGCAAGCTTCATCTGAAAAATATAAATGAGACAAAATTAGGCCATAAAATGGTATTTTGCGCATAAACAATCGATATGCTCTAATATTAAACGATATTACAAAAATACACATATTAAAGACCAATTAGACATTATATATGCACAAAATACAGTCAAATGAGTGGTAATAAACGTAATACTCTCCCAGAATCACACCCCAACTAGCTTTTTGCTAGTCTCTTAACAAAGTAAGCAAATATTCCAAAAATGTTGTACATCCAATATTCACTTCAATAAGCATAAAATGAATTAAGAATAATATTACCCAACAAAGTTCGAGAAATATCATGGGTTTTCATGGACTAATGCAAAAAATTCACAATTATATCTCAATACACACATATTCAGTATCACACAAATGCAATTGTTTAATCAATTAGGTAATGAAGTGTCCTAGGTTGTAAATTTCCTAGAATTAGGCCATCACAATGCCCAAATCATAAGTTCATGATCTTGAATCCACTCAAAATATCTCGTCTCTTTTTTTTCTTCTTCTTCTTTTTCTTCTTCTTTTTAATAACATTTTAGAGCAATCCATATAAGAGCGTTAGGTCAATGTCTCCCAAACCAGATGGTATTAGGGCATTAGGTTTTGAAAAACCTCTTAGACTTAATTATTCGGAATGTCTAAAGATTTTTATGCACTCCCACATACTTCATTTGTCGATGCGAATCCCCAATGTTTCCTGAGGCACGAGGACCCAGCTACTAAATGGGAGCTAGAAGAACGATGCATTTTATTCATTTGTACTTTTTTGACATGAGACATGTTTGAGTAAAATTCTCCATCACTTACTAAGCAGCAAGCCTGTGTATGTGGTTGGTCGTTATCCTATGAGTTTATAAACTTCTTCACATAATTACTAATTCATAAACGCATATGTGACATAAAATTGCCTAAACCAAACAATATTTTCATGAAATTACAATTGTGGATACATGCACTAATTTACATAAAAATCATGATAATTTAAAATTCTACGCAAGGGTAAAACATTTTTAATCAATCTAGTTTACAATAATGAATAAAGGTGTTCAATTAAAGACGATGGAATTTCCATTTCAAAAGGGCTAAAAATGTTTTTGGTGAAAAACACAACACTCTTTTTTTATTATGCAAACAAATGAAAACTATATAGGTAAACTATGCAACAAATTTTTTTTAAGTGCCAACAAACAACAAACTATATATAATGTTTATGCAAACTTTTAAATTTCTACTACTTCCTCCTCCCAACTTAAAATGAATATTGTCCTCAATGTTTGAAAGGTAGCAGAGTAAAATATAGATATCAATATATATGAATGTATAAACAAACATATCCCCTTTCAAATATATATAACGACGTATAAGGGTAAAAAGAGAAGAGATCACCATAGCTTCCCAAATGGAGGATCACAGATATCTATCGGTGGAGGAGTTTGTTCCAGAAGCTCCTTGCGTATATTCTTCGTCAGTGCTCGAGATGGAAACGCCAAAGGCAATTGTGTAAAAGTTGGCATCCAATAAGTGCTAGGCGCCACATATGGTAAAGGTGATAACTCCATCTCAAATAGAGGATCCAGAATCTCTAGCAAAGGTAGCATCTGCATGATCAACTCAGTGCGCTCCTCAGCCAGCTGCTACGAAGCTAGACCTCCACCAGCCTCCTTGGATTCCAGCAATGCAACTTCCCGACGAGCTGCATCAATCCAAGCATTATCCTCATGCCCTGTAACAAAAGTGTTCCAAAATGGGTCGTCAAAATTAACTAAAGAGTTTAAATTCAATTGACGACATTTTGAATAAAAAGTACATGGAATTGAAATTTGTGACTCAATAATATAGGGCATGAAATTGTGGGAACTCCCCTGGTATGTGTCGCTACGCACGATCTGATATTCTGCCTCAGGAGGAAGTGGCTGCAGAAGTGGATCTAGAGGAGAAAACAACGCTAGCTCAATGTTGACCATCTCGTAATCATCATCAATCACCTCCTGAAGTGAAGGTAATGAGAGTTACAACACTGAAGTCGGAGGGAGGTATGGCTCGAGCTCTATCATGATCTGTAAGCCCGCTCCCTTACACATATCCTCCTCGTCATCATCAAGTAGATTCCCTCATGGTCAACACGCATCCCGTCATCCATCTCTTCTTGATCCGTCATCCATCTCCTTTTGCTCCTCAAGTTATGGTTGTTCATCTTCTTTCATTTGCCTCCAATGTCCCTCATCAATATGTTCTTCAAGTTTTTCCAGAGGGTCGCATTGGAATGAGTCATCAGGCGGAACCTTAGGCCGACCATGGTTCTGTTGGAGTGAAACCTCATACTCAGTAAGATCATCCAAGTACAAACATGCTTCCTCGATCGAATAAGCAAAGAATTCCTTATTGCAGCTCGTCTGCACAAAATCCCCCATCGAAGGCAGTAATCCAGTGTAGAAGATTTGTAGGAGATGATCATTGTTGAAGCTGTGGTGTGGACATGCAAGCATTAAATCATTCAACCTATGGCAAGCTTGATAGTATGCCTCCTCATCAGCTTGAACAAAGCTCGCTATATGATGCTTCGTGGCCTGCTGCCCATGTACTTGCTCAAAGAAAATAGGAAAGAATACTTGGAGAAATTCAGCCTGAAACAACAACCAAGTAGAATCTGAGTGAAGAGTCAATGTTTCAAACCAAAGCTTAGCAAAATCTCTCAAAGAAAATGTGAAGTATCTAAGAAATAAGTTATCAATGCATGCACTCTCACCAAATAAAGTGCTGCATATCGTTTCAAACTTTTGTAAATGTAAATGTGGGTTCTCCTCCTCCGTACTATGGAAATCTCGTAGGATTTGAATCAACCCCGTAATAAAGTTGGAAACGATTGCATCACTATCAATATCACGGTCCATAAAACACAAAAACAAAAAATGTTTTAAAATTTTTTTGACTATATAAAGAAAAATAAAAATATAAAGAAAACAAAATTTAAAAATGTAAAAGAAAGAAATTTTAAATCACACACTAAAGATGGAACACACTAATCAAACATCCAAAATCAATAAAAAAACTAGTTACAGAAAACTTAACAAGAAAATGAATAACCAAAAGAAAAAATGAAAATATGGATATACAAAGAATATATACAGAAAAAGTGGACAAACCTCACCAAAATTTCCAAGCTAATTAGAAATGTAAAAAATATAGACCGTTGTCCCCGGCAACGGTGCCAAAAACTTGACTGGTTCAAAATGTTGCAGTGATATTCCCAAGTATATGAAATCGGCCAAGTAGTAATCCTGGCGAGTCCAGGGTCGTATTCCTCTGGGACAAATCTAATCTACAAATTTTACAATCTGAAATATGCTTGGAAAAAATTTAGTGAATTATGAACCACCCTTTGAAGGTGAATTTTTGCTTAAGTTTTGATTTGAGGTAAAATGTGTACTTAAAATTTACGAAAGTGAATAACGTGAAAAAGTGATGTGGTAAAAGTGTGTGTGTTGTGTTTTCGTTAGTGTTTTAGGATATCATACTAATCATTCTCCATGAATAACTCAATCCCTCATTCATGCTAAAGTATGGGGATCAGATGATTTAACTTTTTAAAAGAACAGTGATTTTATAGCAAATTACATTAACGTTGACTCGGTCGTTTTTCTAAACAATAAAGTATAACTAGATGAACCTCATGGTTCCTCACCCTCCTTGGGCCCCTCTATGGGTTTGTGCACGTAGATGATGCCTCGCGACATATCATCCTAAGCGGATTCCTATCGGATAGCTCATAATTAATTAAGATAGCAAAAAACGACATATTCAACGTTTTCGATTAATACAAGTGCTATGAAGACATGAAACATGAGACATGAAACATGAGACCCATCAATACTAACTACTACACAACATACTCATAAGATTTTCAGCTAGCCATTGTAATAAAAACAACAATCTTCATTAACACGAACATCAGTTCATTACAAAACATAATTAAAACATAATTAAAACAAGAAAAAAAAGGAGATTTTTCACCCAATTTGAAGCCCAAACACCCCCAAATCTTTCCTACTGCCGATGTAACGCCTCTAAAGTTTGGGGGAGAAGCCCCCAACTCAAATTTTGCTCAAAACCGAGCTTGGATGATCAAGTTATTCTCAAAGTCCCCTTAAATAGGCTTTAAAATGCACATTGGGCTTGCGGGTTGCAGGTTGCAGAACCCGCAACCAAGTCAGCTGTTCAAAATGGCGGTGGGTCAGCAAAGGCTGGCGCCTTCCCGCTTGGACTGGGGGCGGGCGGGCGCCAGCCAGCCAATTAAAGCCGCTCGTGTTGCGGGCAACAACTTCCGCCTGCAACGCTGGCGTCGGCTGACACCAGCTGGCGTCGGCGAAATATTTTATTTGTTTTTTTATTTTTATTTTTTAAAAAGCATCCATGGCCTTTTAAATACCAAATACTGCATCCGACGTCTGCAAAACATGGAAAAATAGCCGTTGGATTCGAGAAATTGCAAGCTTCATCTGAAAAATATAAATGAGACAAAATTAAGCCATAAAAATGGTATTTTACGCATAAAAAAGTGATATGTTCTAATATTAAATGAAATTACAAAAATACACATATTAAAGACAAATTAGACATTATATATGTGCAAAATGCAGTCAAATGAGGGGTATTAAACGTAATATTCTCACAGAATCAATGGTCCTTGGGCACAATGCATGAGAAGACATTACATTTCAGGAACTACGGGCTTTTACACTACCAAAGCGAAGCCTATTAATTCTGGTACCTGGAAATTCCTCCTATATTCACGTGGCACATCTCGGAGACTTATCAGGCGTATTGTTAGGGATGGCTCTTCTACATCCTTTTGGTATGATAATTGGCTGCCATGTGGTGCTATTGCTCTGCTTCAGGATGTTCCAGCTGGTGCAGAGAAGAAACTTGTAAGTGACTGCTGGTCTACTAGAGGGTGGAATGATGATCCAGATATCCAAACTCTTTAGCCTTTACTTCCACCGGTCATCCTCACGCATGGTTGTGATGCTTGGGAATGGATAGGCTACCCCACTTGCACATTCCGAGATGCTTGGAAATGTATGCGCATGCTGGAACCCCTTTCCTTCACTGCAAAGTGGTCTGGTACAGTAACCACATTCCCAAGATGGCAATCACCCTACTTCGTGCATTCCATGGCAAGCTTCTCATGCGTGATATCCTACATAAGTGGGGGATTACCGTTAGCCAAATCTGTGTGTTATGTAAGGATGATGCTATTGAGAGTGTTGACATATTTTATTTGAATGCAGTTATACTCGATACATCCTTTGCAGGTGCCTCCTCAAGCTCGGTTTCACTATTTCAGATCCCTCTTCACTAGTGGAAGTGGGTGATCTATTCCTCTCTAATTTCAACAAAAAGGATAGTGTGAGCATTCTAGCAAAAATGGTATTGGAATCCATGGTATGGCATATATGGAAGCGAAGCCACAACATGATATTTGAAGGACGGGGTTGACAAAATGGCGCTATTTGAGGCCATCGTAGCAGATGTATTAATTTCCCTTCGAGATATAGATCGGGATCACCCCTCATTTGCAAATTGGGGCTTCCTAGACATATGACTTTTAGTAAATTGAGTATACTTGTATATTATTTTTGCCACTTTTATTTTTCTACAAGGATAGCCAGGTTGGGAGGTAGTTAGTAGTGGGTGACGGCGCTTGTGCCATATCCACCCCTCTCTTTTCAACCTACTTGGCTACCCTAGTGAATCAGTTTTGTATTGTTTTGATATGAATAAAGATACACACTTACTCGAAAGACACACACACACACACACACACACACACACACACTAGTCATAACCCGTGCTCGTGGACAAGGTTCATTTAAGATTTTCCACCGCGAAATCTTTGTTCCCCAAAAAATTATTTCCACAGCTAAAATTTAGAAGAACAATAAATTAGCGTAAAATTATTTAGCGAGACGTGCACCTTCAGCGCTAAACAACAAATTCAACGTGGGCGCCTTTGGCGTGGAACAACAAATTCAGCGCGGGCACCTTCGGTGTGGAACAACGCGCGAGCGCCTTCGACGCAGAACAACAAATTCAGCGCGGAAGAACAAATTAGTGTAAAAAATTTAGTGGAACAACAAATTCGACGCGGAACAACGCGCGTGTGCATTCGGCGTGGAACAACAAATTCGGCGTGGGCACCTTTGACGCGGACCAACAAATTAGCGTAAAAAAATTGCGCGGGTGTCATTTGTTGGCGCGGAACAACACGCGAGCGCATTCGACGCAGAACAACAAATTCGATGCGGGCGCCTTTGCCGCGGAATAACAAATTAGCGTAAAAATTTTAGCGGGCGCCCCTTCGATGGGGAACAACAAACCTCAGGGTATTTTCCGGTGACGATATTAACTTAAATTTTTTATGCTAGTTTGTTGTTCCGCTAAATTTTTTTATGCGTATTTTTTACTTTGTTTAATTTAATGGATCATGTTTCTCTAAATCTTTACCAAGATACTTTTAATTTCAATGTTTTGGTTCCCAAGACGCTTTTCCCTCCAAAATTTAATGTCCACAATCTTTTCCAATACACCTTTAATTTCAATGTTTTGGTTCCCAAGACACTTTTCCCCCAAAAATTTAAGTTTTTCCATTAAAATTTTCACAAAATCCAATCTCTTCCATTGATTTACCAAGATCAAATCTCAGCCACTCTTTATATTGTCCTAGTCAGCCCTAGAATTCAAAAAATTTGTCAAATGTATACTAGAGATGTGTGTGTGTGTGTGTGTGTGTGTGTGTGTGTGTGTGTGTGTGTGTGTGTGTGTGTGTGTTGTGTGTGTATGTGGACTTGGATCCATTCGGATTGATCAAACAGGCGGATCCATCCAAGTGGAATTTAAAATTAGACTATGTAAATAGAAAATCTGACCGTTGGATATGATCTAACATGTCTAAACTACATCCAAACAAAATTTCAACCAATTTGGACATGTTTTGCCAATGCATCAAGTGGTTACAAAATTAGCCGAATTTATGACTATTCAAAAACATTGTTTTTGCAACCACTTGATGCATAGGCAAAACATGTCCAAATTAGTTGAAATTTTGTTTGGATGTAGTTACACTAACCCTTGTCTTCATTAAATAATTATATTAATATGTCTTATAATCCTATTAAATCTATGCATATGCAACAAGAGTTTGTAATTTTAGGCTTGATTTAAGAAAAATATCATAAAATATTCACCGTTTTAAAATTATTACATTTGAGTTTAGAAATTCATCACAAAAAACCCCCTAAACGTTTAGAACTACACTGAACTTTTAGAAAGTATAAAGTAATTTTACTAAATTTAACTCGAATTTTAAGACGGTTTCTACAAACAATTATAAATTTCAGGTAGTTTTGTTGAACGACGGTTAAGTTTAAGATAGTTTTAATAAAATATTGTTAAGGAAAGTTTTAGTAATAAAAATTTAATGAGGGTTTTAGTGAATTTCAAATGTTAAGGGTAGTATTTTAAAAACCATGGATAGTTAATTAGGACAGTTTTTGTAAATTAAGTCTAATTTTTATATATATTTGAAGGTTTTATCTAGTGAGTTGTAGATGCTTAAAAATTTAGCAAGCAATAAAGATTCACATTAAGTAAAGTTTCGTATATTTGTGATGACATAGTGGTAGATGGACTTCCTTGGTTTGGATGTGAATGTGCATGTTTCCTGAGTGTATTGTTGTCTCGAGACAACAAGCAATAAGAGCATTAGTGAGTCGAACATGATAAGGGGCACCAACTTTGGCTCCTTCAACAATCAAGTCAAAATCCGAGAGATAAAAATATAGTCTAAGAAATACAAAGCAAAGAATAGAATGCATTGCCTTCTCCCTTATGATGAAAGACTTATATATGTTTGGACTGATGGTATTTTAATCATTTTATGAGTTAGGCCTTTCTTGCATTGACAGGACTCATAAGGGCCCCTCAGACCAGCTAATACTGAGACATGTACCCCAACCTTGCATCCCTGAACGCCTTCGAGAGGACGAGAAATGGGGGTTGTCGAGGGCATTCTGAACCATTGTTTCGTATTAGAAGGCACGGTTCCTTGGCCCATTTGTTGCAGGTTATATCACCGGATGTTATTGATGAAGGACAGAGATGACTATGGGTTCGTGGCCAGATTGGACTGCACACTCGTCGGTCGTTCGATCACGACTATCAGCGTTTGGATGTTGTTGCTCACCTATTGTGAGAATGCGTAGAGCTGCTCCAAAGACACTGATTATGACACGGTTATCACACGATGGGAGGAGCTAGGATCCACAGATGGTAGCACACCATCTGACATCCCCGTGATTATTGGCCTCTTGGGCCCTTGGTTGGTGTGTTAGCCATTGTCGGTGTGGTCGACGACATGGATATCGACTCATTTTCCATAGACGGTGCCAGCTGTTTACGTGTGTTTTCTCACAACTGAAGTTATTTGGAGATGGATTTGTTGTAATAGCTATCGTGTGATGATGTGAGTATCAGACTGGACGCAAAGCATGCTGATCCCTGGTTGAGGAGCATCAGATCCGAGCTGCCTTTGGGCAACCCGTAACACTAGAAGCTTGTCACGGGGGTCGGATCTGGGGTCTGACCTAATCCTATCATATGCTTATATCAGTATATGACTCACGGAGGCTTGTGGAAGCTATGTCCGACCTGTTAGGAGGTCATCCACTAGCTATCGCATCGAGCTATAAAGAAAATGTAGAGTTATGTGTGTTTCATGGTGTTTTCTCACCACTGGTTAGAAGTACAGTAGTCTGAAGGTCTTTGCTGACGTGAAAGACAAGGAGGACATTCGGAGTGAAGGGTTTTCTGGGTCCTTAGGGCCATAAATACAATGTCCGACCTAAGTCGGTCAGATGAAGTTATCAAAATAGCAACAGACAAATCAACTTAAAACAATTTTAAGTCTAGCCCTAAAGATTAATAAACCCTAGCCAAGATCCCTACTATCCCGGGGTTGAGTCCAACCAACTCCTAAGGACAGATCTATCTAAAAATTGCAATTTATAAACACATGTTAATTAAACTATATACCTTTCACTTCATTTCCACAGAAAACGAAGCATCGTATTCAGCAACATTTCTTTGGCCCCCCGTATCACTACTTCCAAGACGAACCGCGTCCCGATCCACATCTCATCTTGAGCCGAACCGATTCCCGAACTACACCACGTCTGAGGCAAGCAACACACTTATCGTCGAGTCAACCACGCGCCTAAGAAGATTTCACCTTGAGTGGATCCTTCGTCAAGACTTCGGATCCGATCCGAGCACCTTTGTAGCTTTGCTAGAGCCCGAATAGGAGCAAGGAAGAAATTTAGGGAGCAAGAGAATATTTAATTTAAACTCAGATCCAGGCTTACTCACGTTTAATGGAGCTACTCAGATCTGGATCTTGGGTTGAGTTTTATGGAGGGGAGTAGGCCCCTATTTATATAGGCGGCTGACTGATCACTCCTTATTTTACACCTTTTTCCCGCATGTTTGCATGCCATTTAGATCGCCCAAATCATGTTTTTCACGATATATCGATGATATTGCGATGCTTTTCACGATTTGTTGTTTTTGTCGCATTTCAGGTGATTTGGCGCGATTTGGAGTGATCCCGAGATGTGCTTACTCTAGACGGTCACCGACGACCTCCCCGAGGGGTATTTTGCTGTTGGAGAGGAGCGGAAGAAGAATGGACGTCGCAGGAGCGACGAGGAGGCCAAAATAAGCAATCTGGGCATTTTTTGTGTCTCACTCGGCCGAGTGGAGCAGCCACTCGGCCGACCTGATCAGACACGATTTCTATGTGCACTCGGCCGAGCGACAGAGACCACATCGACCGAGTGACGACATCACGTCCGCCCGAGTGGCGCCCAGACGAAGCCCTTCAAAAATCTCCAAGTTTCTATTTTTCGGCTGCCAGAGCTTCAGAAGACCCACTCGGCCGAGTGGATAATCCCGTCCGCCCGAGTACCATGAAGCCACCGGCCGAGTGACGACAACTCACTCGGCCGAGCCGCCCCCGAAGTAGAGACTCCTGAAGGCCCCGACTTACTGGAAAATTACAAGGTTTCTCACTCGGCCGAGCGACTTTTGTCACTCGACCGAGTGCGACGCGCTGCCTGTAGCGAAAATTGCGGAAAACAGGCTGCGCAGGGGTATTTTGGTCACAGTTTTTGGACGATTTTGGGGGGTATTTAACCCCTGTTTTTACCCTAGTTTTGAGAGTTTTTTCCCTTAGATTTTTGCAGCTTTTTAGATCTACTTTTTAGCTTTATTTCTAGAGATTGGAGAGAAGACAATTTTTGATTTTTGTTGGATCAATTGAAGAACTCCATTGGTTTGTCTTTCCCCTCTCTAAAAATTCTATTTTTATTGCATATCTCAATATTGTGATGAATTCTATTGCTTATTTTATTGATTATTTTTGTGATCTTGCTATGAATTGTGAGTAGTCTCCACGTCTTGGGGCGTGGGGATGAACCCTACGAGCCTAACTTCATATTCGTGATGAATTAGTAGAAATTTTGCTAGAATTGATATTTAGAGATTAGGTTGGGATCGATTTACTACGGATAGCTAGGAGTTCATATCGATTGGGATTTGCAAGAGATTGGATCCCGATTCGATAGGAAACCCTAGAAATCCGAATTGGGTTGGAATCGAATTTCCGTAGTATCGGTTTGCAAGAGATTGGACCGATACTAGGGTTTCCGGTTGCAATTCCATGCCAATACCCGTTTGCAAGAGATTGGACGGGTAGGAACTATCCCAATCTAGATCGCGAGCCGAGTTTGCAAGAGATTGGGCTCGGTGCGCGATTGGACGATGATGTTGATCCTGATGCTAGCTTTCCTAGGCTAGGGTTTGCAAGAGATTGGACCCAAACCTAGGATAGCTATAGACCGGCAACAGCGCGAGAGCGTGAGCTTGGTTCTACATTCAGTTGCAACTAGTTCATCCAAAATCCTAATCTAGCAATTTTGATACCGATGAACCACATGTATGAGATACGGTGAGTAGCGGGGATTCCCCATTCCCTAGACGTTCTTTGTTTGATTTGATATTTCTGCACTTTGTCTGACGATTGTGACAGGATCGCCAAAGGCAAATCTCTCTTCTTGAATAGCCAGGTTGGTTGGAACAAGCACGGTCATTCGTCCTCCCTGTGTTCGATATCCCGCTCGCTGCTACACCGTGCACTTGCGGTAAAACTACAACCGTTCTTCCGGGTGTACGCCCGGGGTCGATCACTGACCCCTCCCCTTCACTCCATTTCTGATGTGCGACTAATAATTTTGGAGGAAAAATTAATTAAAGTTAGCCTTTCACAAAGGCCAAACTTTGGTAAATTTTTCCTCCCTCAACATTGAGCTTTACAAGTGATACAACCTATCAAATCGAAGAGGGTTGAACGGTGAACGTGTATGATCAAACGGGGACTCATTTCGAGTTCGTTTGACCCCTCAAAAGAGTGTCCAAACATAGGCAAAAAGTGGTTTTTTTGCAAAAAAGCAGTCGTCACAAAATAGGGTTAAAACCCTGCTGTGGGGCCCACAACTTGCCAGCCCGTAAGAGGGCGCGGGTGCCCGCTAGGCTGGCCAAGGCGCCTGCCTGCACTGTGGGTAGGCCGGGGCACCCGCCCGTACTCCGGGGGGGGCTGGGCGTCTGCCCGCATTGCGAGAGGGCCCCGGCCCGCGGGCTCCCACCCACAAAGCGGGGCACCCATCTGCATTGCAGGCGGGCCTCGACGCCTGCCTAGCTGTTGCGGGTCAGGCGCCTGCCTAGCGGGTACCCGACCCGCAATGAAGGGGCCATTATGATTGATTTGGCTCTAGTTTGCACGTTTGGAGTCTGTTTTCGACATGGTTTGTACCTCTGTTTAGACCGAGACAATCCCATTATCTAGGTAACCATTTCCATGTATTTATTATATTAAATATGTATGTAAACCATTTACGACACATTTAATTCCATTTTGCATCATATGCAAAATTTCCACATCCTTAATGTTCTAAACTTATATCGCAAACTCATTGCGACTTATAAAATCCATTTGCATCCAATACAAATGAACTTAGGACATACATCCCTCAATATCTCTCACTTGTACTCAGGATCATGTATCTCGAATGCAGAGGCTAACTATAAACTCTTTGTCGTTTTCTATCCCTTGCATCAAATGAATATTCTCCCTAATTTCTATCTATTACTTGACGAAGGTCTCACTCTATATGAGACCCTACAGCCTGACCCTACTACATGTGGGGCTTGAAACCCCAGACGGCAGAGACCGCGAGCAGCAGATGCCATCCATGTTTCGGTATCATACTTATGTCGCTAACTCATTAACATGCGTATTGTCGGGACCACCATGAATGTTGTTACGCCTATTTGACCGAGACCCCAAAAGACACGAGCCCAGGAGCCCGACTACTGGTCGAGAGCCCATCTGCTTCCTCAAGCCCATTCAGCAAAGGCCCTGTAAGGGATCTTCTCGAATGTCGATCCGACCCGGCCCCGATAACCCGCTAAGTCACTCGCCCACTCCTGCGAAAACAGTTCCCCCGAATGCGCGACCACTAAATGGCGGTAATGGGGAGGTGCTGGAAGGGCGAAGAGAGCGGCGGCGAGGGGGCGGATTGATGGGGCACGATCGAGGGCAGGCGTGGGACGTGGGCCAGAGGCAATCACACCGGGAGCTCTACAAAAGGGCTAGGAGGACGATGAAGAAAGGGACCGCATCTGAGGTAACAAAACCTAAGGTACTCCATCAACGACCTCGTTCCCCCAACCCATCTCCTTCCTCCCCCGCTCGCGCCGAGAGACGCCGTTACGATCTCCTCACGAGTCGGACCGTCTCCGCCGGGCCTCCTTTCTCGGATCTCTGTCTGACTTAGGCATCGGAGGGGATTTCGCCGGAACCAAGGTCCGGCCCCCTGACGAGCGTTCTCGTCTACGCAGGTGGACAGCTGATCAACGGGCCGAGGCTCCCCCTCGCCCCTCGCCGACCATGCAACCTGCCGGACGATTGAGGCTTCCCCTCGTCGTCCGATCGCCGAAGCCAAGCGCAAACCACTGAGGTCGAGCGTCTCGACCCGGGCCGAGGCTTCCCCTCGCCCTTCGCCGAACACGCATTTAGCCGGAAGACCGAGGCTTCCCCTCGTCGTCCTATTTCCGAGGACGCGCTCGTCTGTCCGAGGCCGAGCGTCTCAACCAGGGCCGAGGCTTCCCCTCGCCCCTTCTGCACCGATTCGAAGCCCCCGAGGGACCCAAAGCGGGCCCCTTGACCACGTTGACCGGGTTCTCCACGGTCAACGCTTTGTAGTGAGAAAACACTCTGAAACATCTGGCGCCGTCTGTGGGAACGAAAACCATCCCACGAAGTAACAAACCACACCAACAATGGCACGCGCCAGCAATGGAAGGAAGCGCATGCCCCCCATCCCGGAGGAAGGGAATGGCGCATCAAACGGCAACCCCGAGGACATGACCGTCGGTGACCACCCCGCCCTCTCAACCGAAGAGACTGGCGGCTCAGAACTGGCCACGCAGGGACAGCTTCACGCCCTGGCTCAGGAGACCAACGCGAGCCTCCAGACATTGGTCGCGACGATGCAGCAGCTCGTCGGCCCTGCGCCGTCCAACGGAGGCACGTTGGACGATAGCCATCGATGGGCGGGGGGTCCCCTGCACTTGCGGTCCGCCGTGGTCGACGACCACGGGACCCTGAAACCGAACACGGAGCGTCGATTCATGCTGCACGGCTCTCGTCAGGCGAGGTCACGTGCCTCCTCCCCTTATCGTGAAAGGAGCCGAAGAGAAACCGAAGGGACGGAGGGCGAATCGATGACGGCATCCTCTCGTCGGTCGCGGTCGTCCCGTCGCAGGAGAAGCGAACGACACCACTCAAGAGACCGATCGCGGCGGAGCAGGAGCTCCCGCAGGAGGAGTCGGGAACGTCGGGTCAGCCCGACCCCAAGCGTGGCGAGGGTCGCAGAGCCAGCCCCGCCGACGCCTGTGCTTCCTCCACCCTCGATCGAGCCAGAGGCAGGCGAATACCGCATCCCCGGGGGCATCCACGGAGACCGGTGCCCCTTATCACGGAGAATAACCGACGCACGGGTCCCTTCTCGATTCAGGATCCCAGTGCTGGGGAAGTACGACGGAATAGGGGACCCGGGACACCACGTGATGGACTACGAGGGGGACATGGCCTTCCAGGGAGCTGACGATGACCTGCTTTACCGGGGCTTCTATTCTACTCTCAGGGGAGTGGCAAGGACCTGGTACCACAGCCTGCCCGGCCGCTCCATCGACAGCTTCGAGCAACTCACCCAGTTGTTCTGCAAACAGTTCATGGCAAGGAGGCTGATCAAACCTGGTGTCGAACATCTGTTCAACGTGGTGCAAGGCCCGGCCGAGCCGCTCCGACAGTTCATGCGCCGCTTCAATGCGGAAAGGCTGAACATGAACAACCCTCCCGACCTGGTGGTCCAGACGGCCCTTAAGAAAGGGCTTCGCCACCGAGGCCTCAAGAAGTCCCTACACAACGATCCCCCAAAGGACCTCCCCGGGATCATGACGAGGGCAGAACGCTTCATGCTGACTGAGGAGGCCTTGGCTGAGGATGCAGGAAAAGCCACTCGAGGTACCAAGCGCGGCGACGGCGGACGAGTCAGCCCTGAAGGATACCGGACCGAGAAGAGGCCGAGGAACAGGCAGCGGGGAGAAAGTGCGAGGGATACCACCCCAGACGCCATCCTCGCCCAAGTACAGAAGGAAGAGCGAGCTGATCGCCCCCCACCGAAGGCTAGAAGAGGTGGGAAGAACAGGGAGAAGTACTGCAAGTACCATAAGGACGATGGTCATGACACCGAAGACTGCTGGCATTTGAAGAAGGACATTAAGAAGCTGATGAGCCGGGGCACGCCAGGAACCAGGCCGACGAGCCGGCCCACGGAGAAGGGACCTCCACGCAGCCAGACAAGGGGAAGAAGATCAACACCGTCCAAGGTCCCCTCCATATCATAGAGTGAGCGGGCGATGTCTCTCCCCCCGGTTGCAGCCTAGTAAGAGGGAGCTATCTAGGTTTACGTCCCTCTGTCTAGTTTCATTTCCTTTTCCTTTCCTCCAAATGTACCGGTCCGACAGGACTCTTGAGAGTACAAATGCATTCCCTTTTTGGTCTTTTCTTAAATCCCCGACGGGGTTGACATGTCACCAATAGCGCAAGAGACTGGGGACCGCCGCCTCACTGGAGGAGGAAGGGGAGCTTTGTCCTCGCCGATTGACTCCTGCGCTCATAAGACTGGGGGCAATTCCCCCAGCAGGCACGGATGCCGACCGGTCCTAAGCCGAGGAGCTTTGCCCTCGCCAACCGACTCCTGCGCTCATAAGTCTGGGGGCGATCCCCCCAGCCAGCGCGAACGCCGACCGGTTCTAAGCCGAGGAGCTTGGCCCTCGCAGACCGACTTCCGCGCCCATAAGCCTGGGACAGTTCCCCCAGCAAGCACGGACGCCGACCGGTCCTAAGCCGAGGAGCTTTACCCTCGCCGACCGACTCTTGTGCTCATAAGTCTGGGGGCAACTCCCACGAGACACGGACGCCGACCGGTCCTAAGCCGAGGAGCTTTTGCCTTCGCCGACCGACTCTCCCACCCATAAGTCTGGGGAGAGTCCCCCCCCAGCCAACGCCAACACCGACCAGTCCTAGGCCAAGAACAAGGCGACAACGCAAAGTACACGAGAAGTCCGAGTAAGTCAATTTCTTTTATAATAGTTAACCAGAGTACAAAAATGTGTTTTATTTACAGGGGATCGAGGCGAAGAAAACACCCTACAGAAGCCAGATCGACACCGACAGAGCAAAATTGGTTGACAAAAGACCCAAAGTAGGTAGCCCAAGCTAGCAGCCATGCAACCAGCAATTATTGGCCACGGAACCATCGACGAAGCCGAAGGAGACAGCGGGGGCCAGGGATCCATTTTAAGTAGACTGGCCCAAAGCGAAGCGGATGCTAAAAAATTTGAGGATAAGGCCGGGAGGGACTGCTTAGGGAGCCCGAGCTCGGGAGGACACATCCTCGGGCACTTCGCCCTGCTCGGAGCGAGGGGGATCGACCGACGGAGGGGCCTGTCGGACACGCTCCGCACATTCCCGGAAGGAGGACTGGACGACTTCGACGATCCGAGGGGCGATGAGGTCTTCGTACTTACCTAAGGCCACCCTGAGGACCTTAAGGATCCTCATCCCCAGGGTCTCGACGACGCCCCTCTCCACCTCCTCTGCAAGCTGCATCACTTGGCGCCGATCCGACAGTTCCCTCTGAAGCTCCTCCCTCTCCAGGCGGAACGACTCCGTCGCCTCCTCAGCCGACTGATGAGCATCCTCCAGCTTTCCTTGGAGGTCACCCACTTGTCCCTCCAACGCAGCCACACGGAGGTTGAGGCGCCGAGACTCCATCTGGGCCTCCATCATGGCCACCTCGGCCGCCCCGGCCCGCTCCTGAGCCTTCATGGTGGACTCCTCCAGCTTCCTCAGGAGGATGGCTCGCCACTGCAGCTCCACGGTGAGCGTCGACCCCTGAAAAACGGGACATGAGCTAAAAAGGGAGTGAAGGGAAAGAAAGGACTGCGAGAGAGCCGAACCTGTTGAAGGGCCCAAACCAAAGAATCCGACACCTTGTCGGCGGGAATCTTCTCGAGGGTGCTGCGGTCCCGAGGGAAGACAGAGCTCTCGGCCACCTGCTGGGCTAGGGCTCGGTCGGCGAACACCGAACTCCCGGGGGCAACATCGAGGGAAGCCATATGGCTCGCCAATAGCGCTCCGATTCCCGGGGACGGAAGCGGGGACGCTGCGATGGGGGTGGTTGTCAGAGTCACCTGAAGATCTCCGGTGGTGCCTGCAGGAGGCACAGAACTGGCCGGGCTGGAGGGCTCCGCATCCTCCTTCCTCTTCTTCCCTCCGTGAGGCACCACGAGCGCCGGAGGAGAGCGCTTCCGCCTTGCCCCATCTCCACTCTCGGGGACGGGAGGGGACGCTCCGAGGGCGAGGGGGACTACACCGGACCCGTCATTACCCCCTGCCTCTCGGGCTGGTGGGGCAGGTCCGGCCTTTACTACGCCCCCGGGGAGGGGATCGCCAGAAGAAGAGGCAGGAGGCACGGCCACTACCTTGCCCACGGAGGGCTCGGCTCGGCGCACATCCTCCTCAACTACCTTGCCCACGGAGGGCTCGGCTCGGCGCACCTCCTCCTCAACGGTCCGTCGAGGCGCCCTTCCGGAGGTACTGCCTCGGCTCCGAGCAGCTCCACGACGGATCAGCTCATCGACGTCACGGACGAACTCGCGGCCTGCCATCCCTGCAAAGGAAACCGAAATCAGGATGAGTCACAGGGCAGTCCGAGGAAGAAAAAGCGACCTACCCGGGGACCACAAGATGGCCTTCAGGAGTAGGTCATCCAACAAAGGCCAGATGGACTTCGATTCCAAAGGAAGAGCCGACAGCGTCGCGACGGCTGCTTGATCAACATCCGAAAGGGCTGGTGGCGGGCGAGGTTGGACAGACGCTCCCCAACTTGTCAAAATCTGGGCCTCACCCAAGAAGACCACGAAGACATAATCCGAGTTCCAATCCCCTGACCAGCGGGGCAACCCGATCAGGCATTCCCTCCTCGAACGGGCTCGGAGTAGCAGCCATGACCCCGGACCGACCGTCTGGACCTGGTAAAAGTGGAAGAGAAGGGGGAGAGACGGCTCCAGACCACGGGTACAGCAGAGCGTTACGAAGCCCGTCAGTACCGCGATCGAACACGGGGTGAACTGACACAGGGACACCGTGAGATGTTCCATGACTTGGATGAAGAAGGGATGGAGCGGGAAGCGAAGACCCAGGCGGAACATCTCGACGTAGGCGCCGACCTCATTACTCCTCGGAAGGCAAATCCGCTCGTCGACAAATGGAACTCGAACCTCGTATGGGAAGCAGAGATATCTTTCCCGGATCTCCGCGGCCATCGAAGGAGGAGTCCTCGACGGCGTACGGAGGACAACCGGGGGCACATTAAGCCGCACGGCAGCCGACGCCACGTCATCACAGGCGTAGTCTGGAAAAAGTTTCCCCTTCCCCTTATCTTGAAGAGAACGACTCCCGGCGGGGGAACCTGATTCCCCTAGCCGGGGCTCGCCCCGCCTGGACTCCGGAGGACCCCTCGCCCTTTAACCAGAACCGCATATCCTAAGAGCAGCCATGAGACGAAAGCGAGAGAGGAATTACCTTTTTCGACTAGTTCGGAGAAGGCAAGAAAGCGAAGGCGACGGGAAACGCCGAGTTGTGGAAAGCTTTGAATACCGGGAGGAGCAAGGGAGGAGGGGAGATCAACGCGGCTGAGGATCTTATATACCGGGCGCAGGGGCGAATTCGAAGCGGCTGACAAGAACGCGCGGCAGGCTTCGAAGGACTGGCGGCGTTTCGAAATCGGCGCCAGGGGAAGTCCAATCGATCCGCCTCATCATGACCTACATTTATGACCACGCCTCAGCTGAAGCGCCACTCGGAACCCCAGGAGGCGTAGCGGTTATACCAAGCTAGCCGAGGCCGATCGATCCCACCGATGGCGGCGCCCGAACCCCTCAGCTTCTCGATTGAAGACGGCCCCGCGAACGATGGGGGTAAATTTGCAGCCACACGTGGCGGCATCGGAGGACCAATGGCGCTTCGGAGCCCGCGCCTTAAAAACATCGAACGGGCCCACTCATGATGACGACTAATAAATGAGTCGACATCGACTGGCGAGCTTGTCAAAATCGGCAGGAGTCACATCGGCCGAGCCGAATAGGCCGAAGCTAATCAACTCGACCGATGGGGGCAATTGTTACCTATTTGACCGAGACCCCAAAAGACACGAGCCCAGGAGCCCGACTACTGGTCGAGAGCCCATCTGCTTCCTCAAGCCCATTCAGCAAAGGCCCTGTAAGGGATCTTCTCGAATGTCGATCTGACCCGGCCCCGATAACCCGCTAAGTCACTCGCCCACTCCTGCGAAAACAGTTCCCCCGAATGCGCGACCACTAAATGGCGGTAATGGGGAGGTGCTGGAAGGGCGAAGAGAGCGGCGACGAGGGGGCGGATTGATGGGGCATGATCGAGGGCAGGCGTGGGACGTGGGCCAGAGGCAATCACGCCGGGAGCTCTACAAAAGGGCTAGGAGGACGACGAAGAAAGGGACCGCATCTGAGGTAACAAAACCTAAGGTACTCCATCAACGACCTCGTTCCCCCAACCCATCTCCTTCCTCCCCCGCTCGCGCCGAGAGACGCCGTTACAATCTCCTCACGAGTCGGACCGTCTCCGCCGGGCCTCCTTTCTCAGATCTCTGTCTGACTTAGGCATCGGAGGGGATTTGGCCGGAACCAAGGTCCGGCCCCCTGACGAGCGTTCTCGTCTACGCAGGTGGACAGCTGATCAACGGGCCGAGGCTCCCCCTCACCCCTCGCCGACCACGCAACCTGCCGGACGATTGAGGCTTCCCCTCGTCGTCCGATCGCCGAAGCCAAGCGCAAACCACCGAGGCTGAGCGTCTCGACCCGGGCCGAGGCTTCCCCTCGCCCTTCGCTGAACACGCATTTAGCCGGACGACCGAGGCTTCCCCTCGTCGTCCTATTTCCGAGGACGCGCTCGTCTGTCCGAGGCCGAGCGTCTCAACCAGGGCCGAGGCTTCCCCTCGCCCCTTCTGCACCGATTCGAAGCCCCCGAGGGACCCAAAGCGGGCCCCTTGACCACGTTGACCGGGTTCTCCACGGTCAACGCTTTGTAGTGAGAAAACACTCTGAAACAAATGTGTCTGTGATGAATACCGCCGTTGTAGTCTCTTCATCAAACCTATACCGCTTAGTCAAGCCTAGGGTATGGTCAAATGTCAACCCTACCAGCTCGAACTTGGTTAGTATCCATCGATATTTTGTAAAATAATGTTGGACTTTTTCTAACATACTCTGGCCAGAGTTTTCACTAAAAGATCACTAACACCGTGACACTAACTCACATTGACCGGGAGAGACGAATACTATCTTGGTCATTACTCACCTCGCACGCTTCAGTGTCACCCAACTAAAAACCTTTCAACCAGGCTTATCACGAGGTTAGATCAGTGATCTAAGTGACACCGTTCACTCACAGGTTCGTACAATGACCTCAAGTCAAAAGACTAATTTACATATCATCACTAAGAGTTATCATTGACAGCTTGATCAATCATAACCATATGATAACTCTTGTTGGGTCATTCAGTGAACTCATTCTCCAATGAGCACCCGTGTCTCGTCTCCAACTTTGCAAAGTCGAAAGACCATGAGATCATCGTCACCACTCCATGGTGAAGACTAAGACACAATGGTCTACCCGATGTTTCGATATCCTTTTCTCGAAACATCTATGACCACGAATGTTTTCAGACCTATGCTACAATCGGTCAAATACTTCTACTTGATCGAGATCTCCATCTTGATACATATTTGACCTCACATTAAGTCTCAGGACTTTACCTAAGTTCTTATGAAGACTACAATATTATTAAACTTAGGTAAATTCTTACCAAACAACTTACTGTTATTTTAAACAAGATGTTTGTACACTTACATAGAGATAAGTTGACTCTAGTTCGAGGGTATACGTATCTCCCAACATCTTTCACTTGCACACATGCCCATTTATCCCGGCATCTCATATCACATTTACACATAAGTCTCTACAGACTTCTTGTGGCAGAGCCTTCGTGAGTGAATCTGCTAAACCGTCTTTAGTTTTAGGCTTATGGAGTTTCTATGTTCATGTTAGACCACATATTGAAATCTCATCCAAATAATTTCCTTGGTCTATTGGAATCCATAATTAATGTCTTGCCTGGATAGGATCCAGCTCATCGCTCCTTACGAGAATAATCCAAATAAGTTTACTGGTTATTTAGTCAGTTCATAATCATTTCAGATAAAGTGTCAAACTCTTTGACCACTTTGTCAAACCATATATTCCGGCTCCTTGATACCTCACATGTTTTATATTCGTGCCCACTGACCATGAAAACTATCTGGCCAATTCATATAAATTCGTTCTTCCAAATCATATTTAGAAAATAGACTATACATGAATGCTCTAGTTTTCATGGTCATCATGAGCATATACATCGAGTTCGGTCCGAGTAGATCTGTACACATCTGTTGGCGAGACAGTTTCATCATAATCCGTTTATAGGAGTTAGGATGATAACCGTTCAACCAATATAAGTTGTACTTCACTATGTTCTTTCTGCACCAATCTTCTATCTTGATGATTTACTTGCGGCAAATAGGAACCACTTCCTTTGGGCATGTAAACTAAAGTCCATACTTTATTTACGTGCACAGACCCTTTTCAGATTGCATCAAGTTATTGATCAGAGTCCCTACTTCGATTGGCATTTTGGAAGTTGACTAAGTCATCATCAACTAGGATGTTTTTACTCGACTTATCGTCTCAGGAGACTCGAGTAACCTTGTGACTTCCTAATGATTAATTTGAGGAATATTATATTTATAAAGTTCTAACATAACCTTATTAAATTCCTAGGCATTATTTGTTGGGTTTTCTGGGTCCTTAGGGCCATAAATACGACGTCCGACCTAAGACGGTTGGACGAAGTTATCAAATAAGCAGCGAAAAAATTAACTTAAAACAATTTCAAGTTAAGCCCTAAAGGGAACAAACCCTTAGCTAAGATCTCTACTATCCCGGGGTTGGGTCCGACCAACCCCTAATGATATATCTATCAACCTATTTGCAGTTATAAATGCATGCTAATAATTTAAACTACATATCTTTCACTTCGTTTCAGCAGAATACGAAGTGTCGTTTTCAGGAACGTTTCTTTAGCCCATCACGTCGCTTCTCCTAAGCCGAACCGCATCTCGAGTCGCTTCGCTCCCGAGCTGAACCGCTTCCTGAACCGTGCCGCGTCCTGAGGCGAGCAAAACCCTTGTCGTCGAGCCATCCACCCGCCGAAGAAGATTTCACCTTGAGTGGATCCTCCGTCAAGACTTTGAATTCGATCCGAGCTCCTTCGTAGCCTCGCTAAAGCCCGATCAAGAGCAAGGAAGAATTTTTGGGAGAGATGGAATAATTAATTTTAAGTCTTAATCCGAGTGTGCTCCAAACTTTTGGGAGCTTCTCGGATTTGGAGACTTGGTGCAAGTTTTCAAGGAGAGTGTTGGCCCCTATTTATATAGGCGGCCGACCCCTCCCCTTCTCATCATATCCGATGTGGGACTAAAGATATGGAGTGTGAAAAATTAACTAAAGCTTTCCTTTCACAAAAGGCAATCTTTAGCGAATTGTTCCTCCATCACTGTTGAGCTTTGTAATTGATATAACCTATCAAATCGAAGAGCACTGAATGGTGAACGTATAGAAACAAACAGGGCTCAATTTCAACTTCGTTTGACCCCTCAAACGTAGTCTCAAAGTTTAGTAAAAACCAAATTTTACGGAAAATTCCAGCTGCCAAAAAGAATTTAGGGTTTCTCAAACCTGTGGGCCCCACAATGGGGCCCACTAGCATTCTTTTCAAGCTGGGCAGGGCCCAGCCAGTCTGGGCTGGGCACCCATGCCCCAGACTGGGCACTGGGCACCCAGGCCTAGGGCTTGGGCCTGGCGCCCAGGTGCGCTGGCCTGGGTGCACCAGGCCAGCGCCAAGGCCTGGCGCCCCGGTCTGGTCTGGGCGTGCAGGCCCAGTTTACAACTTTAATATTAAAATCCATTTGCATCATATATAAATGAACTGAGTGCATACATCCCTCAACATCTCCCACTTGCACTCGGGATCATTTATCCTGAATGCAGAAGCTATCTATAAACTCTTTGCAGTTTGATGTTTTAGACTTATATCACAAACTCTTTGCGACTTAATTTATTACCATACATCATATGTATTATCTCTCTTAATTCTACCTATTACTTGACGAAGGTCTCACTCTGTGTGAGACCATACAGCCTGACCCTACTACATGTGGGGTTCGAAACACCAGATGACCGAGACCACGAGTAGCAGGTGTCGTCCCTATTTTGGTATCATAATTATGTGGTTAACTCATTGACTTGAGTATTGTCGGGACTACCCTGACTGTGTCCGTGATGAATACCGCAGTTTTAGTCCCCTCGTCAAAACTATGTCGCGTAGTCAAGCCTAGGGTACGGTCAAACTGTCAACCCCAATAGGTTAAACTTGGTTAGTTTCTATCGGTCTTTAATCAAATAATGTTGGACTTATTTCAACATACTTTGGCCAAAGTTTTTTTATTAAAGATCGAACCAACACATGCGACACTGACTCCCCATAACGGGAGAGACAAATTCTCTCTTGGTCATTACTCTTCTAACACGCTTTAAGTGTCACCCAACCAACGACCTTTCGATAGGCCTTGCCTCGAAGCTATGTCAGAAATCTAAGTGATACCATTCATGTACAAGTTAGTACAATGTCCTTAAATCTAAGGACTAACTAGCCTATCATCACAGAGAGTTATCACTGGCAAATTAGTTATGTTGACCATGTGATAACTCTCGCTGGGTCGTTCAGTGAACTCATTCTCCAATGAGCACATGTGTCTTGTCTCTGACTTCGCCAAGTTGAACGATCATGAGATCATCATCACCACTCCATGGTGAAGACAAAGACACAATGGTCTATCCGATGTTTCGATATCCTTTTCTCGAAACATCTATAACTACCAACGTTTTCAGACTTATGCTATTAACGGTTAAACAATTCTCTATGATCGAGATCTTCATTTTGATACTTGTTTAACCTCGCATTAAGTCTTAGGATTTTACCTAAGTTCTAATGTCGACTACATTATGATTAACTTAGATAAATTCTTACCATACAGCTTACTGTAATTTTAAATAAGATGTGTGTACACATACAAAGAGATAAACTGCCTCGAGTTCGAGGGCATACCTATCTACCAACATCTTTCACTTGCACTCAGACCAATTTATCCCTGTATCTCATACCGTATTTACACATAAGTCTCTCTAGACTTTATGTGGCAGAGCCTTCGTGAGTGAATCTGCTAAACCATCTATTGTATAGACTTAAGGGGTTTCTATGTTCAAGTTAGACCAAACATTTGAATCACATCCAAATAATTTCCTTTGTCTTCTTGGAATCCATAATTAATGTCTTGCCTGGATCTTATCCAGCGCATCGTACCTTACGAGATAATCCAAATAAGTTACTGGTTATTTATAAGGTTCATAATCGTTTCTGATAAAGTGTCAAACTTTTTGACCACTTTGTCAAAACATATGTTCCAGCTCCTTGATGCCTCGCATGCTTTTATTCGCTCCCACTGACCTTGAAAACTCTCTGCCGATTCATGTAAGTTCGTTCTTCTAAATCATATTTAGAAAATAGACTATACATGAATGCTATAGTTTCCAGGGTCATCGTGAGCATTTAGCATCGAGTTTGGTCCGAGTAGATCTGTATACATCTGTTGGAGAGAAAGTTTCATCATAATCCGTTTATAGGAGTTAGGATGATAACCGTTCTCAACCAACATAAGTTGCACTTCACTATTTTATTTCTACACCAATCTTCTGTCTTTGAAGATTTACTTGCAGCAAATAAGAAACAGTTTTCTTTGGGCACGTAAACTAAAGTCCATACTTTATTTACGTGTATGGACCTTTTTCATATTGCATCAATTTTTAATCAGAATCTCTACTCTGAATGGTATCTTGGAAGTTGTATAGGCTATCATCAACTATGATGTCTTACTTGACTTCCTTCTCATGAGACTCGAGTAATCCTTTAACTTCCTAACGATTGATTCAATGAATATCATATCGATAAGCTCCTCATAGAACCTTATCAAGAACCTAGGCATTAGTATCTAGGACTCAACGCAGAGTGGGGATTGTAACTCAGAGTCTCTTGCCATGCATCGCACCATGTCTAACAAAGTGCAATTCATGCTCTCCAACACATCGATGTGTTAAGAGACTTGACATGAGAGAAAATCACATTTTCTTTTTATTTCGCAAGATTTAGTTAGCTATGTATTCGACTCTTCAATCTGATCAAAGTAGTCCAAGTACTTCTGTCATTCTGTACTCTATTTCATCAGACTTGTGTTTCATCAAGAACACGTGTCGTAATAAATTAGTATAACTTATCTAGGCTAATTTAGAGTTAGGTCTGAATACATCCGTATGTACAAGACCGTGAATTCCCCTACTCATTCTCCCACTGTCTCACAGAAGGTGTTAGGAAATTATACCTTTGAGACAAGACTTACAAGTGTCTTTCGACTCATTATACGAGAGATCAAAACTCTCTTTATGTGACTTGTCAAGTTTGTTCTCATCGGTACGGTCTAGTCTATTTTGCCATAGATAAAGTTTCTATAACTTGCGTATTCGTTTATTAACATTTAATACATTATCGTTATACAAATTTCTCATTGCTTCAGAAACAAGATGACGACATTCACCCAAAAAATATTATATGTCTTCTATGGTCCAAGAAACAACAATTGCTCCTTTTTCAACACGTATGACAATCTATTCCCTTTTGTATAACGGTTATCCTGAAGCCGAGACATCAAATATGTCACATTTTCATTTCCTCCTACTTTTGCCTTTACTAATGATAGATAAAACTTTCTTTCTCAATTGACTTTCTTTCTTTCTCAGAGGTTGGAAGGTTAGGGAGGGCGTTGTTAACTGCTGACACCTCCCGTTCGGTAGCGGAAGATAGTATCTGGATTTTGTCTTCTCTGAAGAAGGAGGTGAGGAGGCTCTGGATCTTGGACGGGAGAGATGCAAGAGGGAGAAAGACGAGCTTCAATCCCAGATTTCATGTTTGAATGTGATCGATCCCAAGCGAGTCGTCATCAAAGTCATGAAGAGCAATGAGGAAGCCTTCCCCCTACAAATCAAGAATCTATTCCGGAAGGGCTTCCTTCGTTGTGAGGAACAACTCATGAGGATGTTTCCTACCCCTGCAGTTGGTCGCAGTGAATCTACCATGGTGCGGGCATAGATGAGGCCAACCAAGTGGAGGAGACGCCAACTGAAATTTTTTCCACCGTAGTCTTATAGGCTATACCCTTGTAACGACTGGTTTTCATGTATCTGGATTTATTATATTATATTATATGTTTTGATGGATTTTCTCCTTATATGTGGTTATCGTCTCCGTAACTTTCGTTTTTGATCGTGTCTTCGTGTTTTCTCGTTTCTTCCTTAGGATCGTCGATTTCGGAGTAAGTCATTCGTGACGGGCTTCATATCGGTCATATCTTATTGTTAGATCAAGCCTAGGAGTCTTAGAAATCGATCCCGGAGCTTCGCGCTCCATTTCGGAATTTTTGGTGCACGTTAGCCGGTGTAAGAAGGGGAACCGACCGACTAGATGATGATTTAGTCGGTCGGCAAGCCTTCATGGACCGACTAGCGGGCTTTCTAAATTTCTCAGGAGTTACTGTTTGTCGTTAGTCGGTCTAAGAACGTTGGTTGACCGACTAGGTTGCAAACTAGTCGGTCAGCAATGCTTCTTTAACCGACTAACTCAATTACTAATGTTTGGTATCAGTACTGTTCATTCTTAGTCGGTCTAAGTTCATCTTTCGACCGACCAGTTGTTAAACTCGTCGGTTAAGTTTTGTACTCAGACCGACTAATTCTTAGTTCTTCTGTACAGTCGAGTTACTGTTTACTCTTAGTCGTTCTAAGAACGTTCATCGACCGACTAGATGTCAAACTAGTCGGTCAGTAGTTGTTCTATGACCGACTAACTCTTAGTTCAGGTTTTCGACTGGAGCTACTGTTTACACTTAGTCGGTCTGCGTTGGTCAACCGACCGACTAGTTCTCAAACTAGTCGGTCAGCAGTTGTTCTTTGACCGACTAAGCAGTGCAGGGAACCCTAGTTTTGCCCTAGCCGCCACCAATCTCTATAAATACCCCTCCAAACGTTTTCTTCTCCTCCCTCACGACCTAAAACCCTAGTTTCTCCCCCAATGAGCCCCCTTCTACCTCAAACCCTTATTCCTTCATCCCAAGCCCTAAATCCATCATCCAAACTCTCCCTTAACACATTCTACCTCTCATCTTCCCCAAAATCTCATCAAATCCCCAAAATCCCCCAAGACCCTATTTCTCCAAACTTCTCCAATTATTTCCAGATCTGAACCCTAGGTTCCCCGGAGTGTTTCTTCCGTCGCCGTGGTTGCTCGGCATCATTCTTCCGTTTCCTATACGGTAATACTCGATTCTTTAGTTTTAGCATAACCCATTTGTGTTCTTATGAAAACCCTAATGAAATGAATATTGTTTGTTGATTGTTTCTCCATAACATCGACTTCCCCATAGATTAGCATCTGCGAGACGAACCCTCGTGATCGTCATCCCCAGTGCTAGGCAAGTGAAACTTGCCACTTAAGGTTTAGGCCATGTTTTAGGCCATTTGCTTGTTGTAGGCGTAAAAGAGACTAGGCGATGAAATGATACTCGCCTAGGCGCAAATTTGGGAACTAGCTTGTCAACGAAGCTAGATCCGACATTTATCATGTTGCACAATTACCATGTCATGTTTACTTTCCATTAACGGTACGCAAATTAATTGTCATGTCATTGCATTCTTTAAGTGTTTCCGTGATTGCGTAGCTTCGATACAATGCTTGTGTTTCCTGGCTCGTGTTCCAGAAGCGGGCCATGTGTTGGTTGATAGCCAATGCACGAATTGCTTGTCTCCGGCTAGGTGCACCCCTACGCCAAATGCTTATGAATCGTGAACTAGAATGCGAGCTCCTGTGCGGGGCAACCCTGGCTCATTTACTGAGCTCGTGTGCGGGGACCCTGGCTCGATTACATGTGGGTATTGGGGGTAAGAGTTAAGCGGCCAATCAACTAGGAGTCTGCCCGATCAGCAACTGCAGTGGTAAGGCGCAAACTCTGGGTTTTGGGGTAGTGTTAAGCGGCCAATCAGCGTGAATGCCAAACCATTCAGCTGTAAGGCGTAAACATCTACAAACAACTTGAAACATGACTAGTGAATTGATTGAGATTGTTAGTAGCTTGGCTACTCTTGTCTTGTCCCGATAATTGTTCTCTTGTACTTATTGTCTCGCCATGTCTTGCTTGTGCACTCATGTTATAACTGCCATGTCATGCATACTATAAGTGCTAGGTTGCTAGTTGCATTAATTTCAGTTTCCTTGCCCAAGTCTTTTAGACTTGCTGACATGTGCCCCTTTACTCTTTTGGGTGACACATGTTAGATCCTGAGCCTGAGTACCTTGTTGAGGACGAGGTGTTTGCTGACGCCGAGCCCGAGCTTGTGTTTGACGGGGAGTACGTGGACACTGGGGACCAGTCCTAGTGTCTCCGTTGTGTTTTCCCTTTTGTTTAGACTGATGTTTTGTTGTCGGTGCATAGCACCTATACTTTGTTGCGTTGTTGCTTTTGTTGGCCTTGTTCTGGGCCTTTAGACTCTTTCTTTTAGCCTGGTGGCTTTTCTGGATGTTGAACTTAATTTTCATGTTGGACAAATTATGAGATATGAGATTTTATTTCTGTCTCTACTTGTGTTATTATTGTTGTTCCGTTTGTGGTTACATGGACCTGCTTATGTTTTATTGACGCTTATCGGTTTTGGGGCTTCACAGCTCCACTCTCGTGCGGACCTTTTCACGTCTCGCCTCCATTTTAGGGAAGCGGGGCGTGACAGGTTTTGTTGGTGGCCCATGCAGGTCTCTCTTCTGTAACTGCGATTATCGGAATAACAATAATAATATTTGAACGTCCAATAAACTAAGTTCGACGTCCGAGTCATAAGCTATGAGTCTAATCTGCTTCGTTTTCTGTGTCATTAGATGGCAGGAAGGCGATTCACCCGTGGTGGAGGTAGTGGTGCGCTCCCTTATGATGAGGAGCCTGAGTGGGAACCCACCAACGGGGAGATGATGCGGATGATGCTTCAGATGATGCAAGTGCAGCAGGGCGTGCTCCTCCAAGTTCAGAATGCTCCACTTGCTCGAGCTACCCGGTCTCTTCCGGATGTTCCTCGCTCTGAGCCGGGAGCGAAGCAATTTCGGGAGCTGGGTCCCGCATATTTCGATGGGTCTGAGGGTCCTCTGGCTGCCGATGAGTGGATTCGGAATAGTGAGGATAATTTGAAGATGGCCAAGATCACCCCGGCTGGATGGGTTGATTTGGCGAAGTGGCAACTCAAGGATAATGCTCGGAACTGGTGGGATGCGGAAGCGAAGATGTTGGTGGAGCCGATAGCTTGGACTACCTTCAAGTCCAGGTTTGATGAGGAGTTCTTTCCGAAGGCTGCTAGGAAGGAGATGCTGCAGCGCTTCATTGATCTGAAGCAAGGGAGCTTGACGGTGGACCTGTACCACTAAGAGTTCACTGGGCTGAGTCGGTTCGCACCGAAGATGGTGCAGGACGCTGATGAGAGGGCTCAGAGGTTCCTGCAGGGACTTGCTTTGGAGCTCCAGAGTTTTGTGTCTTCCTCTGATCTGGACTCTTATCAGAAGGTTCTGGTCGCTGCGAGGAGGTAGGAGCTGAACATGAGTCAGAGGAGAGGGCATGTTTCCGGTGCTGGGAAGAGGCCTATGGAACAGGCCAGGGCGGTGGTTAGGCCTGGTTTCAAGCCTAATCAGCCAGCTCAGTTCAAGAGGCCAGGAGGGCCTGTTCAGAAGACTTGCCATTTCTGTGGCAAGCCTGGCCACATCAAGGATCAGTGTAGGAAGTTTCTGGGCCAGTGTCTGGTTTGTGGTGATGCTTCCCATGTCGCGAAGGATTGTCGGCATGCGAATCAGCTGCGGAGGGCACATGTTGCAGCACAGCCGTTGCAGCAGCGAGCGTCTGTTCCTGCTGGACGTGGAGCAGCTCTTGTTCCACAGAGGCAGGCTTTTCAGCAGGCTATTCCGCCGAGGAGGCAGGCTTTTCTGATGACCGCTGTGGAGAGCGAGGCTGTGGATGAGGTTATCGCAGGTAATCATCAATCTAGCTGTTACTTTCCTAGCTGGTTTTGATTGTTAGATTGTGTTGTTTGCTTGAACATGATTGTTTGCTAGACTAGGGTTTGATTGTTAATTGCTTGTTAGGTGTGGTTTTGGTGTGCACATTTCCTGCACGAGTCCTCTTTGACTCTGGTGCATCGATGTGCATTATTTCTCGGAGCTTCGTGGAGAAGCATTCCTTGTCGACGTCCCCTCTTCCCAAGAGTTGGAATATCGTTACAGGGAATGGCGTGGTCTCGGTGCATCGTGGTTGCAATCTTGCTCGTTGGTGGTCTGTGGACATGAGCTTTTCGCTGATTTCATTGTCCATGACATCATCAACTATGATGCAGTTTTTGGGATGGACTGGCTCGCGAGCTTCTATGCTACGATCGACTGTCGGAGGAAGAAGGTGGTGTTCGAGATTTCCGGACATCCAGTATTTGAGTTCAGCCGTGGTAGCAGTTCGCTTGGTCCTGTCAGGTTTCGGGCCAGGCCGGTGGAGGTTGTGGCTATGCAGATGGAGTTGGAGAGACCAGCTGTGGTGCGAGATTTTAATGACGTCTTCACCGAGGAGATGTCTGGTTTTCCACCTGATCGAGCTCTAGAATTTTCTATTGATCTTGTTCCGGGAGCGCAGCCGATTTCGAAGGCGCCGTATCGTATGGCACCCGCTGAGTTGGAGGAATTGCGAAAGCAGCTAGATGAGCTTTTGCAGAAGGGTTATATCAACCCTAGTGTGTCTCCATGGGGAGCACCGGTGTTGTTGGTGAAGAAGAAGGATGGTTCGCGTCGCATGTGCGTGGACTATCGGGAGTTGAATGCGGTGACCATCAAGAATAAATACTTGTTGCCTCGCATCGATGATATTTTTGATCAGCTTGGAGGTTCGAGGGTGTTTTCTAAATTGGATTTGAGAAGTGGTTACCATCAGTTGAAGGTGAAGAAGGGAGATGTTCCGAAGACAGCGTTCAGGACGAAATATGGACACTATGAGTTTGTGGTTATGCCTTTCGGCGTAACTAACGCACCCGCAGTTTTCATGAATTTGATGAACCTGATTTTCTACGACTTTTTGGATAAGTTTGTCGTTATCTTTATTGACGACATTCTGCTCTATTCAAAGTCGGAGGAAGAGCATGCCTCGCACTTGAGGACAGTATTGGAGATTTTGAGGAAGCATCGGTTGTATGCTAAATTTTCGAAGTGCGAGTTTTGGCTGGATAGAGTTGCTTTTCTGGGGCATGTGGTGACTGGAGATGGTATTTCAGTGGGTCCTGAGAAGATTAGGGCCATCAGGGAGTGGCCTGTTCCGTCGTCTGCGTCTGAGATTCGGAGTTTCCTTGGACTTGCTGGTTACTATCGGCGTTTCATTAAGGACTTTTCCCGTATTGCTGAGCCGATGACCAGATTGACGCGGAAGGATGTTGCTTTTGTTTGGTCGGGTGATTGTGAGGATGCCTTTGGTGTTCTGAGAGAGCGATTGACGTTTGCCCATGTTCTTGTTGTGCCTGATCGCAGCGGTGGATTTGAGATCTTTTGCGATGCTTCTGGCAAGGGTCTCGGTTGCGTGTTGCATCAGCACGGGCATGTTGTGGCGTATGCGTCTCGTCAGCTTAAGGTTCATGAGAAGAATTACCCGACACATGATTTGGAGTTGGCTGCCGTTGTTTTTGCTCTTAAGATTTGGAGGCACTTCTTGCTGAGTGAGAAAGTGAAAATCTTCACCGATCACAAGAGCTTGAAGTATATTTTTACTCAGAAGGAGCTCAACATGCAACAGCGTCGATGGTTGGAGCTCATGGAGGATTATGATATTGATTTGCAGTATCACCCTGGCAAGGTGAATGTGGTCCCTGATGCACTGAGTAGGCTTCCCACGGTGATGATTTTGACCTCGCAGTGGAGATTGCAGCAGGATTTTTATGAGTCTGGTGTTGAGATTGTTCTTCCTGGGGAGGTTTCTTCGTTGATATGTATGCAGATACAGTCGACGATCGTGGATCGGATTAAGGCTGGCCAGGCTGAGGATCCAAAGCTGGTGAAGATTTGGGAGCAGGTGGAAGCCGGTCTGCGGACTGACTTTCTGATTCATGAGGATGGCTCGCTGAGGTTTGGAGCCAGGTTGTGTGTGCCGGCTGGAGATGTTAGAGAGGAGTTGATGGTGGAGGCACACAGTTCGCCGTATTCTGTGCATCCTGGTGGCACCAAGATGTACCAGGATCTTCGTCTGAACTATTGGTGGCATGGCATGAAGAGGAGTGTGGCTCGGAGTGTGGCCAAGTGCTTGGTTTGCCAGCAAGTGAAGGCGGAGCATCAGCGTGCGGCCGGGTTGCTACAACCGCTTCCGATTCCGGAGTGGAAATGGCAACACATCACTATGGATTTCGTGACTGGACTACCTCGGAGTCCGAAGCAGAATGACGCAATTTGGGTGATCGTAGATCGATTGACCAAGTCCGCGCACTTTTTTCCGTTCCGGGTGGGACAGTCCACTGAGGCGCTGGCGAGGAGATATATGGAGGTAAAATTCTTTTACCCTCCGTTTTTATTTCCTTTTCCTAGTTTGGATAGTGATGTAACGTAAATCGTGCAGGAGGTCGTGCGACTTCACGGAGTCCCCGTGAGTATCGTGTCGGACAGAGACACGAGGTTCACATCTCAGTTCTGGCAGAGTTTACAGAAGAGTTTGGGTACGCGTCTGAGTTTCAGCACGGCGTACCATCCGCAGACGGATGGCCAGTCCGAGAGGACGATTCAGATTTTGGAAGACATGCTGAGGGCGTGCATGTTGGATTTTAAGGGTTCGTGGGAGGACCATCTACATCTGGTAGAGTTTTCTTACAACAACAGCTTCCAGGCGAGTATTGGCATGGCGCCTTTCGCCGCTCTTTATGGGAGGAAATGTCGATCGCCATTGAGTTAGGATGACGTTGGTGACTGGGAGCTGTTGGGACCTGAGATGATTATGGAGGCCGTGGAGGTCGTCAGGAATATTCGGGAGAGGTTGAGGATTGCTCAGGACCGTTTTAAGCATTGGGCGGATGCTAAACGTCGTCCTTTGGAGTTTCAGCCTGGAGATCATGTGTTTCTGAGGATTTCCCTGAATCGTGGCGTGATTCGTTTTGGGAAGTGAGGGAAGTTGAGCCCGCGATACATTGGACCGTTTGACATTCTGGAGAAAGTTGGCGAGGTAGCTTATC
The DNA here is from genome assembly GCA_030789695.1 of Scilla litardierei. Classification (NCBI taxonomy): domain Eukaryota; kingdom Viridiplantae; phylum Streptophyta; class Magnoliopsida; order Asparagales; family Asparagaceae; genus Scilla; species Scilla litardierei. The sequence goes on from CM061142.1 coordinate 411,623,575, forward strand.
GCTTAGCCTTGCTGCCATATTTGGAGGGAGTTTACAATGTTTTCTATGTGTCGCAGCTTCGTCGATACATTAGCGATCCATCTCATGCTGTGGATTTCTCGGAGATTACCATTCGCCCAGATTTGACGTATGACCAGCATCCAGTGCAGATTCTGGACAGGCGTCAGAAGTCACTTCGGAACAAGATTGTCAATCTTGTGAGAGTGATGAGGCGACACGGCTCGCCTGGAGAGTCTACTTGGGAGAATGAGGATGAGATGCGAGAGCGTTTCCCACTTTTGTTTCCAGACACGTGAGTGTTTGGAAATTCCGAGGACGGAATTTTTCTTAAGTTGGGGAGGATGTAACGACTGGTTTTCATGTATCTGGATTTATTATATTATATTATATGTTTTGATGGATTTTCTCCTTATATGTGGTTATCGTCTCCGTAACTTTCGTTTTCGATCGTGTCGTCGTGTTTTCTCGTTTCTTCCTTAGGATCGTCGATTTCGGAGTAAGTCATTCGTGACGGGCTTCATATCGGTCATATCTTATTGTTATATCAAGCCTAGGAGTCTTAGGAATCGATCCCAGAGCTTCGCGCTCCATTTCGGAATTTTTGGTGCACGTTAGCCGGTGTAAGAAGGGGAACCGACCGACTAGATGATGATTTAGTCGGTCGGCAAGCCTTCATGGACCGACTAGCGGGCTTTCTAAATTTCTCAGGAGTTACTGTTTGTCGTTAGTCGGTCTAAGAACGTTGGTTGACCGACTAGGTTGCAAACTAGTCGGTCAGCAATGCTTCTTTAACCGACTAACTCAATTACTAATGTTTGGTATCAGTACTGTTCATTCTTAGTCGGTCTAAGTTCATCTTTCGACCGACCAGTTGTTAAACTCGTCGGTTAAGTTTTGTACTCAGACCGACTAATTCTTAGTTCTTCTGTACAGTCGAGTTACTGTTTACTCTTAGTCGTTCTAAGAACGTTCATCGACCGACTAGATGTCAAACTAGTCGGTCAGTAGTTGTTCTATGACCGACTAACTCTTAGTTCAGGTTTTCGACTGGAGCTACTGTTTACACTTAGTCGGTCTGCGTTGGTCAACTGACCGACTAGTTCTCAAACTAGTCGGTCTGCGTTGGTCAACTGACCGACTAGTTCTCAAACTAGTCGGTCAGCAGTTGTTCTTTGACCGACTAAGCAGTGCAGGAAACCCTAGTTTTGCCCTAGCCGCCACCAATCTCTATAAATACCCCTCCAAACGTTTTCTTCTCCTCCCTCACGACCTAAAACCCTAGTTTCTCCCCCCATTGAGCCCCCTTCTACCTCAAACCCTTATTCCTTCATCCCAAGCCCTAAATCCATCATCCAAACTCTCCCTTAACACATTCTACCTCTCATCTTCCCCAAAATCTCATCAAATCCCCAAAATCCCCCAAGACCCAATTTCTCCAAACTTCTCCAATCATTTCCAGATCTGAACCCTAGGTTCCCCGGAGTGTTTCTTCCGTCGCCGTGGTTGCTCGGCATCATTCTTCCGTTTCCTATACGGTAATACTCGATTCTTTAGTTTTAGCATAACCCATTTATGTTCTTATGAAAACCCTAATGAAATGAATATTGTCTATTGATTGTTTCTCCATAACAGCGACTTCCCCGTAGATTAGCATCCGCGAGACGAACCCTCATGATCGTCATCCCCGGTGCTAGGCAAGTGAAACTTGCCACTTAGGGTTTAGGCCATGTTTTAGGCCATTTGCTTGTTGTAGGCGTAAAAGAGACTAGGCGATGAAATGATACTCGCCTAGGCGCAAATTTGGGAACTAGCTTGTCAACGAAGCTAGATCCGACATTTATCATGTTGCACAATTACCATGTCATGTTTACTTTCCATTAACGGTACGCAAATTAATTGTCATGTCATTGCATTCTTTAAGTGTTTCCGTGATTGCGTAGCTTCGCTACAATGCTTGTGTTTCCTGGCTCGTGTTCCAGAAGCGGGCCATGTGTTGGTTGATAGCCAATGCCCGAATTGCTTGTCTCCGGCTAGGTGCACCCCTACGCCAAATGCTTATGAATCGTGAACTAGAATGCGAGCTCCTGTGCGGGGCAACCCTGGTTCATTTACTGAGCTCGTGTGCGGGACCCTGGCTCGATTACATGTGGGTATTGGGGGTAAGAGTTAAGCTGCCAATCAACTGGGAGTCTGCCCGATCAGCAACTGCAGTGGTAAGGCGTAAACTCTGGGTTTTGGGGTAGTGTTAAGCGGCCAATCAGCGTGAATGCCAAACCATTCAGCTGTAAGGCGTAAACATCTACAAACAACTTGAAACATGACTAGTGAATTGATTGAGATTGTTAGTAGCTTGGCTACTCTTGTCTTGTCCCGATAATTGTTCTCTTGTACTTATTGTCTCGCCATGTCTTGCTTGTGCACTCATGTTATAACTGCCATGTCATGCATACTATAAGTGCTAGGTTGCTAGTTGCATTAATTTCAGTTTCCTTGCCCAAGTCTTTTAGACTTGCTGACATGTGCCCCTTTACTCTTTTGGGTGACACATGTTAGATCCTGAGCTTGAGTACCTTGTTGAGGACGAGGTCTTTGCTGACGTCGAGCCCGAGCTTGTGTTTGATGGGGAGTACGTGGACACTGGGGACCAGTCCTAGTGTCTCCGTTGTGTTTTCCCTTTTGTTTAGACTGCTGTTTTGTTGTCGGTGCGTAGCACCTATACTTTGTTGCGTTGTTGCTTTTGTTGGCCTTGTTCTGGGCCTTTAGACTCTTTCTTTTAGCCTGGTGGCTTTTCTGGATGTTGAACTTAATTTTCATGTTGGACAAATTATGAGATATGAGATTTTATTTCTGTCTCTACTTGTGTTATTATTGTTGTTCCGTTTGTGGTTACAGGGACCTGCTTATGTTTTATTGACGCTTATCGGGTTTGGGGCTTCACAGCTCCACTCTCGTGCGGACCTTTTCACGTCTCGCCTCCATTTTAGGGGAGCGGGGCGTGACAATCCTCCTCTGCTTTGCTTGTGAAAAACCTTATTTCGAATGTGAAGTACATTTTTCGAAATGATTTTTTATCCTCCACTTGCTGACTGTGTTTGTTGAATTGAGTTGTGCGATCCCATTCTAGCCCCTAAACTCGGATAGTCGTAACCTTGAGTCATGGGAAGTTTTGTATGCCATGCTGGTGTCAGTCAATCGGCCTCCCAAGGGAGTAGCCCCCTTTGCCTTGTGCGACCTATTAATTGGTCAGCCTACTGAGGGAGTATCCCCTAGACTTATAGCTAATCGAACAATCGGCCTGCTAAGGGAGTGGCCCCTATCCTAACGACGTACCCAGTTTCTAGTCAACCAGTTGGGGGAGTGGCCCACAGCCTTAAGGCTGATCATATGGTCATCCTGATGGGGGAGTGGCTCCTAGCATTATGGTAAACTGGGTTTTTGGTCAGCCTGCGGAGGAGTGGCCCCGGCCTTATGGCTGATATGATTGTACCCTTTACTGCTTGAATTCACTATTTATTGAAATGATTGAGAATATCCATGCTTACATATGAGTTTAGTTGATGTATTATCTTATTGAATCATTTGTGCACATCTTAGAGTGAACCAAGTGTTACATCATTTCCTTCTCCACATATATCTTTTTATTCTCTACATGTCACTTGAGTTCACCTCTTAAAGCTACTTATATCGCATCTATTTCCCAAAAATCCCTACAAAAGAAAAAGTTAGCTCCAAAAAAGTCCAAAAAGCCAAAAGGAGCCAAAATCAACAAATACAAATCATATAGCTCCTACAAAAATCCAAAAAGAAAAATGAGAAAGAAACATTCAAAAAGAAAAAAAAGAAAAATATTTCACTACAAGTCGTTCTCCGGGTGTATATCTGGGGCCGATCATGTTTTTGGCGCCGTTGCCGGGGAATTCATCTCCGTGTAAATTGCGCCGTACTTGGTTGTTCTCGGAGTTACTTTTTGGATAGATCAAGTTTTTGGCTCCATTGCCGGGGATTCATCTCCGTGTAAATTGCGCCATACTTGGTTGTTCTCGGAGTTACATATTGGATAGACCAAGTTTTTGGCACCGTTGCCGGGGAGGTGTTTTCCGTTGGGGTGCCAATTTGTCACAATTAGGTTGTTTAGACTACGAAAAAAATTAACAAAAAGAAATTTTCACCCTCGCTACCATTATTATCATTTCTATATTCTCTTGTGCCACTGATATTTTTCTTCAGGTATTTGTCTTTGTTGATCATGTTATCTGAAAAGCGCAATGATGAGTACAGACTCTGACCTGCAATACGATGAAACTTTTGCATCCCTACTGGAGGAACTCGTGGATGAAGTTCAGACCACGGGACTTATTGCCATCAATATAGAGGACCACCTTGAACAACTATTCGCCACCTACATCATTGATCAACTCTCCCCAGAAGGAACAATCAATGGTGGCATTAGGGTCGATATTAGAAATGATAAGATGTATCTGGAAGTTGACGGAGTCCCTCAGCTGCCAATGAATGAAGTCATCGAAACATGCACTGAAGAGATCAACGCTCGAGAAGAGCTACCTTGGGATACCCACGTTCCGGGAAGTATACTTGATGAATCCTTTTGTGACACCGGTTTATACACTGACTTATCCTTTGATGTCATGTGCGAACAAGAGGATAGTGGTAGTTCAATTGATTCGGGAGCAGAGGTACCTGAGCATCTAAGAGAGGATACCACGGAGACAGCTATCACAGCACAAGAGGATATTGAATTATTTCCAGGGAAGTATCGTCCACCGCTATTTATTTCATATATTTCTATAGACGATCCTCTTTGGAATACTTTTATTATGAGTGTGAATTTTTTACAGCGAACTGATGCATCCTATTCTCTGTAGGATACAGGTGGAGTCCTTGTGGGAATTCTGGAGGATGCATTGATGGAGTTTGTTGGAGTCCGTGGACATTCTATCTGCCTAGCTTTGGTAGATTTCCCCCCACGCAATTCAAAAACTGAAATTCCACGAATCCCTGAGGTGGATAAGTCCGACGACTCAGCAGCAGTGCGGAATTGAGTTTTTCGTACGGTGGATCTGATCTATAGTTAGGGGGCAATACATACCAAAAGGTTCGAAGAAGGCATCTGGCGGAGCCACGGAAAGAGCAGTTAGAGCAGTTGCCTGCACCGGCAAAGATACTGAATCCGCCTTTTGCTATAGGTTATATCAATCCAGTAGTGTAGAAATTTTTTATGCTTTAAATAAACAAGAATCCTCTCGACAACGAGAGGACAGTATAGATTTGATTGAATAAATATCACCTCATATGATGGCAACAAAAATTTTTATACCCCAAACCCAGTTTATATATTAAGTGCCCTCTTCATATTTTGATGTGTCACACCCTTTTTGCTCACTACCCATCGAGCATTTCTTTCAAGTGAATACTTACATTCTTATTCGTTTGACTCAATCTCGCTTAGTAAAGCCGTGACATGTTTGATCGAGTCATTTGAATAGGATTGTTTGGCATAAGCTTGGGGGAAAGCGCTCTCATGCATCATTGTATTTGCATATAGTTGCATTAGGATTTCATGTCATTCATTTCATCAGTTTTCATTCCCCCTTATCATTATCGTTATTCCTCATATTCTTTCACTATGATCACATTGAGGACAATGTGAAGTTTAAGCTTGGGGGAGTGCATTTCCATGCAATTTAGATGCATTAGTTGCATTTTTAATTTATTTTAGGGTTTTTTAAATTTTTCAAAATTGTTGCATCATCTTTTTTGATTTTTCCATCTTATTTTCTTTTCATGTGTGTTCTTGCATCATATTGTGTGCTTGTTTTTTCTTTTCTTTCCGCTCTTTTATTTTTATATCTTTATTTTCTTTTTCTCCTTTTGCTAGATTTGTTCCTTATGATGATATATCTTATTGCTTTAGTAGCCATCACGATGCTTATTATTCCATGCCATGCTACTTAGAGTATTCCATAGTCTTGCTATTCACATGTGCTTGCAAATCTAGTTCTTTTGATGATTCCTCTATATGAATGAATGATATTAACTGAAGCTGAATGTATGGATTAGTGTTTAGTATGCTTTTGTTGGAAGTGCTCCAAGATTCACGCATCAATAGTATAACAGAAGCATCTGCTGTATTGTCTTATTCACCTGCTGTTGCATGCCTGATATGATTGTACCCTTTACTGCTTGAATTCACTATTTATTGAAATGATTGAGAATATCCATGCTTACATATGAGTTAAGTTGATGTATTATCTTATTGAACCATTTGTGCACATCTTAGAGTGAACCGAGTGTTACATCATTTCCTTCTCCACATATATCTTTTTATTCTCTACATGTCACTTGAGTTCACCTCTTAAAGCTACTTATATCACATCTATTTCCCAAAAATCCCTACAAAAGAAAAAGTTAGCTCCAAAAAAGTCCAAAAAGCCAAAAGGAGCCAAAATCAAAAAATACAAATCATATAGCTCCTACAAAAATCCAAAAAGAAAAATGAGAAAGAAAAGTTCAAAAAGAAAAAAAAAAGAAAAATATTTCTCTATCTCATTATTGGAGCCACAAAATACTGGGAAAACCAAGGCAAAAATCCTATTTTCCACTATCATATTCCTTTAGATGAGATGCCTCAAGCTAAGTTTGGGGGGGGTGAATTCATTTGACCATATGAGTGAGTACGCCATTAGAGTGGAGAGGTGCACGAATGGAGAAGTTTGATAATGCTGAGACTTAGCGAATTACTTTAGCTATGGAGATTTCTTATGAATTGATATGAAAATGTGAATGACATGTCTCTTATTCCATTCTCTATTGCATGCTTGGTGTGATTCTTATATGCTTCTGCTATAACTCTTGATTGAAGAGTGCATCGCCAACACTTGTATATTAAATTCATGAATATGAATTGATTGTATGAATTTAGAGTCCCTGTTGTTGTTCTTAAAAGCTTGCAAGTAACATGTTTAAGTAAGATATGAAATCCTTGTAGCATGTGATCCGTACTTTCCAAGTTATCGTGATGTGTAGCTTATGGCTTGAGATCTGAGAGAATAATCTAGCGACCCCTTCCACCTCGTGTTCTTTCTTTTTCATTTCATTTTCTTTGTTTTCATCTCCCGAGTTCGTCTCTCTACCTGTCTTCCTCGAGGACGAGTAAGAGGTAAGCTTGGGGGATTTTGATCGCTCCATATTTTACACCTTTTTTCTGCACGTTTTCATGCCATTTCAATTGCTCATATTGCGATTTTCACGTGTATTCGACGATATTGTGTTACTTTTCACTATTTCTTGTTTTTGTCGGATTTCAGGAAATATAGAGCAATCGGGAGCAAAAATGAGCTTAAAGGGCTTGCACATGTACCGAAGCGTCACCCATGGCCCTATCAAGAAGCTAACGACGCTGCATGATGAGTGGAAGAAGAAGGAAATTGATAGAATCGACGAAGAGGCGAGGATGAGAATAGTTGACTCCAGAAACAGGCCACTCGGCCAAGTAACAAAGCCCAATCAGCCGAGTGAAGAAGCGCATTCGGCTGAGTACAACTGATACGAAGGGATCTTGAGCCACAATGTACTCGACCGAATGGTTACATCCACTCGGCCGAGTAAAGATCGCCACTCGCCCGAGTGAGTCAGGACTTCTGAAAGAAATCAAAGCTGACTCTCTAGAATTCTGTGGAGAACATTAGAAGACCCTACTCGGTCGAGTATAGAAGTCAACACGCCCGAGTGAAGAATCCCACTCGGTCAAGTGATGCCGATTACACGAGCGCCCAGATTTTCAGATAGCCTTCCACTATTATGAAATCTGCTATCATTCCAGTGGTCAAATTATTTTTCTTATATTTTTTCTGGATATTATACTTCATGACGGTTCCAACGCCGTCAAGAACACGCCAATCAGAGGTTGGATGAAATCTGTAGAATTTCTGCAAGTTGATGCTGCAGTGCTGGAATTCGTGTATCAGTGTCACTCTACTGAGTGACACTTTCACTCGGCCGAGTGAGCTTTCCACTCGGCTGAGTCGCTGCTGCCCTAGAACTTAAGTTGTGCGCAGAATTTATTTTGGGCGCGGGTTTCGGAGGGTTTTTAGGGATTTTTGCTAGGGTTTTTGAGGGGCTATTTAAGAGGTTTGTAGCCGTCATTAGAGGGGGTTCCATGATGTTTTCTTAGTGATTATTTTAGAGGTTAGGCCATGCCCTAGGCCCCCTCTTGGATCAAAAAGCTTGTATTTGGATTGGAATTCTTCCTCAAAGCTAAGTATCTTTGTTCTTATTATTTGAATCTTTGATTTGATATCTTTATATATGCAAGCAACGTTTTTTATCGATTTCTCCATCGTTATTGCTATGCTTGAGTAAAATCGATGTTCTAGGTCATAGGGATGAACCCTATGGATCTAATTTCAGATTTGTGATGAATAAATTTCTACATTGCTAGAATTTCTAGGAGGTTAGGTTGTGATTGATTTACTACGGATAGCTAGGAAATTCCATCGATTTGGAGTTTGCAAGAGATTGGATCCGATCGATTGGAAGGCCTAGATATTCGATTTAGGTTTATAATCGAATTCTCTAGACTTGGTTTGCAAGAGATTGGACCAAAGCTAGGATTTTTATTATAAATCTATACACATATTTGTTTGCAAGAGATTGGACGAATACGAACTATCACAACCTAGATCGTAACTCGAGTTTGCACGAGAGTGGGCTCGAGGTGCGATTGGACGATGATGTCGATCTTCATGCTAGTGGCATAGGTTAGGGTTTGCACGAGAGTGGGCTCTAATCTAGGTTTGCTATAGACCGGAAATAGCGCGAGAGCGTGAGCTTGGTTCTACATTAAATTGCGACTATTTCACCTCAACACAAGTCTAGTAATATTGAGATTCACTATTTACAATGATGTATGACGATCCGTAGTGGGAATTCCCTAGCCCTAGACACTTTTATTATATTATATTTGAATCGATATTTGACCGACTTCTTTATCATCGACACCGATATCCACCACCATTTCCATTACATCATTCCATAACCATCTCCACCAATAAAACCTTCGTAGTCGAGCCAACCGAGGATAGATTGGAGCCAACACCACCTCCTCGTGTTCGATACCCGCTCGCCGCTACACCGTGCACTTGCAGTAAAACTACAAGTCGTTCTCCGGGTGTATATCCGGGGTCGATCAAGTTTTTGGCGCCGTTGCCGGGGAATTCATTTCCATGTAAATTGCGACATACTTGGTTGTTCTCAGAGTTACATTTTGGATCGATCAAGTTTTTGGCGCCATTGCCGGGGATTCATCTCCGTGTAAATTGCGCCATACTTGGTTGTTCTCGGCGTTACATTTTAGATAGACCAGCGCACTTGTCGGTGTCTTATTATTTCGGAAAGGAAAGGTACAGTTCTTCATACTAGGAAAGAAAAACAAAAATAGGGATGACAAAAGTGGGCAAGCATTACTTGCATAGCAAGAAAAAAGTAGCGTCGTCCCAGGTCCATTTGTCGGCACTTGTTCACTCGATGACCCGGGGAGAAAATTGGACGATGTGCACCCCCTTTCCTTTGTCCACTGGCTTCGAGGTGCCTTCTCCTTGGTTCTCTTTTGAGGCGTCGATGAAGTTCTCCCAGTGTCCTTGGTTGATTAGTTGGTCGATATCCTTCTTCAGATGCCAGCAATCATCAGTATCGTGCCTGTAGTGTTGGAGTTTCTATCATGCATAACAAGTCAATACGTAGTGGAAAAACAGAAACCAACCAAGATCCATGCGTTTCAAATTTGATTTGATCATATTACTAACCATTATAAACGATTCTAATGCATCGGACTGCAGGTGCTGCTCTACAAACGACTACCCTATATTAGTATCCATACGCAAACGTCACAAACATGAATTGCGAGGGTGCTATCTAGTTTCACTTTCACAAAGGCCAATCTTTAGCGAATTTTTCCTCCCTCACCGTTGAGCTTCGTAAGTGATATCAATATATCAAATCGAAGAGCACTAAACGAGGAATGCATAGAAACAAACGAGGCTCAATTGACTTCATTTGACCCCTCAAATGTGGTCCTAAAGATAGCCCAAAAATCATTTTCTGCTGAAAAATACTGCCGCCCAAAAGAAACCAGCCTCGGGTTCGAAACCCTGATTGTGGGGCCCATCATGTGGGCCCCATGCGCCTGACATGCATACAATACTTGGGCACGTGCTGACATGCTCCCCAACTGGGCGCTGCTTTGGTGCACCCTTTAGGCGCCAAAAATTGGGCCGGCGCCAAAAAAACTTTTTTTTCCAAAAAAATATTTGGGCCTTGGCCTTTTTTTCTTTGGGCCCTTTTAAGATCTATTAAAAACACCCTTTTCAATAGTCTTTCTGGGTCCGTTTGAACTCCGATTTAAGCGTAGGTTTCTCACCGATTTTCGTGGAAAAATCCTTTTCATTTCTATGCATATTATTATCAAATATATTTGTAAACAATTTACAATATATTTTATATTCCCTTTTGCTTCATATGCAATAACCCAGATTTATAATATTCCAGACTTATATCGTAAACTCTTTGCGACTTGATTAATTCCCTACATTAAATGTTTTATCTCCCTTAATTCTACCTATTTACTTGACGAATGTCTCACTTTGTGTGAGACCCTACACCTGACCCTATTATCGGTAGGGCTCGAAACCCCATATGACAGTGACCACAAGCAGCAGGTGCCCTCCCTATTTCGGTATCATACTTATGTGGTTAACTCATTGACATGAGTATTGCCGGGATCACCCTGACTGTGTCGATGATGAATGTCGCAGTTTTAGTCCCCTCGTTAAAACTATGTCATCTAGTCAAGCCTAGGGTACTATCAAACTGTCAACCCTAATAGCTTGAACTTGGTTAATCTCCATCGGTCTTTAGTCAAATAATGTTGGACTTCTTTCAACATACTTTAGCCAAAGTTTTTCACTAAAGGCCGAACCAACACGTGTGAGATTAACTCCCTATAACAGGAGATACGAATTCTCTCTGGTCATTACTCTCCTTGCACGCTTCAAGTGTCACCCAACCACAAAGACCTTTCAACAGGCTTTGCCTCGAAGCTAGGTCAGAGATCTAAGTGACACCGTTCATGAACATGTTCGTACAATGACCTCAAGTCTAAGAACCAACTAGCATATCATCACTGAGAGTTATCACTCACAGATTTGTTATGTTAACCATGTGATAACTCTCGTTGGGTCGTTCAGTGAACCCATTCTCCAATGAGCATCTGTGTCTCATCTCCGACTTTTTCAAGTCGAACGACCATGAGATCATCGTCACCACTCAATGGTGAAGACAAAGACACAATGGTCTATCCGATGTTTTGATATCCTTTTCTTGAAACATCTACGACCACGAACGATTTTAGACTTATGCTACTAATGGTCAAACAATTCTCCATGATCGAGATCCTCATTTTGATACTTGTTTAACCTCGCATTATGTCTAAGGACTTAACCTAAGTTCTAATGTCGACTACATTATTATTAACTTAGGTAAATTCCTACTAAATAGCCTACTGTTATTTTGAACAAGACATTTGTACACATACACAGAGATAAATTGCCTCGATGGCATACTTATCTCCGAACATCTTGTAGAGGGAGGTGCCCTCAGATCATTTGTATTTGATGTAAATGATAATTTAAGCCTAGATAGGGACTAATTTGCATATGATGCAAAGGGTTAAATGTGTCTTAAATTGTTTAAGACCATATTTAATATAATAAACGCAAGGAAAAGTTCACGGGTAAGACGAGAATGTCACGATCTACGCCCAGATTCGAACGACATCCAAATCGGACGCCAAATGCCCTAGTTACGCCCAAAAAAGCTCAATAGATCAGACCGGATCAGACCAGGTTGACCCAGACCGGATTGGGTCTGGCCTGGGCACTGACCAGCCAAAGGCCAGCCCTGTGCTTGGGTGCCCAGGGCGCCATGCGCCCTAGGCCTGGGACCGCGCCAAGGCCCTGGCGCCTGGGCGCCTGCCAAGGCACCCAGGGCGGGTGCCCTGGGCCCGCCCGGGCCCAGGTGCCCTGGGCCGGGAGCTCTGGGCGCCAACGCGCCAGGGCACCAGGCGCCCAGGCCTGGGATGGCGCCCAGTCAGCCCTCTTTAGGCACTGGGGCGCACATGCTTGGCCCCCCAACTTGGTACAGAAACCTAGGGCAGTGAGTAGTTTTGACGGCTGATATTGGACAAAAATTAAGCCTTGGGCTGATCTTTGGGCGATCAATTAGAGGGCCAAACGGACTCCGATTGACATGCCTTTTTTTCCTATGCATTTTCCGTTGAACGCCCTTCGAATTAATAGGTTGTATCAATCATGAAGCTCAACGGTAAGGGAGTTAAAATTGACGGAAGTTTAGCCTTTGTGAAAGGCAAACAAAATTGAATTTATTAACTCCAAACTTTAGTCCCACATCGGTTGTGGAGAAAAAGGAAGAGTCAGCCGCCTATACGAATATGGGCCTCCCCCTTCCTCCAAACTTGTCCCAAGCTCAAGATCTGAGGGTCTTCCAAAAATGTTCGAGCACGCTCTGATCAAAGCTTAAATTAATTCTTCTTCCTCCTATATTTCTGCCTTACTCCTGAAGGGCTCTAGCAAAGCCACGAAGGAGTTCGAATTCGGATCCAAAATCTTGACGAAGGCTTTCACTCGCGTGAAACTTTCTTCGGCGCGTGGTTGTCTCGGTGACACGAGGATTTCTTGCTTCGGGATACGGAGCGGCTCGAGGAGCAGTTCAAGGAGCGGCTCGGCGTGGGACGGGTAACGACTCGGAAGACTGTGCGAAACACCTTGCCTGCCCCAGGGCAAGGTTCCGAGTATGTTTTTAGAAGCTTTCGTTTTAATTATTCGCAGTAGTTTAGATCCCTCTTGGGGTGGTTAGATCCACCCCGAGTTGGCAGAGATCCTAGCTAAGGGTCTGGTTCCTTAGGGCTGCATGTTAATTATATTAACATAATTTTATTTTCAGCTGCTTATTTTTGCTTCCGTATTCCCTCCGACTTAGGATGTGTACGGATTTGTGCCCTAAGGGTCCACCAAAACTCTACAATGGTATCAGAGCCATGTCTATATGCTGATGTAGGACTGCGATTAATTAATTGAAATGCTTTTAAAATACTTTTAAAATGTTTTAAAGTTATGAGATAATTTTTTAAAATGTTTTAGATGCCTTTTAAAATGTTTTAAAATTTATGTGATATTTTTTAAAGATGCTTTTAGCCTAAAAATTTATGCGATAAGTTTAAAGTGATTTTAGATGATTAAAAATTTAATATGATAAATTTTTAAGCATGAAATTTTTTAAATGATGTTTTAAATTTATGTGATATTTGTAAAAACTGATCTTAAAAACTTTAAAAATTTATGCGATAAATGTTTTAGTAGCATGCATATCTTATGATCCTTTTAAAACTATTATATTTCTCTGAGATAAAAATTAAAATGTTTTAAATTCATTATTTTAAATTTAAATGTTAAATTTAAGAATTGCATGCAAAATTGTTTATTAGATAAATAATTTTATATATAATTGTTAAATGGTAGGACAATTTTTTTAAGTGTTAAAATTAGTGTAACTTTATGTTAATGGCTATGTCATCTTGTCCCTTATTCGATAACACAAAACAACCCTTTAGGTTAGCCATTAAGAAATCATTAAAATTTATTACTTGAATTTTAATGACATGCTATGTTTTAGTAAAACATTTAACAACCCTTTAAGACCTAATTCCTGATTCGGGTAATCCATTTAATGAAAATTTTATTTTAATTGTTATGATTAATTCTCATTAAAGGACTTCGCTTTTAGCGTTGTTAATAAATTTATTAAAATCCTAATAACGATTAGGATAGCACGTGAACCTTATAGTTGATAAGGATTTAATAAAAGTTATCAAACAAATCCTAAAAATTTGAATTTAAGGATTCAACTAGTTGATATGATAAATTAGTTGTTAATAAAAGTTTTTAGTCTATGGCACGCATATAAAAAATGACAAGCTTCATTCAATGGACCATGATCCAGTCAATGTGCTTGGTTAAGTTTGTTAGATCACCCTAGCTAGTCTAAGGGATAAGTGATCTTGGCTTACTCAATTCCCTGGATGTGTTCCGCTGGACCGCAATGACGCGAATCATGACTATATGACACCCTGGAGTATATTTAAGTCAAATATGTTAATAATCTTCTTCAAGATTAGCCGTAGACCTTCTTGTTTTAGGGGTTGGCAACTATAGGACCCGTGTTCCAGTTGTTGAGCAACACTCAAGATGTGACATGTCAACCTTGTAGAAACCAATTTCTTAAACACATATGATGTAGTCTAAGACCTGAACCAAACCGACGTGTCGTGAATACACCGAGCACCGGGGCAAGTCAGGCTAGACACGAAAACAAGGGTCCGACTAGACTAGACATTGTGATTTGGATGAGCACACTCATGATCACAAATGGATAGGGGTAAAAATCGATAAGAGAGTCATATCAGATATGATCGATGAAGAATCATCTTCTGATTATAGAGTCAAGCAATTTGTCGTGCATACACCGAGGTTTTTAGGCTTAGGGTGATTGGACCTCTTACCTATTAATTTAATTTGATTAAATCGTTCGTTATTAAAGCTTAGAACGATCGTAAAAATAGTGGGAGGATATAGATAGATAAAATCCATTCTACCTATATTTAATATTGAACATATGCTAAACTAGGGCAAGACTTGTTTATCGATGGAACAAAAATATAATATTTTAATGAAATAAGTTAACTGGTCAAATAGGTTGATTAATTGAACATCAAGTTAAATTCTAATTAATAGAATTAAACTATAATCTCGTTGACATTAAAAATGACCTTCTAAAGAACAGACTTAAGAAATATGATTTCATTAAGTTCTGGGTCTAACAAATAAATTCACGCTACATGTCACTCGCCTCTATGTGGGGCATCTTGAACATATAGGATATTCAAATTAGGTTCCTCCCTACAACTTGTTGAGCTACACTCAAGGTTGTATGGAAAAAACAATTTTGATCCGCAAAGTTGGAGAATTCGATCAAACTGTTTGAGTCGAATACGAGTGCATGGATGGTGCAAGGCTATGTATCCTAACCGAATCTTGAGACAAGCAACTTGTTGAGCTACACTCAAGGTTTCAAAGCTCAGTTGTTGGGATACATGATATGCTTGCATCGCTATTCATTTATGTTGGGCTATTTAATATCTAAATATGATTTAGAAAAAGAAGAAGGCACTCCGGAAAGTCAATCGAGCTAAATAGTTTAATTTATCATAAGTAAAGGCATAAGTATAAGGGAATGAAAATGTGACATATTTTGATGTCACACTTTCATAATTATTGTTATACAAAAGGTTAACATATTTTGACGAATGTCGTTACATTGCTTCTGAAGCAATGAGTAATATGTATAACGATAATATATATATTAAATGGTAATATATAAATACACAAGATAGTAGCAAACTTATATGGAAAAATAGACTAGACCGTATCGAGAGACTAAGCTTTACAAGTCACATAAAGAGGGGTCTGACCTCTTGTATTATGAAGTCTACGGACACTCATCTGTAAGACAGTGGGAGAATGAGTTGTCAAACTCAGTCTCGTACATACTGATGTACCCGAGTCTAGATTAACCAAAATAAGTTATTCGTATATTTTATTAAGACTCGTGTTCTTGATGAAACACAAGTCTGACAAAATAAAGAACGGAATGACAAAAGTATTTAAACTGATTCGATTAGATCGAATTGGTCAAATACTTAGCTATATAAAATCTTGCATAACTAAAAGAAAATATGATTTTCTCTCAGGTCAATTCTGTTAACACATCGGTGTGTTAAAAAGTATGAATCACACTTAGTTAAACTTGGTGCGATCCATAGCAAGTGACTCTGAGTTAAGTCCTCCATCTGGGTTAAGTCCCAGATAGTAATGCCTAGGTTTTAATAATGTTCTATGAGGACATTATCAATAAGATATTCATTAAATCAATCGTAAGGAAGTTGTATGATTACTCGAATCTCGTGAGATGAAGAGTCGAGTTAGACATCATAATTGATGATGACTTAGTCGACTTCTAGGGTGAAATTCGGAGTAGTAACTCCGATTTATAACTTGATACAATCAGAATATGTCCGTGTGCATAAATAAATTTTAGAATATAGTTTACATGTCCAAGGAAAATGTTTCCTCACTTTCTGCAAGTAAATCTTTAAGTTAAAAGATTGGTGCAGAAAGAAAATAGTGAAGTGTAATCATGTTGGTCGAGAACGGTTTTCATCCTAATTCCTATAAACAGATTATGATAAAACTGTTTTCGCCAGCAGATGTGTAAAGATATACTCGGACCAGACTCGATATAAATGCTCATGATGACCATGAAAACTGGAACATTCAATTATACGTTCGTTTTTCTAAATATGATTTAGACGAACCAACTTATATGAATCACAAAAGGAGTTTTCAAGGTCAATGGAAGCAAACAAATTACATGCGAGGCATCAAAGGGATGGAACATATATTTTAACAAAGTAATCAAAAAGTTTGATACTTTATCAGAAATGGATATGAGCCATTTGAAATGACCAGTAACTAATTTAAATTATTATCGTAAGGTACGATGAACTGGATAAAATCCAGGAAATAAAATATTATGGATTCCGATAGACCAAGAGAATTATTTGAATAAGATTCAAATGGTTGGTCCAACATGAACATAGAGACCCCTTAAGTCTATAGCGTAGACGGTTTAGCAGATCCACTCACAAAAGCTCTACCACATGAAGTCTAGAAAGACTCGTGTGTAAAACGGTATAAGATACCGAGATAAATGGGCCTGAGTGCAAGTGGGAGATGTAGAGAGATGTATGCGCTCGAGGCATACATCTCTATGTAAACAATACAAATCTCTTGTTCGAAATAACAGTAAACTGTTTGGTAATAATTTATCAAAGTTATGTTATAATGTAGTAAACATTAGATATTTACTTAGGTAAAGTCCTGAGAATTTATGCAAGGTCAAACATGTATCGAGATGAGTATCTCGAACATGAGAAATGTTTGACCGTCTGTAGCATAAGTCTAAAAAGGGTTCGTGGTCGTAGATGTTTCGAGACAAGGATATCAAAACATCGGATAGATCATTGTGTCGTAGTCTTCACCGTATAGCGGAGACGATGATCTCATGGTCGTTTTGACTTGGCGAAGTCGAAGACGAGACACATGTGCTCATTAGAGAATGAGTTCACTAAACGATCCATAATATTTATCATATGGTTATATTAACCAATCTTTCAATGATAACTCTTAATGATGATAGGCAAGTTGGTCTTTTGACTTGAGGTCATTTACGAACCTGTGCGTGAACGGTGCCACTTAGATCACTGATCTAACTTCGAGGCTAGGCCTATCGAAAGGTTTTTGATTGGGTGTCACTTGAAACATACGAAGAGATTAATGACCAAGAGAGGATTCGTCTCTCCCAGTCAATGGGAGGTAGTGTCGTAGAGTTAGTTCGGTCTTTAGTAAAATCTCTGATCAGAGTATGTTGGAAGAAGTCCAACATTAGTTGACTGAAGATCAATAAAAATAACCGGATTCAAGTTATTAGGGGGTGATAGTTTGACCGTACCCTAGACTTGATCTACACGATATAGTTTAGACGAAGAGACTAAAACTGTGGCACTCATCACGGACGCAGTCAGGATGGTCCCGACAATACTCATGTCGATGAGTCAACCACATAATTATGATTCTGAAGCAGGGACGGCAACTACTGCTAGTGGTCTCTACCCTATAGGGCTTCGAGCCCAACCTGTAGTAAGGGTCAGGCTGTAGGGTCTCACATAGAGTGCGACCTTCGTCTAGTAATAGGTAGAAACGATTAGGTAGAATATGCATTTGATGCAAGTGATAAAATATTGCAAAAGATGTTTGCAATTATCTTCTGCATTCAGGATAAATAATCCTGAGTGCAAGTGGGAGATGTAGAGGGATGTGCCCTCAGATCATTTGTATTTGATGTAGATGATAATTTAAGCCTAAATAGGGACTAATTTGCATATGATGCAAAGGGTTAAATGTGTCTTAAATTGTTTAAGACCATATTTAATATAATAAATGCAAGGAAAAGTTTATGGGTAAGACGGAAATGTCCCGGTCTACGACCAGATTTGAACGACGTCCAAATCGGATGCCAAATGCCCTAGTTACGCCCAAAACAGCTCAATGGATCAGATCGGATCAGACCAGGTTGACCCAGACCAGACTGGGTCTGGCCAGGTCACCTGGACAGCCAAAAGCCAGCCCTGCGCCTGGGCCCGCGCCTAGGCCCTGGCGCCTGGGCGCCTGCCCAGGCACCCAAGGCGGGTGCCCTGGGCCCGCCCGGGCCCAGGCGCCCTGGGCTGAGCACTCTAGGCGCCCGGCCCAGGTGACAGGCACCAGGCGCCTGTCGCCAGGGCACCAGGCGCCTGTCGCCAGGGCACCAGGTGCCCAGTCAGCCCTCTTTGGGCAGTGGGACCCACATGCTGGGCCCCACAACTTGGTGCAGAAACCTAGGGCCGTGAGCAATTTTTGACGGCCGATTTTGGACGAAAATCAAGCCTTGGTCTGATCTTTGGGAGATCAATTGGATGGTCAAACGGACTTCGATTGATGTGCCATTTTTTCCTATGCGTTCATCGCTGAACGCCCTTCGAATTGACAGGTTGTATCAATCATGAGGCTTAACGGTGAGGGAGTTAAAATTCACGGAAGTTTGGCCTTTGTGAAAGGCAAACTAAATTGACTTTATTAGCTCCAAACCTTAGTCCCATATTGGTTGTGGAGAAAAGGGAGAGTTAGCCGCCTATATAAATAGGGGCCTCCATCTTCCTCCAAACTTGTCCCAAGCTCAAGATCTGAGTGTCTCCCAAAAACGTTGCAGCATGCTCGGATCAAAGCTTAAATTAATTTTTCTTCTCCCTATATTTCTGCCTTACTCCTGAAGGGCTCTAGCAAAGCCACGAAGGAGTTTGGATTCGGATCCGAAATCTTGGCGAAGGCTTTCACTCGCGTGAAACTTTCTTCGACGCGTGGTTTGCTCGGCGACACGAGGATTGCTCGCCTCATGATGCAGAGTGGTTCAAGGAGCGGTTCGAGGAGCGGCTCGACGTGGGACAGGAGCGGCTCGGAAGACAGTGCGAAACACCTTGCCTGCACCAGGGCAAGGTTTTGGGTATGTTTTTAGAAGCTTTTGTTTTAATTATTCGCAGTAGTTTAGATCTCTCTTGGGGTGGTCAGATCCACCCCAATTTGGCAGAGATCCTGGCTAAGGGTCTGGTTCCTTTGGGCTACATGTTAATTAGATTAACATAATTTTATTTTCCGCTGCATATTTTTGCTTCCGTGTTCCGTCCGACTTAGGACGGGCACGGATTTGTGCCCTAAAGGTCCACCAAAACCCTACATATCTCTCACTTGCACTCAGGCCCATTTTTCTCGGTATATCATACCGCTTTTACACATAAGACTCTCTAGACTTTATATAGTAGAGCCTTTGTGAGTGGATCTTCTCAACCTTCTATCGAATAGACTTAAGAAGTCTTTATGTTTATGATAGACCAATCATTTGAATCTCGTTCAAATTATTACCTTGGTCTTTTGGAATCCATAATTTCTAACTTGCCTGGATCTCATCTAGCTCAACTTCCTTACTTGATACTTAAAACTATATCCTTTTCGTACATTACCAGAATGATTCAAAAATAGTCACTGGTCATCCGCACGGTTCATAATCGTTTCTGATAAAATGTCAAACTTATTGACCACTTTATCACTACATATGTTTCGGCTACTTGATGCCTCACATGCCTTTTATTCGCTCCCATTAACCTTGAAAACTCTCCGCTGATTCATATAAGTTTGTTCTTCTAAATCATATTTAGAAAATAGACTATAAATAAATACTCCAGTTTTCATCGTCATCATGAGCATTTACATCGAGTCTGATCCGAATAAATCTGTACACAGCTGTTGGCGAGAAAATTTCATCACAATCCGTTTATAGGAGTTTTGACAATGATTATTCTTAACCAGCATAACTTGTACTTCACTAATTTTCCTCTGCACTAATCTTCTGTCTCGAAGATTCACTTGCAGCCAAAGGAAACATTTCCTTGGGCATGTCAACTAAGGTCCATACCTTATTAACATGCACGGACCTTTTTCGGATTGCATCAAGCCATTTCATAGAGTCACTACTTCGAATGGCATCTTGGAAGTTATTTAGGCCATCATCAACTATGATGTCTTACTCGACTTTTTCGTATCACAAGACTCGAGTAATCATGTGACTTCCTAACGATTAATTTGAGGAATATCATATTGATAAGGTCCTCTCATAACCTTATCAAGAACCTTGGCATTACTATCTGGGACTTAACCCATAGGGAGGATTGTAACTCAAAGTCGCTTGCCATGTATCACACCATGTCTAACAAAGTGCGATTCATGCTCTTTGATACACCAATGTATTAAGAGACTTGACTTGAGAGAAAATCTCATTTTCTTTTAATTACACAAGAATTACACAGCTAAGTATTTTACTCTTCTATCTGATCGAAGTAGTTCAAATACTTCTGTCTATGTATTCTATATTTTATCAGATTTGTGTTTCATAAGGAACACGTGTCGTAATAAAATAAGAATGTCACATCTAGGCTAATTTAGACCTGTACATACGTATGTACGAGACCATGAGTTCTTCAACTCGTTCTCCCATGGTCTTACAGAAGAAGTTATGGCCATCATACCTTTGAGATAAGACTCACAAGTGTCTTTCGACTCATATTACGAGAGGTCAACAGATCGCTCTTTATGTGACTTGTCTAGTCTGTTCTCTTCGGTACGACATAGTTTATTTAGCTACAAACTAGTTTTCTATAATTTGCACATTCATGCATTAATGTTGAATACAATATCGTTATACAAATTACTCACACCGAAAAATTGCTTCAGAAGCAAGTTGACGACATTTGCCAAAATATGTTAGATGTCCTCTTTGGTCCAAGAAACAATATTTGCTCCTTTTTCCAACACGTAGGATAGTCTATTCCTTTTGTATAACTATTTATCATGAAACCGTGACATCAAATATGTCACATTTTCAATTACTCCTACTTTTGCCTTTACTAATGATAAATAAAACTTTCGTTCTCAATTGACTTTCCTGAATGCATTCGTCTTTTCTAAATCTCATTTAGATATTACGCGTCCCAACACAAATAATAGCTGTGCAAACATCACATGTATCCAAACGCTTGAGCTTTACAATCTTGATTGTGCTCATAAGTTGCTCGTCTCAAGATCCGGTTGGGATACATCGTCTTGCACCGCACGAATTCATCTTTGAGCCAAACAGTTTGCATGAAGTTCCACACCTTGCGAATTGAATTGTGTTGGGTTTAGGGCTTCAAGGAAGTCAGTGTCCTTGAGCCAGTGTTAAGAAAGACAATTTAATGTCAGTGAGAACATAATTTAGTCTATCAATTAGAATTTTCGTTGATATTCCTTTAATCAATCTTCTTGACCATTTAGCATATTCTCTTAGGATATTACGTTTGGGATTCCATCGGTAAATATAGAACTACCCTAGTTTAGCATATGTTCAATTTTAAATATAGAAAGAATGGATTTTATCTAAATATATCCTCCCACTATTTCGGCGATCATTTTTAGCCATAATAATGAACGATTTAAATTAATTAAATTTAGTGGAAAAGGGATCCAACCACCCCGAGCCTCACAACCTTGAGTGTGCTCAACAAATGCTTGACTCTGCGATTGGTAGATTACTCTTTATCAATCATATCATATATAATTCCTTTATTGGTTTTTACCCCTAGCCACTTATGATCATGAGTGTACTCATCCAAATCACAATGACTAGTTTAGTCGGACTCTTATTTTCGTGTCTAGTCTAACTTACGCCGACGCTTGGTGTATGGGTACGACGCGATGGTTTGGGTTAAGTCTAGACTACATCTCATGTAATAAGAAGTTGGTTTCTATAAGGTAGCTATGCCATAGCTTGAGTGTGCTCAACAACTACAGCATATAACATGTGGTTGCCAACCTCTAAAACATGGAGGGTTACGGCTAATCTAGAAGATTTTAAATGTAATTGACTAGATGTGATCGATGGTTTCACATAATCATAATTCGCATCCTTGCGGTCCAACAGAACACGGCCAAGGATTTGGCTAGGCCAGGATCACTATCCCCAAT
This sequence comes from Scilla litardierei, assembly GCA_030789695.1. NCBI lineage: Eukaryota > Viridiplantae > Streptophyta > Magnoliopsida > Asparagales > Asparagaceae > Scilla > Scilla litardierei. The sequence continues at coordinate 411,645,927 of CM061142.1, forward strand.
CGAGCTAGGGTGATCCACAACACTAGTCAAAAAACGCTAGATCGGATCATGATCCATTGAAGGATACTAATTATTCATATGTGTGACATCGACTTGAAATGTCTTCATTAAAACAAGTTAATCCTATCAACTAGTTGAATCCTAAAATTCAAAATTATTAGGATTGGTTAATAACTTTTATTAATGTCCTTATCAACTATAAGGAATGAATTTTAGGGTGCTATCCTAATCATGTAATATGGATTTAAAATTCAAGTTGCAACAATTTAAATCATAGACTTTTTGAAATTATTATTAGAACAATTAAAATAATAATTTGTTGCAGAGGACTACCCTAATCAAGTATTAGGAGTTTAATTTGTTTCAACAATTTTTAAATCATAGCATGTCCATTAAAAAATTATCCTATAATTTTCTGAAAGCTTTTAATGGCAATCCTAAAAGTTTTTCTTAAATTATCACATAATCAACAAGAACTTATACAACAATTAAAATAATCAACTAAACAATTTACCATGATGACAGATCAACTAAAAATTATCTCATAAAATTTAGCTAACCATGCAACTTAAACTTATCTCATAAATCTAAGTTACATCAAGAATTATCATATAATTATAAAGATCTAATTTTTAAAATTTATCATATAAATTTTAAAATTAGATCTAATTTTGAAAAAATAATTTATCGAAAATAAAAACATCACATGAAATGAATTTAATAGTTTAATTAAAGACCTCCATCTGATGGAGAAATATGCTGCATCCTATGCACTTTATAATTGCAAAAAATATAGAACATTGTAGACTGGCTCTGATACCATTGTAGGGTGTTCTGGGTGCTTAGGGCTATAAAATCGACGTCCGGCTAAGTCGGTCAGACAAAGAAATCAAACTTGCAACGAAAAATCATCTTAAAACATTTTAAAGAAAGCCCTAAAGAAATAACCCTATCCAGAAATCTCTACTATCCCAGGGTTGGGTCCGACCAACCCCTAAAGATAGATCTATCTAACAGCAATTATAAATGCATGTAAATAAACGACATACCTTTCACTTCGTTTCCGCAGAATACGAAGCGTCGTTTTCAGCAACGTTTCTTTATCTCCGAAGCGATGCCCCGCACCGGTTCTCCCGAGCCGAACCGCATCCCGAGTCGGACCATGTCCCGAACTAAAACGTGCCTCGAAGCGAGCAACATCATTGTCGCTGAGCCAATCTATGCCAAAGAAAGTTGCACCTTGAGTGGATCTTCCGTCAAGACTTCAGATCCGATCCGAGCTCCTTTGTAGCTTTGCTAGAGTCCGATCAGGAGTAAGGAAGAATTAGGGAGAAGAGGACTATTAATTTAAGCTTAGATCCTAGCTTGCTCACGTTTAGAGGAACTACTAAAATCTGGAGCTTGGTGCGTCAAGTTTATAAATAGGGGGTTGGCCCCTATTTATATAGGTGGCTGATCCCTCCCATTTGACATTTACCGATGTGGGGACTAAATATTTTTGGAGGAGAAAATTAATTAAAGTTTTCCTTTCACAAAGGCCAACCTTTAGCGAATTTTTCCTCCATCAGTTGAGCTTCGCAAGTGATACCAACATATCAAATCGAAGAGCACTGAACGATGAAGGCATAGAAACAAACGTGGCTCAATTCTGACTTCGTTTGACCCCTCAAACGTGGTCCCAAAGATAGCCCAAAAATCATTTTCTGCTGAAAAATACAACCGTCCAAATGAAACCAGCCTAGGGTTCGAAACCCTGATTGTGGGGCCCACTGTGTGGGCCCCACGTGCCTGACGCGTGCGCAGCCCTTGGGCGCGTGGCTGGCACACGCCTGTTGGTGCACTTGCTGCCACGTGCCCCAACAGGGAGCTGCTTTGATGCACCCTTTTGGGCACAAAAAATGACCCGGCCCCTTGGGCTGGGTCCAAAAAAACCTTTTTTTTTCAAAAAATCTTTGGGCCTTGGCCTTTTTTCTTTGGGCTTTTTAAAGATTTATTTAAAACAACCATTTGAAACAGTCTTTCTTGGGCTGTTTGAACTCCGATTTGAGCGTGGTTTTCTCCCCGATTTTCGTGAAAAAATCCTTTTCATTTCTATGCATATTATTATCAAATATATTTGTAAACAATTTACAATATATTTTATATTTTCTTTTACATCATATGCAATAACTCACATCTATAATATTACAAACTTATATCGCAAACTCATTGCGACTTCATTAATTTCGATACATCTAATGTATTATCTCCCTTAATTCTACTTATTACTTGACGAATGTCTCACTCTGTGTGAGACCCTACAACCTGACCATACTACAGGTGGGGCTCGAAACCCCAGCCGGCAGTGACCACGAGCTGCAGGTGACATCCCTGTTTCGGTATCATACTTATGTGATTAACTCATTGACATGAGTATTGTCGGGACCACCCTGACTATGTCCGTGATGAATGCCGCAGTTTTAGTCCCCTCGTCAAAACTATGTCACCTAGTCAAGCCTAAGGTATGGTCAAACTGTTAACCCTAATAGCTTGAACTTTGTTAGTCTCCATCGGTCTTTAGTCAAATAATATTGGACTTCTTCTAACATACTTTGGCCAAAGTTTTTCACTAAAGACCGAACGAACACGTACGACACTAACTCCCGATAACGGGAGAGACGAATTCTCTCTGGTTATTACTCTCCTCGCACGCTTCAAATGTCACACAACCGAAGACCTTTGACAAGCCTTGCCTCGAACCTAGGTCAGAGATCTAAGTGACACCGTTCACGTACAGGTTCGTTTAATGACCTCAAGTCTAAGGACCAACTAGCATATCATCACTGAGAGTTATCACTGACAGATTTGTTATGTTAACCATATGATAACTCTCATTGGGTCGTTCAGTGAGCACGTTCTCCAATGAGCACATGTGTCTCCTCTCCGACTTTTCCAAGTCGAACGACCATGAGATCATCGCACCACTCAATGGTGAAGACAAATACATAATGATCTATCCGATGTTTCAATATCCTTTTCTCGAAACATCTACGACCACGAACGATTTTAGACTTATGCTACTAACGGGCAAACAATATTCCATGATCAAAATCCTCATTTCGATACGTATTTAACCTCGCATTTAGTCTCAGGACTTTACCTAAGTTTTAATGTCGACTATATTATTATTAGCTTAGGTGAATTCTTACCAAACAACTTACTGTTATTTTGAACAAGACGTTTCTACACATACACAGAGATAAATTGCCTCGAGGGCATACCCATCTCCTAATACTCTCTATATCATATAAAGAATCCCATGTTAACCCTTTAACAAGTTTCAGTTACATAATGATATCTTTAGCAATAATATCTTAACAATATATATTATCCGTTAATTCTCTAACGCGTTTTAGTTACACAGCAATATCTTAGGGATAATATCTTAATGAGATACAATATCTGACAATTAAGATTTTCTCCTTATTTTGAATTTCAAATCAGATTCAAAATCTCATTTAAACCCTATTCCATTCATTACGCTCTTTGTGTGCGACCCAATAGGCTCATATGAAATTGGTAATGGGTCTAATCCCATTAAAAGCTCACAAGTCATAATTGGTCTCTAGCAACACTACTACAAAAAACGCTTGCATAGCGCTTTTTTTAAACTTGGATAGCGCTTTTAAGCGCTATCCAAGCTACCTTTATGGTAGCTTGGATAACGCTTTTTAAGCGCTATCTAAGTGGTTTATTAAGATAGCGCTTGTTATTTTGACCTTGCATAGCACTTTCTAAGCGCTTTACCAGGTACCACTAAGATATCGCCTAATAAGCACTATTGTAGATTGTCATAACATAGCGCTTTCTAAAGCGCTATTGTAGTAAATTACTTCGATTACGCCAGAATTTTTTTCTCACCGTCAGTCTCAGAACCATCTACGGCCCCCACTGCCTACTCTTTTCTTTTCATCCTCATCCTTCATCAAAAGGCAGTAATCGGCAACCTCCCTAAACTTGGGCACTCTCCTCAAGTCAAAAGATGAATCAAAAGTAAACAAAAACAGCCAACATATTTAGCTAGTACTCCAGCACAAATGACAGAAAGTTTACATATATACGAGCCCATTATTCCCTGAACAAAAAATAGGAATTGCATTGATACATGCTCAAAATACTCATTAAATTACACAGGGATAAACGTATATACAACATTGATGGTATCACTATGGATGGCATGACAATCTCTGTAGTTACAATTGAACAAAATGTGGTCCAAAGCTTGGGAGGCACCACAGAATACTATCCTCGCTGAGGCTCTGCCAACAAACCATATTGTTTAGATTCAAACTCGAACAAAACCACATTTAACTACCAAATGTTTTCGGGCTTGTACATGTTTTCACCTGGAACAAAGATTAAAATTAGAAAATAATTATTTGGGCAAAATGTGAAGTTAAAAGATAAAGGTGAACATTATAATGATAAATACTACTATTACATGAGTAGTCTGAACTTGAAAACAAAAAAGAAAAGTGAAAAATGAGGGAGCGATATACTTCATGCTGGACTGCAGCCTCTCCCAAATACTTATCATATAGATATAGCTTCTATGGACATATCATCAACCACCAGCCACAATGTATATTTGAAATAATTAATAGCTGCATTATAATCACATAAGTTTGTAAAGCAACACTACTGAATGAAAGAAAAACATTTTGTTGAACTTGGTATCCTTTATGCATAAATATAAATTGGATTGAGGTTAACTAATGCATCCCATCTGTCAACCGATGATCCATATCAGCGATGCTCGAATATTCCAAGAAACAATTGCCCCAAAATCTAACCCCTTCGCAGTTGAACATATGGCAGAGGAAGGGTCTTGTAAACCTGATCATAACTTGTATCTCATGATCTCATATTTTCCTTGATCCTCTTCCCACATGGCCTATATTCATATATTGTAAAAAAGCGCCCCTTATCACCATCACTTGCACTAAAGAAGACATTAGAAAGACAAATGATTACAGCTACCCTTTAGAGGGGTGACCATTGATCATAATCAAAAGATACATAAGAGAAGTGAATGCAGGATAAATTCAAAAAGTGTGTTCCAACAACTGCAGTTGGATCAGCTCTCAATTGGAACATTCATAACCAAGATGCAGCTTCAATGACATCTGACCAATACACCCTAATGAATGGCATCAAATATTTCCTACATAACAATGCACTTCAGATTATGATTGTCTAGATCTGCACAGTTCATCAATTTTTATAAAATTACTAGCTCAGACACCAGAATTATAGTTTCATTCTCCAGCATCCATACATCACTTCAGAGTTGCTGGAAGAAATCAACTGGCTAAAACTAAACTTTAAACAAATTTATCTATGGTCATGACACAGGACATCAAAAATGATTACTGACCATCTTAGTAACCATTTGACCATCTTAGTTATTATTGTCAAGTCATCAACCATCAGTGAAAAACAGTAAGATTTACAACATTCACAAACACAGTTAAACCCACTTATTATGCATCTTGCGAATAAAGGAAACTAGTGTAGTAGCTTTCCCTAAATGCCGACACATTTAAAGGGTGGTTTTGAGCATTTACCTGAATAAGGCATGAGTTTCATCTCTGTCCAAAATTGGTGGATGATCACATAAAGCGAGAACCTAAAATTAAATATGTACACATCCATAAGAAACCAAAAAAATAGATATCATCAAACAAATTCCATACGAGAATATGCTGACCTCTCAGAAAAAGGTAACTAGCTCTTGACCAAGAGATTGGGGGTTTCCAATGTTGCAATAAAGTATCTATCAGAAGAAAATAAATCTAAAGTACGAGTTCTTATATCAAAAGCTGCAATAATCTACAAGTACAGTGGAAAGTAGTGGTTGAACATCTATACATACCTCATCAAAGGGATGAGAACCTGGCTTTGTTTGCAACTCTTGTTGAATTCACTGAAAACGAAATAAACAAGCTCTTTTAGAAAATGTGATTTCATAAACCTTGTTATGTTAGGAAATTCAAGGTTACAATTATAAGCTGCCTACATACACTGATCTTACTTTCTCATACAAACTAGGTAATTTACACAATGATCTTCCTTTGTCAACATGCTTAGCATCTACATAAGTTACCTAGATTGAACATGTTGTGATGTAACATGCTTTATCAATGTGAGTGATGAAAAACCGGTAGTTCGGGGTAATTATTTTTAATAACTTCTAAGAATTAGAAGAAGTTACTTCAAGCAAGAACTTTACAACCTGGAAGATGGGAAGCATTTTAGCAACATGTATAAATACATAATACAAAGGGTCTGACTTTCTCAAGATGACTGACACAACAAGTAATGATAATAAAATCGTGAAATGTGCTGCAGACAGTTAATCATAATTGTAAATTCTTCAGAAAATTTTCAGTCATAACATGTCGATATCCATGAGATTTCCTCCATAATCCGTGGTTTGAAATTGAGCAGACTAATAATTTTTTTCAAACTATTCTCCATGACGACTGATGTATTTTATCTAATTGATTCAAAAGACTAGTGAATTTCAAGGAAATGCGTGAAAAGCCAAGAACTTATTTGATAAGAAATGAAGCCCATGTTAAATGCTGAGTAAATAGAGGTAAAGTTTGCCACAGATGTTTAAAGAAAAAACCAAAAAAATTCTAATGTAGCAGTACATCATGTCAGGTCATTGAATATCCAGCAAATAAATATGTTTGAAGTAGCTTTTGTGGTATGGAGTTCCATTTATCGTGACCTAAAGATGCATATGGTTGACATATCACGCTAATTAATATAATCCTTATGTGGCTTGTCTAGCATAAGTTCTGTGACTTGCCATTACTCCCCACCAAGAACGTTTAGACATCCTCACAACCTACAAAGAAGAATAGATTTACTGTCAACAAAAAAGACAAAAAGGCCGTTTACAGATTACAAGTTGATTATATATAGCGAAAATGAACTCCGAGTTGGGATCTCTAGAATGACTTGAGCTCATTACACTAGTATCATATAATGCAAATACCTGGTAAGATCATAAGAGAGGTACATGACAATAAATTCTGATATGCAAAAGCAAGTATATGGCTGCAATATGAGCTCTGTAGTGGTAGTTTTCAAATTAATTGCAAAATGAATTCTGATATGTAAAATCAAATTATTTTCTTATCAAACCCCTCTCTAAACCATAAAATTCACAGGAAAACAAACCCGAACATTAATTACTGGTAGATTTCACATCAAGGTAAACACTCAACAAGTTGCAAAGAAAAAGAAAGCATCTTACTTCATAAAAACAATCTTTCAACGGTTCATAAAAAACAATCTTTCATACTTGCTACTCATTGTATGCTAACACAATATCTAACAAGCTACTCAATATTTCCTACTAGCATTCATAGCAGAACATGGAGCTTAAAAAATTCTTCATCTCAAAGCAGCACATGTTAGAAACAACTTGGTATCAATAGAAGGATGCAGGAGATATTTTGTCAGCATATAACTAAAAATGTTACCTGGCGATTACCTTTAACATAGAAAATGTAAATGTATGTATGCAAAGGCTCAGACATTCCCTTGCCTCATCACCGTATATGTAAATGTATGTATGCAATTTGCTTCCATGAATCCAAAATGTTCCATTGGCTGCAACGGTTGCAAGAAAATTGTTGCTTACCCTCCTAGTTGCCTTGCCATCACATAGGAACTGTTATGAAGGGAAAATCATCATCGCCGAGTAATCTAGGATAGGCATACCGCAACTTTTTCACCACATGGAAACTGCATTTTTCATGTATTTGAATATCGGCACGTAAACAGAAAGAGATGCATCTGAATCAGAGAATATCATAAGTAAATTCCCACAATAATGAGAAAACTAGATATAGACTGCACATCAGAAAAATTAGCACTGCAATAAATGCATGTATTAGTTGACATCAAATTTTTTAAAGCAGAGATACAGTTTGCCAAAAAGCAAGAGTTTCACATAAACTAAAAGAAACACTCAGTTTTGTGGCCCACACCTTTACATCACCCGCATAGAGACTACAACGAATGGAACAAGTTTGACAGGGGAATACTTGCCTCAAAGTGTGATATGACATATTTGTAAAGATATATAGTGTAAAAGTTGATGTGAGATAATGGGAACATGAGCCATAATATAAAAAAGTTCCCTCATATAAAATTCCTGCATAACTTTTTCTAGATCGAACATCACAGTAGAAGGCACAATAAAACTCTAAACCCAGTATGAGAGCATATTGTGAGTTACTGTTCTTATCAAATCAATTTTTCCGGACATCGATATCAAATTAGAGATCCAATCATCCATCCTTTTATCGCATTTATCAATTGTAGAAGACATTTTTGGTTTACGACAATAATTGACTAAGGTAACCCAGATACTTGATACAGTATGAGAACGAGGATGAAGAAATACCAAGTATTGGAAGAACTTCGAATAATTGTAGCAAAATGTTGTTCCTGGGGCTCTGCACTTTTTAAGCATCTTTACATAACTCTCATATGGAATATAAGTTACATATTCATGATCTTCACTGCTTCTTGAAGCTACTTGTGAAATGCTAAATTGATAAACAAACAACTACGTAAACAATTGGTTGAGAAATTGATGTTGCTTGTCACACATATTGGACACATTTTCAATCTCAAATTAGGCAATTTTTTGCTGTTAAACCCCAGTTTCTAGCTATTTATGATGATATTCATCTACAACTCTTTCAAAATGTTTGAAAAACTGAGCAACATCCATATCATATTTTATATAGTCGTTCAAATCAGCAGTTATGCTCTTGCTAACTTACTTGCAAGCTCCATGGGGATGAGAAAAGAAATTTAAATATCCTAAAAATTATTCACCGAACTGCAAGCCCTAAAATTTCTGAAATGGAATCAGTAAAATTGAAGCTATAGCGAAAACATGGATGATTAACTCAGAAAATCAAACGGGTTCACGTTCAATTGGAGGAAAGCAAGATCCAAAACCATAGAGCCCCAAATCAGTCAGGATGGCGGTGCTCCGAGAGAGGAATCAGAGGCGAAGGAGGATCCCACGATCCAAACCCTAAAGTCCCAAATCAGTCGGGATGGCGGTGCTACGAGAGAGGAATCAGAGGCGAAGGAGAAACCCACAAACTCTATGGAGGTAGCTGACGACGGATCGCATAATGAAACCAGAGGAGAGAGGGAATGAGAACGACGAAATCACCAGGGAGCTCGAGAGAGAGGGGGTGTCATGGACCTGTATGCTGGAAGAGAGAGAGAGAGACAGGGAACCGTTCTATCTGATCGAAAGGACAGGATGACACCTGCATTTTGAGTTAGGATGTGTTTGTCTGATCTCATCAGACGAACGGAGGCCCATTCACATGGGCTGCGTTCGAATCCCATTCGCAGTAGAATACTTCCCTTATATATATGTATAATTTTTTAATAAAAGTGCTTACGTAACGATTAGTACCATATCGCTAAAATAAATCGCTATTTAAGGTATTACTTGAATAGAGCTTTAACAAAAATCGCTATCTAAGTAATTTTTACCTTAATTTTGATTTATTTTTATTTTCTATAAGTGCAGAAGCACTATACAAGAGCTCACTTAGATAGCACTTTTAGAAGCGCTATCTAAGTGGCGTTACCCAAGCCCAAATCTGTAGTAGTGTAAGACATTATGACTTCCCAATTAATATCAATATCGTTAGTCCAATATTAACCTAATTAATAGAACATGTCATAATTATTTTGTCATACGATATCTTATTTGAACATAAGTCATGGACAGTATCATGCATACATTATTCAAACATTTAATTTCTCAATTACTAAGAGACTGATAAAATCAAATGACATTCATTTGAGCATGGCCATGCATTTCTCAGTCCTACTTAGCGAGGGGCTAAGTAGATATCTCTCTCATAAGAGAGGGACAAATTCCATCTTGTTTATTCAATCTACTCTGCATAATTCACAACGTGTTCAATCATAACCTTTATGCTTGCCTGATTAAAGATAACGTTTGGTTATGTCAAAACATGATATTCCTTATGTAGGAAACTGTGATGGTCTCAGGTCTAAGAATACTAGAACATAACTATTATGAGATCATTTATGACACTGAACCATGTAATGATCTCATAGCGAGTCTATTCAGTACCTTGTTCTTCAACAAATACTTATAAGTTTGATTTGTATCACCATACATATAATTATCTCATAATTATCAACCAAACTATTACTAGTCTTAATTCATCATTATACAGTAAACGATGAATGACTATGGATGCTTAGAATGACACAAAATACATATTCAAACATTATTATAATGAAACATGCAATCAATATATCATTAACATTAATAGAAACATTTTTTTAAAATGACATAACATAAAGGTCCAAATATTTGGCCTATGGCATAACCATTAACACGTAGTCCCTGTGGTATCTACGGTACTTTGTCTCGTCCTTCCTGCCACCTTTCATCTTTGGGGGCGGTTTGTTGTTGTGGCCTTTGCTCTGGGCATGGGCCTGGATAACGTAATGGGGTGCATTCAGCTTGACATGGTTATGTCGTTCTTGCGTGGTCTGCCCCGAGGGTTCTTCTATCCCTTCTTGCAATCCCTTAGATCCTGGCGAGTGCCTTCGTCGCGTCCGGCCACCTTCTTTGGCCCATCAGAACCTTTGAGGGGACCATCCTCCTCGGCAGACAGTGCTTCTTCTGCCAACATGAACCTCTAAGCCTGAGCTAGGAGCTGGTTGAGGTCTTTGGGTGGGTCGTGGTGTACGGATTTCTTGAAGTCTTCATACCGGACCCCTTTTTCAGGGTAGCAATGATGATCTCCTCGGCACAGCTTTCCACGCTTAGCCTCTGGAGTTGAAGCGCGGCATGTAGTTTCTCAGCGTCTCGCCCCGCATCTGTACCACATCGAACATGTGGTCCGAGCTCTTCTTCCTTCTCTGCCCCGCCATGAATTGTCGGCAGAAGGCCTGGACGAGGTCTTGGAAACTTCCGACGAAACGATTGGGGAGCCCATTATACCATTCCCTTGTCGACTTTTGAAGAGTGATGTAGAACCCTTGGCAAAGCAGGGCATCATTGGCCCATGGAATTCCATGATCCCCTTATAGTTATGGACAAGTTCTGGGGGATCACCAATGCCATCGTACTTCCCCAGGGTTGGCACATTGAATTTAGATGACACCCGAGTGGAAGTGATCTTCTTTACCAACGAGTTGTGCTCATCTACCGAGCCTTCCGAGGAGGATCGGAGTGGCTGGTCATCTCTTCGGCGTTTGTGTCACCTGGGCCGGTTAGCAGAAGTTCGGGAGGAATCACCACCACAGCCGTCCGAGTCGGAGGCCGGGGTTGGTTGGCGAGAGGAGTTCCTCCGGGGTCTCTCCCCATGGTCCCCTCGTGACCTCCGACGCGGACTCTTACTCTGACCTCGGCGGTTCTCAGGGTTCCGGCCGTGTTTGTGGGTGGTTGAGCAGTCGCTTGCTTGCTCATAGGTTGGTCACAAATGCTTCGACTGGATGTGGATGGGTCATTGTAACGACCCGCTCCCGGGGACCCGTTACTTATTTGATATTTGCGCAGGTCCTGCAGGTTACCAGTGAAAACAAAATAGCCACGATGCAGAGATGTACAAAAATACTCAAATAGTGTCCAATTATTACATTCCATACTGTACAAGATGTCCCAACAGATATACACGAAAGAAGAAAAGTACATAAGTGAAAATAACTCTGGAAGCTGCGGTCGATTTCTGGCGCTATTAGCTCAGGAGCATCTATCTTCATCTGTACGTCGTCTGCGGTGCCACGGAGATGGAACCGTAGGTAAGTCACAACAATTCTAAATATAGAAAAGGAGCAGTGCACAAGTATGACAAAAGTAACTACGTACAAGTAGATCAGAGTGAAAAGTAAAGTACTGAGCACAACTGAAAAGTAAAGGTAAACTGAACTGAAAGGAGAGAACCATTATACTGTGGTAGTGCAGGTGTAAAGCAGGTTAGGCAAGTGAAACATACTACTGCTGTAGCTAAAAGTAGGACAAGTAAAGTACTGGTGACTGTACAGGTGTAGTAGGTAAAGTGAATGTACTGCGTAAAGTAATGGTATAATGCGTAAAGTAAAGGTGTAATGCGTAAAGTAAAAGTGACTGTGCAAAAGTAACTACTCTACGTGACTCAAGTCAGAGAGTACAATATGTGACCATCAAGTCCATCTCTTGCCTGGGCGCGACCCAGACGAATGCCAAAAACACAGGCAGCAGGACATGTATTTTGCCGAAACACAGGCAGCAGGACGGTATGCCGAAACACAGGCAGCAGGACGGGAAGATTGAACTCCAGTCACTCCCATACTCTCTCAAACTATGAGTTACCCCAAAAACCCCAGTGAAGTGTCAAGTGTTCTATGTACATTTCCTTTTCATGATGTTCCACAAGATATTCCACAAGATATTCCACAAGATGTTCCATAACATGTTTCTCAAGATGTTATCAATTCCTTGTTCACGATGATAATTAACCAGGACCACTGGTTTTAAAACCAGAAATTAAAGCAAAGTGGATGCTAAGAAATTTGAGGATAAAGACAAGTCCAACAAACATGGAATACAAAAACTGTTGGTTTAACGGTGGTAGTTTCGATAGTACACAATTTACCCAAGTTGATGTTTGTGTTTAACAACCACCAAAGTTGAAAGTTGGCAAAGTAATCTATAGTTGATTACTTTCTTATTAGATTAGGTTTCTAGTTCGGTTCAAGTCAAGTAGCCGTTCGGAGGCTATAGTGGTGTCCTAAGTTCATACGGGTACACTTATCTAATTTTCTAACATTTAGAATTAGTCGTGACTTACCAATTTCGAGGCTGTCGTAGCTAGCCAGAACTTGATCTAGGGCTTCCTCTGAAGTAGGTGCACAATAGTTGGTACCTGCAACACAAAAACATTGATTAAAACACGCAACGTTCCTATCTAAATAATCTGATCGTTCTGATTTTCAAAACTGGCTAAAACGGTGTCAGAAAACGTTCTAAATTTTTCTATAGCCTAGATATGATGAAAATAATTTTTCTGCAAGAGGAAATATTTTTCAGATGCTTCTGTTAATTTTTATAATTTTTAAAAGCTCAAAATAGATTTAAAACTAAGTTTTTATTAAGTAACGTATTTATTCAACAATTTATTCCGGATGAAATCTACATCGGAAAGTTGCGAATGAACTGTCAAAATGGCCGTCTCGAAGAGTACTTTAACATATATTTTTATCACCTACTAATTTACGTGAAAATAACACGTTATTGATTTTTGAATGAAAATAACAGATTTAACTTTTAGGCTTAAAAATTTATTCTGGGAAAACTACTCGTCCGATTGAGATGAAACTAGCGCCATTGGGTCCAGAATGTCATTTCTGATTTTCTAGAGGTGGTCTCATATTTTTCTGACCTCTATATAATTTATTACCGACTTAAAACCAGTTATCCTTATATCCTATATTATAAAATATTAAAATACTCGAAATATACGAATACGTATACGTATTCGTTTTAAAAAAACGTTATAAAACTCACCCTCTTTCTCACGAGAACACAGCGGGGGAGGGGGTTGCGAAGTTCGCCGACGGCGAATGCGGCGGCGAGGGAGGCGTCGTACCGGCGGAGGGGGACGGAGCGCGTTGCGGCGGAGCCAGCAGCGACGTGGGCGTGGGAGGCGGAGGAGCTGGAGGTGCGACGGCGGGTCGAAGAGGAGCTCACGGCGTGCGGCGTCGAGGAGGCAACGGCGAAGCTGCCTTCGAGGCCGTCGGAGGGGCGGAGCGAACAGGGAAGAGCTCAGGTGTAGGCGAAGGCGGGGCTTCGGACGTCGGGGGCTCCGAGCTGCGGTGGGAGCGGAGCGGCGTTGCTCCGAGGTGGCGGGCTGCTGTGGGTTCACCGGGGCTTGGCGGTGGCTCACGTCGTCGAGGGCGGGCTCGGATGGTTGGGCGAGGCAACGGAGATCAGGCGGAAGGCGAAGGGTCTTGCCGTTGGGTCGAGCTGCGAGGAGCTCGTCGGCGTCACGTGCTCCGGCATCGTCGTGGGCAGAGCTGCTGGTGGACGCAGCAGCGAAGCAAGGAGGACGGGGCGAGAGAGGGGCAGCGTGCGGCGGCGGTTCCGCCGGAGGCCGTCAGTGCACAGTGGGGAGGCGGTGATAAGGTGGTAGGAGGCGGTGTTGCAGGGTCATCGGACACGGCAGTGGGGATGGCCGCATGAGGGGCGGAGGCCGCCGGAGCGTGGGTGGAGGGCTTGTGTGCGTGTGTTGATGGGGATGGGGGTTTGCGTTAGGGGAAGAGAGAGAGCAAGAGTGACGGTGTTGGGTCAAAGATGAAGAGGGAGTCTGGGTTATTTTTGAGAGGGGATGGGTTTCGCCCAGAGCTGAGTGAGGAAGAGAGAGATAGGAGTTTAGGGTTATTTATATAGGTTAATTATATCATATGTTAATTAGCTTAGTCAATGTTATTAATACAATTAGGTATAGGTATTAATGAGGTTAGGTTAGAATTTTGACTAAGCTTAGAATAGAGGGATTAGGGGGGAAGAATCTTGTATGATGGTGTTAAACGTGTATCCACGTTTAACTTGTTAGGGGGGTTAGGGTAATGTTAAAAGTTAATTAGTAATAAGTAAAACTTCATTAGTGAAAAATTGTAACAAAATTACGATTTTGCCCCTACTAGTAAACGTGTCCGAAAAATTACGAAAACATACCCACGGGATCGTATCTTCACGAGGATCGCGAATACGAAGACCGTTTCAGGGTTTGAACTACGGAAATACTAGTTTTAGGCCAAAACGTTTAGGAAGCGGGTCTACGGGTTCTCTACCGATTTGACTTCAGAAAATTACGAAATTAATGTGAGAGGCCCTAAATGATCATAGAACGATACTGTAGAAGTTTGAAAACGTTTTGAAGATGTTTGAATAGAAAATAAATTCGTCGAGCCAAAACGGTAATTTTGGGAGATGAATTTTAACAGAAATGTTTTGGCCATTTGAGGAAATCTGAAATTGCTGAAATACAATATGATAAGTCTAGTGCTCTAAAATATTTTTATAAGAATTTTTTGAAATCAGTTTTGTTAGAAAATTCTTGACTAATATTTATAATGTAAAATTTATTCTTAAAAATACGTAAATTGAACTGTTGGAAATTAGTGGTCGTTACAGTCATCTTTGGTCTGCTCGCTCCGTTGACTACCCTCGTATCGAGGAGATACATGAGTTCATGCACCGGGGGATATGGGAGGCATTTCGAACCGCTGCTCCAGTTTCAGGGGGGCCTCTCCTGGTTTGCCACCACGGCCGAGCGCAACATGGCGCGCTGCTAAGGGTAGTTCGAGAGGATGCGCAAACTTGCCATCGACTGGTACAGTGGACCAGCGAGTTGTTGCACGGCCGCCGCTAGCGTCTGGATGTTGGTGTTCACCTCCCTGGTGAACTGATGAAATTGATCGTGAGTCACTAGGTGTGACTCAAACATTTCTTCATCAGAGAGGCCGAGGTCCGTGTGGGGACGGCGAATAGCTACCCACCTCATCGATAGTCAGCATGTAGGGCCCTCCATTGATGAGATGATCCAGCTAGGTGTAGATGACGTGGGTGATGATCTCGTTCCCACAAATGTCGCTAGATGTTTCGAAGTGTTTTCTCACCACAGTTTAGAAGTACGGTAGTCGGAAGGTTGTTACTGACATGGAAGACATGGAGGACTTTCAGAGCTGGTCGGCCTAGCAGGCGCTGAAGCGAGCACCTTCTGGGCCAAGAAGAGGGTCACCGAAGGTGCTTTAGCCTAGCGATGTCTCTTGTTATCTGCAAGACAGAAAGCTCATCAAGGGGGTGGATCTGGGTTCTGACCAAATCATCTCCGATGCTCAAGTCAGACAGTGACAAAAGAGTGCTCAGTGGAACTGATATCGACTCGATAAGAGGCCGTTCACTAGTTCTCGGGCCGAGCTATGGAGGAAGAAATTTGCTAGGTGGAAGCAGATCTAATGAGTATGGGTACTTGAGTGTCAAATATCCAAGATTCGTCCTTTTCTGTTTCCCATCGTTGGGTCATTTATATATGCGTGTTTTGTCAATGCTCTCGTCCCATTAACCTCACGCATTCATGGCATTCATGGTCTCCCAGTTGTGCTGTCCGTATTGATGGCAGGTTCAATGGCAATCATTGGGGGCTCGGTTTAAGGAACGGCCTTCTCAATCACAGAGAGAAGGCGGCCCATCGGGTCATCGCCTAGGGCGGGAAGATCGTGAAATGCACGTGTGGTCCTTGGGCTAGAGCCTAGGACCGTAGTGGACCGAATAATTAGATGTTGCCGTCTTAGTGACCTCTGGCCTAGTCAAGGGTTGTATTAAGCTGGAGGCAGATACCATAGTGTGTAAGTTTGGTTATCAGAGAATGTCTGGAAATGTAGAGTGAGCCAGAAGCCTTTTCATCATTGTCTGACAAGATACATATATGCAGTGGACATTAACGGGTAGCACCCTGGCCTTTATGGAGCTTTATTGTCTCTGGATCTGAGACGTCGTCATTGGTGACAAGATGAACGGTTGGTCATTGAATGCACACATTGATGATGAGCTGAAGGTCGGCATTGATGATGGAGCACACCGGTCGGCTCGGCTGCCAACTTAAATGAGGAGTCGATTGGTCTCACGTACAGGCCTCTAGGCAGTTGGACCAAAGCCGCGGGCCTCACTGGGCTCCTCAGCTTGAGATAAATACGGGCGGTGACTGGGCCAGCCCAAGGCTCAATCAGATACGGCAAAGCAAGGCGGAACATAGTGACAGGAAGAAAAATTAAGATGAATATATGGTTAAGTATGATTTTATACAAGACCCCGGCCATTAGAATTGTTTCCCTTTGGGTCAAGCTCGATTTCTGCTTGTTACCAAATATCCGCTGAAAGTCTTTCACAGCAGGCCATGCATGTTCTTATAATTTGGCAAGCATTTCTGCCAGTTCTCTGAGCAAACGTATATAATAATAGAGTTGTGTTGTCTGAAAAATGTAAATTAATCTCTTTATCCAGATATGACCATCAGCTTAAAGTAGGAGATGAACAAATTCCTGAATCGCTGGTGCATGACGTGCTGGTGAAAGCCGAGGGGCGATGACGGCGCAAGCAACTTGACATAAAGTGTGGGTGAAGGAATGATTCGCTGGAGAGCATTTTGAGCGGCTCTCGATTTATTTAAAAGTGTAGAACTAATGGCTCAGAACTCCCCTCAGAGAATGGGTGACGAAGATGCCTACTTCTTTCGGTCGGACAATGAAATAAAAAAAGATAGAAGAAGTAATTATATTTTAGCATATTTGGAGCCACATGCATGGAAAGGGTGATCGAAAAAAACAAGTGAAAAATGAAACTTGTTAAAGCACATGCTTCACTCTCCGACGACGACGACAACCATTGTCATCATCCCAAAAATTGGTGTCTAACACGGATCACATTAATATTTCCTTTTTCTAACACACCAAAGAAGTACAAACAACAAAAACAACACTTTCTAGCGAAATTGAAAAAACTCCCAGCAAAAACTTGGGAGGAAAAGTTTGACTCCACGACCGATCCAAATCAAATACGAGAGGAAAGACCATGCATGCCATAATGCTATCAATTCAATTATTGTGGTTGTTGATAAATTCACATAGGTTTGAACTAAGACTGCGTTCCAAGCCCCGCGTGGAATTGTGTTCCATCTGTTGGGACTTTCCGCTC
The DNA here is from genome assembly GCA_030789695.1 of Scilla litardierei. Classification (NCBI taxonomy): domain Eukaryota; kingdom Viridiplantae; phylum Streptophyta; class Magnoliopsida; order Asparagales; family Asparagaceae; genus Scilla; species Scilla litardierei. Next base: position 411,663,742 of record CM061142.1, read on the forward strand.
ACAATCATTCACATAATTAGCCTTTTTTTCCTTCAATTTCTTAATTAAGAAATAGATAGATCGAGAAAGTATAGGCTCGCATTAGCATAAATAGAAATTGTAAAAGAATAATGATTATATTATCCCATAAACTCATAATTCATCCACTCAAGCGATAAACGCAACAGTCTGTGTACATAGGGTCATTGGTGGATATGTTCGTCCTCCACTTGTCTCTTACATAGACATGCAACTAAATTGCATGCAGGCCAATATAGCATCCCTCGTTGAGTTGTTCATTAGAGAAGTCACATTGGTTGTTGTTGCTTTTCACCCAAAAAAATCAACTAAATTGCTGATTTGAGGGACCATCGTCCGCCAACAAACTGGCGTCCACTGGGCACTAATCAAAGCCAAAATTGCAACGAGAACGATTCATTGAACAAGATCAAAACAGTGTTCGCTTCCTTGATGCAAATGACTGAAGTTGCAACATCAAAGAAAGGTAGTTTTGCTTCAAACTCTTTTTATGTCCTCACCCTCGCTTGCTCGGTTTTCTCTCTCTTGTTTGTTCTTCCTGTTTGTTTGCGTGCTGTTGTTGTGCGGGGGGTTTTTATCTTTTTTTTTTTTTATTGCGTAAGTCTCTGTGATGTCTAAGTGCACAAGCAAGATCATTACGAGATAATGACCAGCCATAGCTTGAATTATATAATGCGAGTAAGGCTTTAAGCCTTTAAAGAAGCATCATCGTATGAGGACTCGTGGTGCCTGCTACGCATGCCCAACTAGATGCTGCAGCATTTTATAATCTTAAAGTAGAGTGCGAAATGAGTATGATTTAGGGATCATGACCGTATTTTATACGGCATCCAAGTGACAGAAACATCAATGCAAAAACGATTGATACGTCAAAAGGCCGGATGCTTTGGCTTGCCAGCGTGCCCTAATTGATGCGTACTTGAACGATGATGTGTGGATTCTATATTCGTTTCAGCAACGACGTGTGCTGAACACACTAGAATTCTTCGAGTGAATGGTTCTAGAAATAAACTGTAACCATTGATATTTGAAAGCCTCCATATATAGCACAGAGTAGAAGCAAACAAGCCAAGTGTGTTGAGGATAAACCAAGTTCTATAGCAAAAACCATTACCAAAGATAAACAAGATATTCATATTAAATCATTGAGAAAATACTAAAAATAATGCAGATGCGTTTCTAAATCTATGACAATCAAATCTTTAAGAGCTATGTGATTGGCCTTCCAGATCAACTTGAGTTTCCTAGAGAATTCCTTTAATTTTCTCAAGCTCTATAACTGCCGACGAGATCTCAATGTAGAATGGAAAATTTGTTCGTGCATTTGGCGACCATGGCCACAATATATAGACAAAAGTTCTGTTGTCACTGGGATTTCTATTTCAGCACTTCATCAAAATAGAAATACACATTAAGTCTACACACATTAAAGGCCCACACTATATTAGATACAATAACACTAAAATACCCAAAATCTTGATCGATCACTTTTAATTGGGCTTAGCTTAATATGACAACTTGCAATACATAATTATTTAACATATAAGCCCAACGTTGAATTAATGATCTAACAATCTCTCTCTTGGGCTATATGTCAAACTTTATAATTATGTTTTGCATAAATAACTGAATGAGCTCAACTTTGCTGTCATTACTAAAACGTATCTAGCTATAAACCGATCAGGTACATCAATCATACCAACATAGTCTCAAAGCGGCCTCTATTACATCTATCGTAACTCGACCCATCAATGGTCATATATGTCGATACAACTGAATGACATGGATCATGACATGAATGTGTAGCATGGAAATTTCATGTAATGTGATCTTAACATGCATATTTCCAAGTGGTCCTTCCTTAAACCTTAGTGAGATCAAACCATACCAAAATCAGTGTGTAAATAAAAAAAATTATATTTCTATAGAAACTATCCTTAAAATATCTATAAACTGAAAAAAGAAAATGTATATATCGTATGAGCACCTAAAAGAACAAACTTCCGTTAAAACTGAATATCCTAAACTGACATGACACTCATACGAGCAATGTACTCATGAAACCTATTGGTTGGTACTCCCCTAGTAAGAGAATCTGTAATCTTGTAGTATGTTCTAATGCGCTTTATATACAACTATTCACTCCATTCTTTATTTAACAACCATGAGCTTGATTTTTATATGCCTAGACTTCTTCCAGCTCTTATTGTTATTAAAATATAACACAACGAAATTATTGTCACAAAATAATCTATGTGATTGTCCAATACCATCCACTATATGCAATCCCGTGACAAAATTTTACAGTCTTATTCCATGATTAGATGTATCATATCATGTTATGAACTTTGCAGTCATGGTGAAAGATGATATATAAGAGGCTGTCTAGGACGCTTCTAAGATATGCCACCTCTAGCTTACATATAAGAATAGCCTGGCTTAGATTTCATACTATTTATGCATCCAGTAAAAAGCAGAGTCAATATACCTAATGATCTCAAAGTTTTCTGACCGCTGATATATAAGCATGTATTCTTTTGTGTGGGATCATGTGGATGGCAGACAACACTAGAATGGGTGTTGAATAGGGTTGTCAACAAATAATAAGCTTTTTAGCACAATAAAAATCCTTCTATGAGTTGCCTAAATCTCAAATCGAGTTGCCTCAATTTATACTTAATCAACAATATAATATACTTGAATAAGTTTGCAGCGGTAATACAATAGTTCAAGCAAAAATTAGTAAGGAGTCAAAGATAAATGATCACAGTGTAGACCGGGAGATTTTATCCTGGTTCGGCCCAACTTTGGCCTACATCCAGTTCCCGGCCACCTTCGAGATTTAATCCCCTATTGCAACACACAATACAAGCACCTAGCTTCCATCGCTAGAAATTTCCATGCACTCACCTAGTTACAACCAACTAGGATTTCCAACACCAATTTTCCTTATAACTCGAGAATTACAAACTCAAGTCTTCTCCAAAGACGTACACAAAAGACATGAAAAGAGTGCCAGATTTTCTATATGCCAATAGTATATAAGTGTGAAACGTGGCTTAAGAAAATCTGAAACTTTTGATCAAATAAATGATATAAGTAAAACACGATGTGATCAAAAAGTATCTTGAAAGTTAATCCACTTGGGCTTTTAGAGATCTAGTATTCAAGATTTTAATCATTAAAAGAGTATGAATTTAAAACACAAACATAAAAAACAATAGTCTTGTGATTTGTATCTCAAAGAAGAAAGCTATTAATTTGGAGATCAAATAGAACACGTACTATTGAAAGGCTAAAATAAAAACGAAAATGATCGTAGAACAATTTAGCACAAGAGTTAAAATCAATAGCCTTTTAAAATAATAGAGAGCAAAAATCGAGCTTTGAGCACTTTGAGCAATATAGAGATTTCTTTTCAATAAGAGTTGTTTTTAAAACTCCTGAAATCCCAGCTATTTATAGAGAAAAAGTAGGATAAAATCTGCTCAAAAATAGGTTAAAATCAGCTCCAAAATTCAACTACAGCGGCTAGTTAACGGCTAGCAAAAATCAAGGAAGATTTCTAAATTTGTCTTTAGTTAACCTAGATAGTCGGCTATCTCTCCCAGATATGTGATTATGTTCTCAAATAGTCGGCTATTATTTTGACAGAGAGTTTGGAGAAAATCCCTGACAGAAATAGTTGGCTGACAGATTATAATAGTCAGCTATTTTTAGATACAGAAATTTTTATACTTAAAAATACTTCAAAAATAATTTATAAAAATTATATTATAGAAATATATTAAGTAATATATTTAAAATCATTTTTCAATGAATTTTTCATGTGAGAGGGAGAGATATACTATGGCTTTAAATTTCTAAGTAATTACTCATACAAACACAACTTTAGCTCTTCATTCTTCCTTCTTTATCTTGAGCTAACTTCTCTTATTCTCACATCTTCATTTGATTCACGATTCAAGGACTTCATATACTTCATTTTGTGACTTTCTTGATTGTGGCTCTAAGTCTTTCAATTTGCTTCACAATGGCTTTGTTCTTCATATCTATAAATTAATCTATATACGCTTGAAATAAAACCATTTGTACACATATCACTTGTGCACATCATCAAAATCCACTTGGATGGGTCTCAATAACTCAACACACACTCTCTTTTTGATGATGACAACAAATGATATAAATATAAAAATAATATGAAATAAGAATATTACTTACGCTCCCCCTGCATAGATGCATGATTGCTATGGACATGTTACTCCCTATGCGTCAAAGATAGTTAGCAATAAGATATGATATATGCATAATTTTCATATTATTTTCAATTCAAGTAGTTCTAGTATTATTTTATAGGCTTTGTAAACTTTTTCTCCCCCTATGTCACATCAAAAAATATTATACCAAGTGTAATAATAAAGAGTGACATATGAATAATACCAAATTTGATATATAACAAATGTATCATAATTACATAAGTGAAATGCCAAGTGTGAATCAAAATGATTATAGCATAATATTGAATGTTTCAATATACATTCAATAATAATTTTTCAATATTTGCACAAGAGGAATTTTCAATTTGTTATAGATATGCAAAAGGATATACCTTAGCACGCATATTTTGCTACATGAACATAAGAATTTTTAACAATCATGATCAAGCAAACTAAGCCATCACATCGGTTCCAAACCAAAATGTTACATAACTTTCTCACATAAAAGTAGAAAATTTGTTAGAAATTAACGATTATAGCAACATATTAATATAAACCATCAACGAGTAGTTCAAATATAACATTGTTCAAAATAACATAAGTAAGCAAGCAATCAACATGACATGAAGCTATTCCCCTCGAATCTCCTTCTTGAGTTCCTCGAGCTCTTCTTTGACTTCTTCAATTATGGCATCGGTGATGTCATGCCATTGCTTCATGGTCTCTTTAAGTCTCTCAATCCTTTGAATAACATCATCCCTTATGCTACTGGAGCGATCATTTGCTTGAATCTCCATTTTCTCAAGCCTAGCAATTATGGCTTTTTTGAAATGAAAGCATATACGATCGGATGTCTTCAGAGAAAGAAGCTTCACCTTGCTCCATTGGTTGCCTCTTCTCAGCTTTTTCTTCTTGTTGTGCTTATTTTTCTCCTTCACCATCTTCTTCTTGTTGTGCTTCTTTTTCTCCTTCACCTTCTTCTTCCTCTTCATCACTATCCTCTCCATAGACCAGATCTATACTAAGTCACATTCTATTGAGTGCTCCCGAATCAAATAAAGTCATAGGTTCAATAAAATGTGTTTCAATCTCAATGTCTATGCCAACGGAGATGAAGATATAGGTGAGATAATGGCCGTGATTATTGTTTTTTGATGATTCAAATTGAGAGGACATCATTCCCACGCTGCTCGGTCGAGCAGCACGCTGCTCGGTCGAGCAGCTTGTCGCCCAGGTCGACAGAGCGCTGAGAAGATTTTGGGGGAAGTATTCTCTGTACCACTCGGCCCGAGTAGCTTTGCTACTCGGCCGAGTTGATTTTGACTCAGTCCGAGTAATTTGGATTCTCGACTGAGTGTGTCTGGCTCGGCATCAGCTGATACGGTCGTCTTCCGCTGCTCGACCGAGCAGCGGGTCGACTCGATCCGATTTTTTCTGGGCCCGCGCACGACCTGCGACGGCCTGGATTTGTTTTTCCTGTGTCGTTTTGTTTTGCTTTGATCTAGACCATCCGACGTTGAGGGTTTAAGGTAGCCGTCATTCCTTGAGAGGTTAATGCGAGTTTCTTAGCAGGAGATTGTAGTTCTTGCAACCCCATTGGATTTTGGGAGAGTGTTTTAGGGTTTGTGTTCTTGAGAGAAAGGTGAGATTTTTCCTTCTCTCTTCTTCATTGATTTCTTCCTTTTGAGTGGATTCGTGTGGGCTTGCTCTGTTTGGCAAGTTATTACTCACGTGTGAGGGAGCGATTTGTAACCCTAATTGTTTGGATCTCTCTACTAGTGGAATCGTCTCGGGTTGGATTGCTGGATGTAGGTTGTTTACAACTGAACCAGGTTAAATTCTTTTGTGTCTGCGTTTGATTTAATTGTTGCTGTGATTCGTTTGCTACTTTCTATTGCAAGGTCATTTGGGAATTTTTGTTGGGACTTTGAGATTAGATTTTTGCTAGCCTGATATTCCTGATCAATTTATTAGGGTTGGTTTTCTGCATTGATCTCAAGACATTTTCGGATTTTTTCCCAACAAGTGGTATCAGAGCTTGTGGTTTCATTGCAAAGGAAGTTAGTGGCGAAAGAAAGATGGTGTCTTTGGCAACTTTGAACATTGAGAAGTTCACCGGCCGAAATGATTTTCGGATTTGGTAGACAAAGGTGAAGAATGTTCTTATGCAGACGGGCTGTTATCAGATTGTATTCGATGTCTCGAATATCGATAAGGAGGTGACTGCATCTGCTAGGGCAGAGATGGAGAGGAAGGCGTACAGCGCGATTCAGTTGTCGTTATCAGATAATGTTCTGAAGGAAGTCCTGGATGAGGCGACGGCATCTGATATGTGGAAGAAGCTTGAGGGACTCTATATGCAAAATTCTTTTATGAGTCGCCTATACTTGCTTCAGCAGCTGTATACTCTCAAGATGAAGTCTGGTTCAGCGGTGAAGGATCACATGGATGAATTGAACAGGATTGTGCTAGAGTTGCGTGGTATGGATGTGAAGATTGAAGATGAGCAACAAGAGGTTATCTTGTTGTGTTCATTGCCTGAAGAGTATAATCAGTTTGTTCGGTCGATGATTTACAACCGGACTACTCTCACCGTGGAAGAGGTGAAGGCGGCGCTTCACACAGAGCAACTATGTGGCAAGGTTCAAGGTAGAGATCATGTGAGTAACCGCGAGGAGGCATTGCATGTGAGAGGTCGACAGGAAAGGAGAGGAGGCTTCAGGAAGAATAATGACTGCTCCAAGTCGAGACATTCACAGGATAGATTTGCGAACATCACATGCTACAATTGCCATAAGAAGGGTCATTATTCAAGTCATTGTCCTATCAAGAATAGGAAGAAAGGAAAGGAAACCGAGAAGGATCCCGGTTCGGCATCTTTGGTTATTGATGGTGAGCAGGTTCATGATGAAGATCGAGATACCGAGATTTTTGCTGCGGGGATTGCAGGTGATGCCAACATGGCATGGCTCATGGACAGTGGATGCTCATATCATATGACTCCTCATAGGAGTTGGTTCACGACATACCATTCCAAGCAAGATGGAGGCTCAATCCTCATGGGGAACAATGCAGTGTGTAAAATTGCGGGTATTGGAACCGTTCGGATTAAGATGCATGACGGCATAGTGCGTACACTTGCCGATGTGAGGCATGTCCCAGATTTGCGGAAGAGTCTAATCTCCATAGGCGTGTTGGACAATGCCGAATGTAAGTCAGTCTTTGAAAAGGACCAACTTCGTGTTTCTAAAGGAGCCATGGTTGTGATGAAAGGAAAGAAGGTTGGAAACCTATATGCCCTTCAAGGTACCACAGTTGAAGGCGAAGCAGACGTAAGCACTTCGAGCGTAGTTTCCGGAGGTTCGGCCAAGTTGTGGCATTATCGTTTGGGTCATCCATGTGACAAAACGCTTGATGTACCCCGAAGAAGAAAGTTGATTGAAGGCTCGAATGAGAGTGTTGAATTCTGCGAATCCTGTGTGTACGGTAAGAAGACAAAGCTGCAGTTTAACACGGGGAAGCATACTAGCAAAGGACCACTTGACTATGTACACACCGATGTGTGGGGACCGTGCCCGGAGCCGTCAAGAGGGGGAGCTAAGTATTTTGTCTTGTTTATTGATGATTACTCTCGAAAAGTTTTGATGTATCTAATGAAGTCAAAAGACCAAACTTTTGATATGTTTAGAGAGTGGAAGACCATGGTGGAGAAGCAAACCGGAAGGCACGTGAAGGTGCTTAGATCTGACAATGGAGGTGAGTTTATCTCGAGGGAGTTTGGAAATTTCTGCAAACTCCATGGGATCCGCAGACACTTTAGTACACCCGGTGATCCGCAGTCGAATGGTGTGGTGGAGCGGATGAATAGAACATTGTTGGAGAGAGTGCGGTGTTTGAGGCACTCAGCTGGTTTGGCGAAGGAATTCTGGGGAGAGATACTCTCGACTGCTGTGCACATTGTGAATAGAGTTCCTTCAGTAGCGATTGGCTACAAGATCCCTGAGGAGATGTGGAGTGGTGAAGCTGGTGATTATTTGTACTTGCGCATGGTGGGTTGCCCGACATATGTACATGAGAGGGACGACAAGTTGGATCCAAGAGCAAAGAAGTGTGTCTTCCTTGGATATGGCCACGTCGTTAAGGGATATCGTTTGTGGGATCCAGAGGGTCAGAAAGCGATAGTGAGCCGACATGTCATTTTTGATGAGGATGCAATGCTCAGGATGGAGCATTCTCACTCAAAAGAGGACACGTCCGCAGAGAAGATTTCACCGGAGAGGGTTAGTCTTCCGGTCCAGCCCACTCAACGACCAGGCAAAGAGTTGATGGTCGATGCTCCTTTTGATGGAGATGATGAGGTCCATGTTGAGGACCATGTGCATACACCTAGTACATCTCAGGTACGCGTTGACACTATGCAGGTGATGATGGAACGCGGAGATCGAAGAGGGTGAAGAAAGCGCCAGAAAGATTCGGCTCATGGGATTATGCCAGATATTCTTTCGATGATATGACGTCGTATGCACTCAACCTAGAGCATGAGGAGCCAGCAACATATGGTGGAGCCATAGTCTCAGGAGATGCCGCTCAGTGGCAAGGAGCTATGGAGGAGGAGATGTAGTCTCTTCACCGGAACGACACTTGGGATTTGGTGCCGTTGCCTAGCGAGAAGCGTGCTATTGGTTTTCGTTGGATATACACGGTCAAGGAAAGTTCAGCTCAAGATGGGAACAACGTCAGGTATAAGGCACGGTTGGTGGCCAAGGGATTTGCACAACGGAAGGGTAAGACTACAACGAAATATTTTCACCAGTTGTGCGACACACGTCCATTCGTGTGTTATTGGCGCTAGTTGCTAGCATGGACATGGAGTTGGAGCAACTAGATGTGAAGACCGCTTTTCTGCATGGAGACCTCGATGAGGAAATTTATATGCAGCAGCCTGAGGGGTTCAGGTTGAAGGAAAACAGACCTTGGTGTGCAGATTGAAGAAATCGTTGTACGGGTTGAAGCAGTCACCCAGGCAGTGGTACAAACGATTCGATAGCTTCATGATGGGAGTAGGCTTCGAGAGGAGCATCAAGGATCAATGTGTGTATGTTCGCACACTTGAGAATGGCCAGAGGGTTTATTTGTTGCTCTATGTGGACGACATGCTAATTGCTTCTAATAGCATGTCAGAGGTGAAGAAGCTGAAGGAGAAGCTAAGGCAAGAATTCGACATGAAGGATTTGGGGCCCGCTAAGAAGATTCTCGGAATGGAGATTGTTCGAGATCGAAAGAAGCATAAGCTCAGATTGTCACAGAAGGGGTATATTCAGAAGGTACTAGCCCGGTTTGGGATGAATAGTGCGAAGCCCGTGACGACACCTTTGGGAGCTCATTTTCAGCTGTCGGCGAGTCAGTTGCCAAGCACTAATGAGGAGAAGACTTACATATCTCAGGTGCCATATGCGAGTGCAGTAGGAAGCTTGATGTATGCGATGGTTTGCACACGTCCAGATATTGCACATGCCGTTGGAGTGGTTAGTAGGTATATGGCTAATCCTGGCAAGGAGCATTGGCAGGCCGTCAAGTGAATTCTTAGATATCTGCGAGGCACAGCGAGTGTCGGGATCCTCTATGGGAGAGGAGACGGAAAGGTGCTGATAGGTTACTGCGATAGTGACTACGCAGGTGATAGAGACAGGCGGTGATCTACCACGGGGTATGTGTTCAGTTTGGGCACTACCGCAGTATTGTGGAGGTCGATCTTACAGTCTGTGGTTGCGTTATCAACCACAGAGGCCAAGTTGATTGCAGTGGTTGAAGCTGTGAAGGAGGCCAAGTATTTGAGGAGTTTGCTGAGAGATTTGGAGGTACCATAGAGTTCGTCACATGTGCATTGTGACAGCCAGAGTGCCATTCATCTGGCGAAGCACCAGGCATACAGTTCGAGGACGAAGCATATTGAGGTGCGTGATTCCTTCCTTGAGTTGGAGAAGAAGGAGATAGAGCTTCAGAAGATCCCAACTGATTTGAACCCCGAAAATATGTTTACCAAGCCAGTTCCTGCCGTCAAGCTCCAAGTTTGCTTGGAGCTAATTTCTCTTTTGGCTTAGGTGGCGCCAGAGGGTGCGATTTCCGAGACGATGATGATACTAGAGAGATGGTGATGTTGCGCAGCGTGGAGATGCCAGAGTTAGTGGTGATGAGATTTGAATCAAGGTAGAGTGTTGTTTTTTGGTGATTCAAATTGAGAGGACATCATTCCCAGGCTGCTCGATCGAGCAGCACGTTGCTCGGTCGAGCAGCTTGTCACCCGGGTCGACAGAGCGCTGAGAAGATTTTGGGGGAAGTATTCTCTGTACCACTCGACCCGAGTAGCTTTGCTACTTGGCCGAGTTGATTTTGACTCGGTCCGAGTAATTTGGATTCTCGACCGAGTGTGTCTGGCTCGGCATCAGCTGATACGATCGTCTTCCGCTGCTCGACCGAGCAGCGAGTCGACTTGGTCCGATTTTTGCTGGGCCCGCGCACGACCTGCGACGGCCTAGATTTGTTTTTCCTGTGCCGTTTTGTTTTGCTTTGATCTGGACCATCCGACGCTGATGGTTTAAGGTAGCCGTCATTCCTTGAGAGGTTAATGCGAGTTTCTTAGCAGGAGATTGTAGTTCTTGCAACCCCATTGGATTTTGGGAGAGTGTTTTAGGGTTTGTGTTCTTGAGAGAAAGGTGAGATTTTTCCTTCTCTCTTCTTCATTGATTTCTTCCTCTTGAGTGGATTCGTGAGGGCTTGCTCCATTTGGCAAGTTATTACTCACGTGTGAGGGAGCGATTTGTAACCCTAATTGTTTGGATCTCTCTACTAGTGGAATTATCTCGAATTGGATTGCTGGATGTAGGTTGTTTACAACCGAACCAGGGTAAATTCTTTTGTGTCTGCGTTTGATTTAATTGTTGATGTGATTCGTTTGCTACTTTCTATTGCAAGGACATTTGGGAATTTTTGTTGGGACTTTGAGATTAGATTTTTGCTAGCCCGATATTCCTGATCAGTTTATTAGGGTTGGTTTTCCGCATTGATCTCAAGGCATTTTTGGATTTTTCCCCAACAGTGATGTAGTGGGGAAGTGAAGTTTACAGAGGTCGCACTATGAATGATGTTGTTAAAGACGATCTGAGCCCAATTCACTTTAATTTTCGCCAACATTGCATATACCTGTAACGGCCTGTATTTTTTTAGACGTGTGTAGAATCGCGCGTATCAGTATTTTACTTCTGTCGTTCGGATAATCTTTTCGTCCGTGCTTTTGTTACGCGTCGACGCGTACAAATATCTGAATTTCATTTATCCCGTATCCTAATTAATTAACTACTTAATTTAACAAATCCGTTTAACTTAATTATCTCGCTAATCACAACTTCCTAATCACTTTCATTATTTACTAATTAATTAATTTATTTTTAATTACCTTATTTTGATAATTACTATAATTCAACTATTTTACCATTCACATTAATTTTACTAAATCACTTTGATCCTTTAACCTCATATCCTACTCATCATTCACGTTTAAGGAGTGAACCCAATTGTAGCCAGATTCATTTCACTTGATTAAGTCAACACACCATTTAATTCAGTCCTAATCACTAACTTGCACATATTAAAATTGTCTCTGCTCTTTCTTTGAATAAGGAGGAGAATTGTAACACGTTGTTAGCCAGATGCATTCTCTTGTTTAACGTCAACAAACACCAATTAATTTCTTTGACAAAGTGGGAACCGTCTCCCTGCTAATCTCCTTTGTCGGCAGCCTGAGAAAACGTGGGATTCATTTCCACGTTCATCTCCCTCAATCAATCTTCCAACAACTAACAAAATTAAAATTGTCTATGCCAACAAACTTCTTCTTAAGGCAGTATCTCCACTGCTAACCCATCTCTTCCCTGCAAACAAATTCAACCAGCAACCATTTTCCCAAATCCTTCCCAAACACAAAATTAAAGTCAAACCCGCTCAACCAAAATCTGTTCATCATCCTCCACAAATTCTCAAAATCAATTTCAGCCCCGAATCAAACGAAACCCAAATCAGCCAACCAATCAACCACAATCAAACACAAAATCCATCATCTCACCAAGAATCCATTTCCCAAACTCAAAACCAGATCTGAAAACCCAAAATTTCAGATCTAACAAACAATTTCAGATTCAGATTCAAAGAACAGAAATAAAAAACAAATAGGGTTTTGAAACCCAAACCAAAACTTCATCTTCAACCTCTTCCTCTTTCCTCCTCTTCCCTTGGCCGCATCTCCCCTCCCCCTCACCTACAAGCAGCGCGCGCCGCTGCCGGAATCCATGCGCCGTCAGAAGGAGCCGCCGCCCAGCCCCTGTTGCGCCTCCGTCTGCCGGAAAAGACCCCACGCATGCGCCCAGGCCGCCGCCCTACGCCACAGGCAGCCGCTCGCATCCACCCCCCGCCGCCTGCCAGAGGAAGCCGTGCCGCCCGCTGTCGCTGGAGGAGAACAGCCGGAGCCGCCTCTTCCCTCCTCCCGTCACACACAGGTGAGAAGATCCATCCCCTTTGTTTTTCGCATGAACCGTTGTTAGTTGCCTGCAAACAATTGAAACACAAAAAAAAGAGAATGGGGACGAAATGTTAGGACAGAGAAGTGAGAAGCCTGAGAAATTTATTGAAGGGGTTAAACAATGAATAAGAAAGGGGGAAGAGGTGACAGTGTGATAAATTGATGGGGATAGTGCCTTGCTTATTAAAGGATGAATAAAATAATATGGAGTACAGCCTTAGTAATTTGAGAAAGAAATGTGCAGCATGCAAACGAAATAGAGGAAGGGGTTAGCCTATAGTTGGAATAATAGAGTGTGTCAGCCTTATAAATATCAATGAATGAATATGGAAAAGAGAGAGCTAGATAGGCTTATATATTATTATATGATTAACATGTTACTTGTTACCCCTAGGTCAAAAATTAGTGTGTGAATAATTTAATGCTATGTCTAACTATATGATTAGCTTAAAGTTATTATTAAATTGTTATTAGCTTGTTAATATTAATAATTACTCTAGCATGTATCAACTTTGTAAATGATGATTAGTGTAATAAAACCAGTATAAAATAAGGCGCACCATGTTAGTATAACCCCATATAAACATCACCCTAGCCAACGAACCCAGTAAAATTAGGTGAACCCACGTTAAAGATCAACCCGATATTTTGACTTATCTCGCAATATATCTAATTCAGTGAATTGTTTAACCAAAATAGAGAACCAGCAGTACCAACACATAGTACCCGTCCAGACGAACATACGACAACCAATACCACCGGAAACATGCAAGTGATACTTGCCAGTAAATGTTTTAGGCCACGTTTTTAGGCCAATTTGTCTGTTAGCGTAAAAGAGACTAGACAGTGAAATGATAGCTGTCTAGACGCCCTATTTGATCTAGTTTGACAACGAAACTAGATCCGACACTTTACTTGCTTTCATTCATGCTGCCATGCCATGTTTAACTTTCAATTAACGGTACACACTTTAACTGCTCATCACATGTCATGTCATGTCATGTCATGTGTTCTTCGTGATTGAGTAGCACACGCTACAAATGTTATTGCTATTGAGGCTAGGAACCTGCTTTTGTGGGCACAACCCTATGCCATATTGAAAAACACTTCCTGGATCGTGATCCAGAAGCGAGCACAGTGTTGTTGAGAAACCAACGCTCGATATACGTGGAGGGGTAGGGTTAAGCGATCACTTGAGTGTAGAAGTGTGCCCGTACAGCCGCTTCAGCCAAAAGGCGTAAACCCTGTGCACAAAGTGAATGGATAATGTTTCGTGTTTCTGTTACTTGTATTGCATGCTTCATGTCATAATAAAATTGCTGCATCCTTAAAATGTCATATCACCTCATTATATTAGAACTGTTAGCTGTTTCAGTTTGTTATATCCTTGCACAAAAGTTCTCCGCTTCCCTTGGGAGACTTTTGCTGACATGTGCCCTTTTCTCTTTGGGTGTCACATGTCAGACTTTGAGACCGAGCAGGTAGTAGAGGACGAGCAGTTCGTTGACGCTGAGTTTGAGGTACCTGCAGAGACCGAGTTCGAGGACACTGGTGACCAGTCCTAGACCCGTTTGGAGTCTCCCCTTAATTGTTACCTTTCCTAAGTTGTTGTTAGGTTTCGGTGCGTAGCACCTATCTCTCTTTGTTTTGTTTAGCCATGCTTTAGGCCTATTGTTCAGACTTGTACTTTTCTGACTATCTGTGATGTTGTAATATTTGTTGGATGTTGTTGGTGGATATTTTCTTATCTGCTTTATTATTGTTGTTGTTTCGTCGCAATGCAAGGAGCTAGATCCGACATTTATCATGTTGCACAACTACCATGTCATGTTTAATTTCCATTAACGGTACACAAATTAATTGTCATGTCATCGCATCCTTTAAGTGTTCCCGTGATTGCGTAGCTCCGCTACACCTTGTGAAATGATTGAGGCTAGGTGCACCCCTATGCCAAATGAAATACGCTCCTGGTTTGTGATCCAGGAAACGAGCTCTTGTGCGGGGCAACCCTGGCTCATTTACTGAGCTCGTGTACAGGGACCCTGGCTCGTTTACATGTGGGGGAGGTAAGAGTTAAGCGGCCATTCAACTGGGAGTCTGCCCGATCAGCAACTGCAGTTGTAAGTCGTAAACTCTGGGTTCTGGGGTAGTGTTAAGCGGCCAATCAGTGTGAATGTCCAACACTTCAGCTGTAAGGCGTAAACATCTACAAACAACGTGAAACATGACTAGTGAAAAGATTGAGATTGTTAGTAGCTTGGCTACTCTTGACATGCCCTGATAAATTTTTCTCTTGTACTTATTGTTTCACCATGTCTTACTTGTGCACTCATACTATAACTGCCATGTCATGCATACTATAACTGCTAGGTTGTTAGTTTGCCTTACTTTCAGTTTCCTTGTCCAAGTCTTTTAGACTTGCTGACATGTGCCCCTTTACTCTTTTAGATGACACATGTTAGATCCCGAGCCTGAGTACATTGTTGAGGACGAGGTGTTTGCTGACGTCGAGCCCGAGCCTGTGTTTGGCGAGGAGTACGTGGACACTGGGGACCAGTCCTAGTGTCTTCGTTGAGCTTTCCTCTTTTGTTTTAGACTGTTGTAGTTGTCGGTGTGTGGCACCTATACTTTGTTATGTTGTCCCTTTTGTTGGCCTTGTTCTGGGCCTTTAGACTCTTTCTTTTAGCCTGGTGGCTTTTCTGAATGTTGAACTTATCTTTAGTGTTGGACAAATTCTGAGATTTGAGATTTTATTTCTGTCTCTCCTTGTGTTATTATTGTTGTTCCGTTTGTGGTTACAGGGACCTGCTTATGTTTTATTGACGCTTATCGGGTTTGGGGCTTCACAGCTCCACTCTCGTGAGGACCTTTTCACGTCTCGCCTCCATTTTAGGGAAGCGGGGCATGACAAGTGAAGAATAGATAAGTCGAAAAATAGCAATACGTCGGAGATAGCGCAACATGTGATTTTCTTTTGGGTTGTCTCATGAGAGCTGGGGCTCTCGAACATTCAGCCGTCCTTCATAAAGACACTCTTAATTTCGGACTGGAGCTGGAATTTAATTTCAGACAACTCTGAGTGTACAAACACAAAGATATTTATTGAATGTACAAACATAACAATATTTATTGAAAATATTTGTGAAAATGCTCGGCGTTCCACGGATGGGCTAATTCCTCCCCATCCATGTGCGCCAAAATATAGGTCACTGGTCCAATGATGTCTGTTATTGTGTAGGGGCCTTCCCATTTTGCGGAGAGCTTTCCTTGGAGGCCGATCTCCAGTCTGAAGGTCGTGTCTCTGAGGACGAGGTCGTCGACTCTGAAGCGTCGCTTCCTCACGCGGGAGTTGTAGTACCTTGCCATCCTCTGGCTATGCTTGATAAGGTTTGTTAGAGCACGACCCATTACCCCGTCGATGAGCTCAATGTTGATGTCGAGACCCTCTTCATTTGCTTCTTCGTTGGAGTACTAGAGCCAGGGGGATTCCTCGCCAACCACCACTGGGACGACGACCTCCACCACCATAAGCCAATATGAAGGGGCTCTCATCGGTTGAAGCTTTGTATATGGTGCGGTAGGACCAGATGATACTGGGTAGCTCATCAGGCCAAGATCCAGGGGCGCTGCCGACCTACTTCTTCAAGGACTTAAGGATGGACTTGTTCGCTGCTTTGGCCATGCCATTGCATTGTGGATGCGCCACTGAGGCGAAGTGCAGATTGATGCCCCAATCCGAGCAGAAGCTTCTGAAGTCTACGGAGTCAAACTACTTCCCGTTGTCTTTCACTATGGAGCAGGTACCCCCAAAGCAACATTTAATTGACTTCTAGACGAAGTTCTTCATGTCCTTCCAGGTGATGTGTGCCAGTGGCTCCGCCTCGATCCATTTGGTGAAGTAGTCGACGGCGACGATGAGAAACTTCCTTCCTCCTATT
The DNA here is from genome assembly GCA_030789695.1 of Scilla litardierei. NCBI lineage: Eukaryota > Viridiplantae > Streptophyta > Magnoliopsida > Asparagales > Asparagaceae > Scilla > Scilla litardierei. Next base: position 411,680,490 of record CM061142.1, read on the forward strand.
ACCAAGGGGAAGGGTTCGAGGATGTCGAGGCCCTACTTGGCGAACGGGACCGGGATGAGGATCAGAATCAGGTCGAAGGGCGGTATGGTTGTATGTTTGAAGAATCTTTGGCACTCCTCGCACCGCTTGATGTACTTGGTCGCATCCTTCAGCATGGTCAGCCAATAATAGCCCTGTCAGATCGCCTTGTGCACCAAGGTGTGGCCACCGTACTGATTCCCGCAAAGCCCTTCATGTATCTCACGGATGACCTCCTCCGCTCTTCTTAGCCCAGGGCATTTCAAATAGGGCAAGCCGTCATACCTCGCGTAGCTCTTTTGGTAGAGCACGCCACCGAAGATCACGAACGTCAAGGCATGTCTTCCAATCTTTCACACCTCTAGCCTGTCTTCTGGTAGGGCTCCGGTCTCCAGCTAGGCAACGATCGGGCTCATCCATGATAGTTCCAGGTCTATGCACATCAGCTCGGCCTCCTCTATGCTTGGTGTCAGCATGTTCTCGATGTAGATAGCTTTTCCAATCTCGGCCGGCAAAGAGGATGCCAAATTTGAGAGGGCATCAGCTCGGAGGTTGTTCGACCTTGGCAGATGCTAGACTGTCGCTTTTCTAAATTTGAGGAACTCGGCCCGGGTGCACTTCAGGTACAGCTTCATCAGATCCTCCCTCACTTCGAAGCTGCCTTCAATTTATTGGACGACGAGCCTCGAGTCGGCAAGCACCTGGCAGAGCTTCAGCCCGTTGATGGCAGCCTCGTACTCTACCAAATTGTTGGTCATCGAGAAGTTGAAGCTGGGTGCGTACTCTAGTAGGCTTCCCTCTGGGGTCTCTATTACGATGCCAGCCTTGCTTCCTGACCCCGTGGCCGATCTACTGACGTGGTCAACCCACATCTTGCCTTCGGACTGAGTGGAAGTTGATGGAGGTTTCTCGTTAGCGAGCAGATGCTGTTGTGTGTCCGACTGATCATCGGGCGTAGCTTCGCCAATCTCTTTGACAATGCACTCTGCTACGAATTCTGCCAATGCCTGACCCTCGATCGCTGCCTTGGGCTTATAGATGATGTCGATCTCGCTGAGCTCGACACTCCAATTTAGTATTTGGCCTGGCTCTTCAGCCTCCTCAGATTCTTTTCAAGTGGCAAGTTGTTGTAGACGATAATGGAGTGCGCCTGGAAGTAGGGCCGAAGCTTCCTCGTCGACAGATTCAGGCAGTGTGCAAACATCTCGATGGGGCTGTAGCGGGTCTCCACCTCCTGGAGCAACCAACTTGCATAGTAGACCGGCCTCTGGATGCCCCCGTACTCTTTGACTAGGACCAAACTGACTGCTTCTTCAGTCGTGGCAAGATAGAGGCCGATCTGCTCTTATTCTTCCGGCTTTACGAGTAACGGCGGGCTCTATAGATAGGCTTTCAGTTCGCCAAAAGCTTAGGTGCATGAGTCGTCCCACTTAACCTCCTTCCTTATTCTCTTCTTCTAGTCGAGGGCCTTCCGTAGAATCTTGAAGAACGGGAGGGACCTCTCGGTGGACTTCGACAGGAATCTCCCCAGTGCGACGATCCGGCCGTTTAGCTTCTGCAAGTCTCTGATGGTCTTTGGCTTGCCCATGTTGATGAGAGTGGATATCTTGTTGGGGTTGGCCTCGATTCCTTGCTTGGTGATCATGAACCAGAGGAACTTCCCAGACCGGACGCTAAATACGCACTTTTCTGGGTTGAGCCGCAGGTTGTAGCGCCTCACCTTTTGAAAGGTCTCCTCAAGGTCGACGAGATGATCATCGGTCTTCTTTGACTAGACCAGCATGTCCTCTGTAACGACTGCTTTTCATGTATCTGGATTATATATATATATAATATATGTTTTGGTGGATTTTCTCCTCATGTGTGGTTTTCGTCTCCATAGGTTTCATTTTCGATCGATTCGTCGTATTTCTCGCTCCTTCCTTAGGATTGTCGATTTCGAAGTAAGTCACTCGTGACGGACTTCTTAACGGTCGTATCTAACTGTTAGATCAAGCCTAGGAGTCTTAGGAATCGATCCCGGGGCCCCGCGCTCCGTATCGGTACTTTTCTGTGCTCATTAGCCGGTGTAAGAAGGGCCACCGAGCGACTAGATGACGATCCAGTCGGTCGGCAATCCTTCTTGGACCGACTAGTTAGCTTTCTAAATTTTCTCAGGAGTTACTGTTTATCGTTAGTCGGTCTAAGAACGTTGGTTGACCGACTAGGTTGCAAACTAGTCGGTCAGCAATGCTTCTTGAACCGACTAACTCATCCAATTATTTTTGTATCAGTTACTGTTTACTCTTAGTCGGTCTAAGAACGTTCATCGACCGACTAGTTGCCAAACTAGTCGGTCAGTACTTGTTCATGGACCGACTAACTCTAAATCCTATTTTCGTTCAGGAGTTACTGTTTACACTTAGTCGGTCTGCGTTGGTCGACCGACCGACTAGTTGCCAAACTAGTCGGTCAGTGGTTGTTCTTTGACCGACTAACCAGTGTTAAAACCCTAATTTCTGGGCAGCCGCCAGCTCAACCTATAAATACCCAACCCAAACGTTTTCATCTTCTCCAACACGACCCTAAACCCTAGTTTCTTCCCCTCTAAGCCCCCATCTTCCTCCAAGCTTCAATCCTTCATTCCAAACCCTAAATCCATCATCCAACCCATCCATTCACTCCATCTACCCCTCCTCTTCCCCAAATCTCCATTGAAATCCATCAAAACCCCCAAATCACCCAAAACCCTAGTTTCTCCAAACTTCCCCAATCATTTCCAGATCTGGTCCTAGGGTTCCCCGGAGTGTTTCTTCCGCCTCCTCTCGGTGAGAAATCGATCTACCGTTGTTTTTATAACTTAGTTATATTTTTATGAAACCCTAATAATAATTCATGTTGTTTGTTGATTGGTCCCCCAAAACAGCGATTCCCTCGTAGATAGCATCCGAGTGACGAAGTGATCGTCGATCCCCGGTGCTAGGCAAGTGAAACTTGCCACTTAGGGTTTAGGCCATGTTTTAGGCCATTTGCATGTTGTAGGCGTAAAAGAGGCTAGGCGACGAAATGATACTCGCCTAGGCGCAAATTGGGGAACTAGCTTGACAACGAAGCTAATTCCGACTTTTAGCATGTTGCACAATTACCATGTCATGTTTACTTTCAATTAACGGTACGCGAATATGTCATGTCATTGCATTTCGCCTGTCACGTTTAATTTAATTAACGGTACGCAAATAAAATGTCATGACCTCGCATTCTTTAGATATTGCTGTGATTGCGTAGCTTCGCTACAATGTTGTGTTCCTGGCTCGTGTTCCAGAAGCGGGCCATGTGTTGGTTGATAGCCAATGCCCGAATTGCGTGTTCCGGCTAGGTGTTCCCTACGCCATACTAGTGTTCCTGGCTCGTGACCAGAAGCGAGCATAATGAGTTGCTAACCCCAACGCTCGATACATTGAATTGTGAACTAAGAATGCGAGCTCAATGGCGGGGCAACCCTAGGCTCACTAGATGAGCTCAATGTGCAGGGACCCCAGGCTCCATTTCGTGTGAATATTGGGTAGTGTTTAGTGCCGATCGGTCTGAAATGCTATGCCATTTAGCGAATGGCGTAAACACCTACAACAATGTGAATTGATTGAGAATGTTAGTAGCGTGGCTACTTTTGTCTTGTCTTGTCCCGATGGTTGCTCTCATGTACAAATTGTCTTGCCTTGTTTTAAATTGTGCACTCATGTTATAACTGCCATGTCATGCATACTAAACTGTTAGGTTGCTAGTTGCCTTACTTTCAGTTTCCTTGCCCAAGTCTTTTAGACTTGCTGACATGTGCCCCTTTCTCTTTTGGGTGACGCATGTTAGACCTTGAGCCTGAGTTGCCAGCTGAGGGTGAGGTGTTTGCGGACGCCGAGCTTGAGCCCGTGTTGGACGGGGAGTACGTGGACACTGGGGACCAGTCCTAGTGTCCCCGTGTGTTTTACTTTGTTAGATAGTTGTTTTGTTATCGGTGCGTGGCACCTATACTTTTTATGTCGTTGCTTTTGTTTGGCCTTGTTCTGGGCCCTTAGACTCTTTCTTTTAGCCTGGTGGCTTTTTCTGTGATGTTGAATATTTTGTGGACAAACTTTGGGATTGGTATTTCTTATCCGTCTATTATTATTATTATTGTTGTTTCGATTGCAATTACAGGGACCTGCTTATACTAAATTGACGCTTATCGGGTTTGGGGCTTCACAGCTCCACTCTCGTGCAGACCTTTTCACGTCTCGCCTCCACTTTAGGGAAGCGGGTCGTGACAGGTTTTAGTGGTGGCCCATGCAGGTCATTCTGTAACTGCGATTTTTGGAATAGCGATAATAATATTAGAATGTCCAATAAATTAAGTTCGACGTCCGAGTCATAAGCTATGAGTCTAATCTGATTTGTTCTCCGTGTCATTAGATGGCAGGAAGGCGTTTCACCCATGGTGGGGGCAGTGGTGCGCTCCCTCATGATGAGGAGCCTGAGCGGGAACCCACCAGCGGTGAGATGATGCGGATGATGTTGCAGATGATGCAAGTGCAGCAGGGCGTGCTTCTGCAAGTCCAGAATGCTCCACCTGCTCGAGCTGCCCGGGTTCTTCCGGATGTTCCTCGCTCTGAACCAGGAGCGAAGCAATTTCGGGAGCTGGGTCCAGCATATTTTGATGGTTCTGAGGGTCCTCTGGCGGCCGATGAGTGGATTCGGAACGTCGAGGACAATCTGAAGATGGCCAAGATCACCCCGGCTGGTTGGGTTGACTTGGCGAAGCGCCAGCTGAAGGATAACGCCAGGAATTGGTGGGATGCGGAAGAGAAGTTGTTGGTGGAGCCGATTGCTTGGGCTACTTTCAAAGCCAGATTTGAGGGTGAGTTCTTTCCGAAGGCTGCCAAGGAGGAGATGTTGCAGCGTTTTATCGATCTAAAGCAGGGGAACTCGTCGGTGGACTTGTACCACCAGGAGTTCATGAGGCTTAGTCGGTTTGCACCAAAGATGGTGCAGGACGCTGAGGAGCGAGCTCAGAGGTTTCTGCAGGGGCTTGCTTCAGAGCTCCAGAGCTTTGTGACCTCTTCTGACCGGGAATCTTATCAGAAGGTTTTGGTCGCTGCCAAGAGGCAGGAGCTGCTTGTGAACCAGAGGAAGGGGTCTGTTGTTGGTGCTGTGAGGAGGCCTGTGGAGCAGGCGAGAGCTGTGGTTAGACCTGGATTCAGGCCTAATCAGTCCGCTCAGTTTAAGAGGCCAGGAGGGTCTATTCCGAAGATCTGCCATTTCTGCGGCAGGCCTGGTCACGTCAAGGATCAGTGTCGGAAGTTTCTGGGCCAGTGTTTGATTTGCGGTGATGCTTCTCATGTCGCGAAGGATTGTCGGCATGCGGATCCGCTGCGGAGGGCTCCTGTTGCAGCTCAGCCATTGCAGCAGCGAGCGCCTGTTCCTACTGGACGTGGAGCAGCTCTTGTTCCGCAGAGGCAGGCTTTTCGGCAGGCTGTTCCGCCGAGGAGGCAGGCTTTTCTGATGACCGCTGCGGAGAGCGCGGCTGTGGATGAGGTTATCGCAGGTAATCCTCACTCTAGCTGTTACTTTCCTAGCTGGTTCTGATTGTTAGATTATGTTGTTTGCTTGAACATGGTTGTTTGTTAGATTAGGGTTTGATTGTTAATTGATTGATTAGGTGTGATTTTGGTTTGCACATTTCCTGCACGAGTCCTCTTTGACTCTGGTGCATCGATGTGCATTATTTCTCGGAGCTTCGTGGAGAGGCATTCCTTGTCGACGTCCCCTCTCCCCAAGAGTTGGAATATCGTTACAGGGAATGGTGTGGTCTCGGTGCATCGTGGTTGCAATTCTTGCTCGTTGGTGGTCTGTGGACATGAGCTTTTTACTGATTTCATTGTCCACGACATCATCAACTACGATGCGGTCTTTGGGATGGATTGGCTTGCGAGCTTCTATGCTACGATCGACTGCAGGAGGAAGAAGGTGGTGTTCGAGATTCCCGGACATCCAGTGTTTGAGTTCAGTCGTGGTAGCAGTTCGCTTGGTCCTGTCAGATTTCGGGCCAGGCCGGTGGAGGCTGTGGCTATGCAGATGGAGTTGGAGTGGCCAGCCGTGGTGCGAGATTTTGGCGACGTCTTCCCCGAGGAGATGTCTGGGTTGCCGCCTGATCGGGCTTTGGAATTTTCTATCGATCTTGTCCCAGGTGCGCAGCCGATTTCGAAGGCGCCGTATCGTATGGCACCTGCAGAGTTGGAAGAGTTGCGGAAGCAGTTGGATGAGCTGTTGCTGAAGGGTTATATTAATCCTAGTGTGTCTCCGTGGGGAGCACCGGTGTTGCTGGTTAAGAAGAAGGATGGTTCGCGTCGTATGTGCGTGGACTATCGGGGATTGAATGCGGTAACCATTAAGAATAAATACCCGTTGCCTCGCATCGATGATATTTTTGATCAGCTTGGAGGTTCGAGGGTGTTTTCTAAGTTGGATCTGAGAAGTGGTTACCATCAGTTGAAGGTGAAGAGGGATGACGTTCCGAAGACAGCGTTCAGGACGAAGTATGGACACTATGAGTTCGTGGTTATGCCTTTCGGCGTAACTAACGCGCCCGCAGTTTTCATGAATCTGATGAATCTGATTTTCTACGACTTTTTGGATAAGTTTGTCGTTATCTTTATTGACGACATTCTGATCTATTCGAAGTCGGAGGAGGAGCATGCCTCGCACTTGAGGACGGTGTTGGAGATTCTGAGGAAGCATCGGTTGTATGCTAAGTTTTCGAAGTGCGAGTTTTGGCTGGATAGAGTTGCTTTTCTCGGGCATGTGGTGACTGGAGATGGTATTTCAGTGGATCCCGAGAAGATTAGGGCCATCCGGGAGTGGCCTGTTCCGTCGTCAGCGTCTGAGATTCAGAGTTTCCTTGGACTTGCTGGTTATTATCGGCGATTCATTAAGGACTTTTCTCGTATTGCTGAGCCGATGACCAGGTTGACGCGGAAGGATGTTGCTTTTGTTTGGTCGGATGATTGTGAGGGTGCTTTTGGTGTTCTGAAGGAGAGGTTGACGAGTGCCCCTATTCTTGTTGTGCCTGATCGCAGCGGTGGATTTGAGATCTTTTGCGATGCATCTGGCAAGGGTCTCGGTTGTGTGTTGCATCAGCACGGGCATGTTGTGCCGTATGCGTCTCGTCAGCTTAAGGTTCATGAGAATAATTATCCGACGCATGATTTGGAGTTGGCTGCCGTTGTGTTTGCTCTTAAGATTTGGAGGCACTTCTTGCTGAGTGAGAAAGTGAAAATTTTCACCGATCACAAAAGCTTGAAGTATATTTTCACTCAGAAGGAGCTAAACATGCGACAGCGTCGATGGTTGGAGCTTATGGCGGATTATGATATTGATTTACAGTTTCACCCTGGCAAGGTGAATGTGGTTCCTGATGCGTTGAGTAGGCTTCCGGCGGTGATGATTTTGACCTCGCAGTGGAGATTGCAGCAGGATTTTTGCGAGTCTGGAGTGGAAATTGTTCTTCCTGGGGAGGCTTCTTCGTTGATGTACATGCAGGTACAGTCGACGATCGTGGATCGGATTAAGGCTGGCCAGGCCGGAGATCCGAAGTTGGTAAGGATTCGGGAGATGGTGGAAGCCGGTCTGCGGACTGACTTTTTGATTCATGAGGATGGCTCGCTGAGGTTTGGAGCCAGGTTGTGTGTGCCAGCTGGGGATATCAAAGAGGAGCTGATGGTGGATGCACACAGTTCGCCGTATTCTGTGCATCCTGGTGGCACCAAGATGTACCAGGATCTTCGTCTGAATTATTGGTGGCATGGTATGAAGAGGAGCGTGGCTCGGAGTGTAGCCAAGTGCTTGGTTTGCCAGCAAGTGAAGGCGGAGCATCAGCGTTCGGCCGGGTTGCTACAACCGCTTCCGATTCCGGAGTGGAAGTGGCAGCACATCACTATGGATTTCGTGACTGGACTACCTCGGAGTCCGAAGCAGAATGACGCGATTTGGGTGATCGTAGATCGATTGACCAAATCTGCGCACTTTATTCCATTTCGAGTGGGACAGTCCACGGAGGTGCTAGCGAGGAGATATATGGAGGAAGTCGTGCGACTTCATGGAGTCCCCGTGAGTATCGTGTCGGACAGAGACACGAGGTTCACATCTCAGTTTTGGCAGAGTTTGCAGAAGAGCTTGGGTACGCGTCTGAGTTTCAGCACGGCGTACCATCCGCAGACGGATGGCCAGTCCGAGAGGACAATTCAGATTTTGGAAGACATGCTGAGGGCGTGCATGTTGGTTTTCAAGGGTTCGTGGGAGGACCATCTACATTTGGTGGAGTTTTCCTACAACAACAGCTTCCAGGCGAGTATTGGCATGGCGCCATTCGCCGCTCTTTATGGGAGGAAATGTCGATCGCCATTGAGTTGGGATGACGTTGGTGATCGGGAGTTGTTGGGACCTGAGATGATCGTGGAGGCCGTGGATATCGTCAGGAATATTCGGGAGAGGTTGAGAATTGCTCAGGACCGTTTTAAGCATTGGGCGGATGCTAAACGTCGTCCTTTGGAGTTTCAGCCGGGTGACCATGTGTTCTTGAAGATTTCCCCGAATCGTGGTGTGATTCGTTTCGGGAAGCGTGGGAAGTTGAGCCCGTGATACATTGGACCGTTTGACGTTTTGGAGAGGGTTGGCGAGGTAGCGTATCGCTTGGCCTTGCCGCCATCTTTGGAAGGAGTTCACAATGTTTTCCATGTGTCGCAGCTTTGTCGATACATTAGCGATCCGTCTCATGCGGTGGATTTTTCGGAGATTACCGTTCACCCCGATATGACGTATGACCAGCATCCAGTGCAGATTCTGGACAGGCGTCAGAAATCGCTTCGGAACAAGATTGTAAATCTTGTGAGGGTGATATGGCGACACGGTTCACCTGGAGAGTCTACTTGGGAGAATGAGGATGAGATGTGAGAGCGTTTCCCACTTTTGTTCCCGGACTCGTGAGTTTTGGAAATTCCGAGGACGGAATTTTTCTTAAGTTGGGGAGGATGTAACGACTGCTTTTCATGTATCTGGATTATATATATATATAATATATGTTTTGGTGGATTTTCTCCTCATGTGTGGTTTTCGTCTCCATAGGTTTCATTTTCGATCGATTCGTCGTATTTCTCGCTCCTTCCTTAGGATTGTCGATTTCGAAGTAAGTCACTCGTGACGGACTTCTTAACGGTCGTATCTAACTGTTAGATCAAGCCTAGGAGTCTTAGGAATCGATCCCGGGGCCCCGCGCTCCGTATCGGTACTTTTCTGTGCTCATTAGCCGGTGTAAGAAGGGCCACCGACCGACTAGATGACGATCCAGTCGGTCGGCAATCCTTCTTGGACCGACTAGTTAGCTTTCTAAATTTTCTCAGGAGTTACTGTTTATCGTTAGTCGGTCTAAGAACGTTGGTTGACCGACTAGGTTGCAAACTAGTCGGTCAGCAATGCTTCTTGAACCGACTAACTCATCCAATTATTTTTGTATCAGTTACTGTTTACTCTTAGTCGGTCTAAGAACGTTCATCGACCGACTAGTTGCCAAACTAGTCGGTCAGTACTTGTTCATGGACCGACTAACTCTAAATCCTATTTTCGTTCAGGAGTTACTGTTTACACTTAGTCGGTCTGCGTTGGTCGACCGACCGACTAGTTGCCAAACTAGTCGGTCAGTGGTTGTTCTTTGACCGACTAACCAGTGTTAAAACCCTAATTTCTGGGCAGCCGCCAGCTCAACCTATAAATACCCAACCCAAACGTTTTCATCTTCTCCAACACGACCCTAAACCCTAGTTTCTTCCCCTCTAAGCCCCCATCTTCCTCCAAGCTTCAATCCTTCATTCCAAACCCTAAATCCATCATCCAACCCATCCATTCACTCCATCTACCCCTCCTCTTCCCCAAATCTCCATTGAAATCCATCAAAACCCCCAAATCACCCAAAACCCTAGTTTCTCCAAACTTCCCCAATCATTTCCAGATCTGGTCCTAGGGTTCCCCGGAGTGTTTCTTCCGCCTCCTCTCGGTGAGAAATCGATCTACCGTTGTTTTTATAACTTAGTTATATTTTTATGAAACCCTAATAATAATTCATGTTGTTTGTTGATTGGTCCCCCAAAACAGCGATTCCCTCGTAGATAGCATCCGAGTGACGAAGTGATCGTCGATCCCCGGTGCTAGGCAAGTGAAACTTGCCACTTAGGGTTTAGGCCATGTTTTAGGCCATTTGCATGTTGTAGGCGTAAAAGAGGCTAGGCGACGAAATGATACTCGCCTAGGCGCAAATTGGGGAACTAGCTTGACAACGAAGCTAATTCCGACTTTTAGCATGTTGCACAATTACCATGTCATGTTTACTTTCAATTAACGGTACGCGAATATGTCATGTCATTGCATTTCGCCTGTCACGTTTAATTTAATTAACGGTACGCAAATAAAATGTCATGACCTCGCATTCTTTAGATATTGCTGTGATTGCGTAGCTTCGCTACAATGTTGTGTTCCTGGCTCGTGTTCCAGAAGCGGGCCATGTGTTGGTTGATAGCCAATGCCCGAATTGCGTGTTCCGGCTAGGTGTTCCCTACGCCATACTAGTGTTCCTGGCTCGTGACCAGAAGCGAGCATAATGAGTTGCTAACCCCAACGCTCGATACATTGAATTGTGAACTAAGAATGCGAGCTCAATGGCGGGGCAACCCTAGGCTCACTAGATGAGCTCAATGTGCAGGGACCCCAGGCTCCATTTCGTGTGAATATTGGGTAGTGTTTAGTGCCGATCGGTCTGAAATGCTATGCCATTTAGCGAATGGCGTAAACACCTACAACAATGTGAATTGATTGAGAATGTTAGTAGCGTGGCTACTTTTGTCTTGTCTTGTCCCGATGGTTGCTCTCATGTACAAATTGTCTTGCCTTGTTTTAAATTGTGCACTCATGTTATAACTGCCATGTCATGCATACTAAACTGTTAGGTTGCTAGTTGCCTTACTTTCAGTTTCCTTGCCCAAGTCTTTTAGACTTGCTGACATGTGCCCCTTTCTCTTTTGGGTGACGCATGTTAGACCTTGAGCCTGAGTTGCCAGCTGAGGGTGAGGTGTTTGCGGACGCCGAGCTTGAGCCCGTGTTGGACGGGGAGTACGTGGACACTGGGGACCAGTCCTAGTGTCCCCGTGTGTTTTACTTTGTTAGATAGTTGTTTTGTTATCGGTGCGTGGCACCTATACTTTTTATGTCGTTGCTTTTGTTTGGCCTTGTTCTGGGCCCTTAGACTCTTTCTTTTAGCCTGGTGGCTTTTTCTGTGATGTTGAATATTTTGTGGACAAACTTTGGGATTGGTATTTCTTATCCGTCTATTATTATTATTATTGTTGTTTCGATTGCAATTACAGGGACCTGCTTATACTAAATTGACGCTTATCGGGTTTGGGGCTTCACAGCTCCACTCTCGTGCGGACCTTTTCACGTCTCGCCTCCACTTTAGGGAAGCGGGTCGTGACATCCTCGATGTAGAATTCAAGATTCCTACCGACCTGGGGGTGAAAGATTTTGTTTACTGTTCGTTGATAGGTTGCTCCCGCGTTCTTGAGTCCGAATGGCATCTTTGTGTAGCAGAACATCTCCTGGTTGGTGATGAACGCCGTCTGGATTGTAGCCTGAGAAGGCATACATGAAGGTCAGCACCTCGTACCCCGGGGCATTGTCCACCAGGTGGTCAATCCTTGGGAGTAAGAAGCTATCTTTTGGGCAAGCTTTGTTGAGGTCGGTGAAGTCCACGCACATTCTCCAGCTGGACTTCTTCACCATCACCACATTAGCGAGCCAGTCAGGGTAGCACAATTCTCTAATGAATCATGCCTCGAGGAGATGCTCCACCTCTTCGCCTGCTACCCGCATCTTCTCTCCCCCTGCGCTCCGCCTCTTTTACTGGACTGGGCGAGCTTCTGGGTCGACGTGTAACTCATAGGTGATCACCGCAGGGTCAACTCCAGGGATGTCCGATGGTGACCATGCAAAAATATCTGCATTCACCCTAAGGAGGTTGACTAGCACTGCCTTCAGCTCCGTGGGCAGCTTCGTGCCAATAGAGACGGTCTTGTCTGCTTCCTCCGCCACCGACATCTCCTCTACGTCCTCCACCAGAGCTGGTCATTGATGAGCGAAGTCCTCCCGACCGTCGAGGAGGTGGACCGACAAGGCTTGCTCGGACTTCTTGTATTTAATGGAACCGATGAAGCAGCTTCGTGAGAGATTCTGGCATACCCGCACCTGTGCAACCCCGTGCGGAGTCTGGAATTTAACCATTTGATGCAACAGCAAGGGGAGAGCTCCAACAGCGGTCATGTAAGGCTGCATAATGATACCATTGTACACTGAGGCGACGACGACGACGACGAACTACGTCATTCGAGTGACGACTTTTGGCCTCTCCCCCAGGGTGACGGGTAGGGTGATCACTCTGACAATAGGCATCGAATGGCCGATGAAGCCGGCAATCAGGCCCAAGAATGGCTTCAGCTTTGCCTCGTTTAGCCCCATCTTTTGGAACGTGGACAAGAGCAGGATGTCACACGAGCTGCATGTGTCGACCAAGAGTCTGCTCATGATAGCTAGCCCTATGAGAGCTTTGATGACGATGGCATCTTCATGTGGCAGTTCGACCCCCTCTAGGTCATCATCAGAGAAGGATATGGGGGACGAGCTATTCTTCTCCGCTTTTCCCAAGTGTCGGTGCCTACTATCATAACCTGTCCGGCATAAGTCTTCATGGCCGACGCTGAAGTACCGCCCTGGGCCGGCCCACCGTAGATCACATCCATGTACATGATCGGCTCGGGTCCATGATGGGAAACTTGCCCAGTGCCGTGGGTAGGTCGGTCAGGTCCTACTGTCGTCTGACGTCCCCCCGGTTTGCGTGATCATGCAAGTGTGCATTAAGATGGGCGATACCAGATTTAAAATATTTGTACCGTAAGCACATGGTGTTGTAGTGTGGCTTGGGGGTCAAACACAGGGAGGCGTGGTGGTGCTTGTTTCAGAAAGGAACCAATTCACCCTAGGGGTGAGCTAGCCCGAATCGATGGTTGGGCTGTTACGAAATGTAAATACAGGGTTAAACAATATAAAGGGAAACCCGGTACTTCGGTTTCCACCCTATCATGTGTTCTCACTATTACGACCGACGGATAAGACAACGATCGGAATTAGGGTTTAGTGGTGAGACATTGCCTCTAAGAGTGATACCAGTGTCCCACGGGCCCGATATTCTGGTCGGTGCCCAGGATGATACGCCGGACTACCCGGGTTCGGTCAGTGGGCACTCCCATGTCCATTAACACTGACCGACTCCGGGAGCACTAAGCTCGCAACGATAACTCCCAACATCTCTTCCTATCGCTCCCGCGTATAAGGATTCGATGTCTATGCTGAGGGCGTGAGCTATGGCTAGGAATCAACCGCCAAGTTTATTCCCCCTTGGCCCAACGGTCAAAGGCGGTCTTTTTTCCGCCGATGACAATAAAACACCCAGTGTAACCAATAGATTCCTATTCCCTATCGATATCCTAGTCTTATGGACGCATTAGGGAGAACCCACGAAGGGGTTTCCACCAAAATCCCAGATTAGAGAACTACTCACACATTATAGCTAAAAAGCGATCTAAATGAAAATCAACCGTTAAAAACATAATCAATCAATTGAAATGCAGTAGTAGTAATGCAATTAAGATAATATCAAAGTTTGACAAAGATCTGAACATTTACAAATAACCAAAAAATTCCAGCCGTCACAATAGGGAAAAAAGACAGAAGAATAATCAGCTCTCGTTTCTGAAAACCTAGGGCTTATATATATAGAAAACGACGTGACCCGATCGGTTGAAGTATCAACTGATCGGGTGACCTGCTTCGTTCTTCAGCAGCGGTCTTCAGAAACATCACCCGATCACTCGACACGTCGGTTGGAGCAAGCAGCTCGTCGATTGGATCTTGCGGCCATCGGGTGAACCATCGGTTGATAAATCAACCGATCAGTTGGAAAACATCGCCCAAAAGATAGAGACTTGCGACGTTTTGGCACGGTCAGCTGGCCGTCGGGTGAGCTCTCCAGGTCGTCTCTTGGGGGAATCAGCTACAGATGAACCGATCGGGTAAAGGTCACCCGATCGGTTAGAATTCAGCTTCAATTTCCCGAGAAGTCTATTGGGCTGAACCGGTCGTCGACCCAGTCGATTGATGCTCACTTTGCTTCAGCGGCTGTCCGGGTCGTGTACGCGTGCATCACCTGATCGGTTGAAGTATCAACCGATCGGGTAGGGCTTTGAAAGATAGAAATCTTGGTCGTTTGACCCCCTGGATCACGCGTGACTCCTCCCCTCGCTCCGAGGACAAATGATATCTTCGTTATGTGTCCTCTACGCTGGCAAACTCCTGCAAATACGTAAAAACACGGAGAAGTGACAGAAAACTAGAAAATACGAAAAAACGGATACGGGACGGTAGAAAATAACGGAAAAACACAAAAGAAGACGTGCGTGAATATATGAAATATAGGCGCATGTCAAATTCTCCCAAGCTGAACTCTTCCTCGTCCTCGAGGAAGACGAGTGAGAGTAGGAGCTCGGAGGGAGAAAATAGAGAGAAAGAGAGAAAAAGAGAACTCTAAATCCTAAATCGCCCGTCAGGGCCAACAAAAATCAAAAACGCCACACCAAGCAAGCAAACGCCAAATCACAACACTAAACCAAAGGAAACGAGTCCAGACAAGTGTCGTGGGCCCACGCAGTGAAGCACGAGTGAGTATGGTCGTGTGCTAGCAGACGGTGTCATTATCTACATTGTGCTATAGGCTCCATATACACAAATCTAAGAAAAGACCCAAATATCGATTCGATTTGAAATAAGCGGTGAATATATAGCTCAAGCATGCATGAGAAGAAAGTAAGAATCGAAACGTATCATGTGTCAGTGACTCCACAGCTAGGGACTTGGACATCACCACACTATCGCCTAGATAATAGCTAGAAATTCCCTATTCCAAGTGTTTTCGAAAGCGATGGGAGGTTGAGATGATGTGGAGTAGAACACTCGGTGTAAATTCTTTTCGCTTTTCTCCATTTTTGGGTTTTTCTTTTCTCCTTTTTATTGATTTTTGGATTTTGGGGTATATACACATGTGAACTCTCCCAAGTAGGAGAACGGTACACGAAGAGGGGATTTTCACCAAGTAAAATAAAAAAGAAATCGGATTCTAAACACTTGGGCAAATGAGATTTTTCGCTTATCGGAGCATAGGCTCAATGGGCTATCCTAGTCCTAATTGTGGAATCCCGACACACGCGAAATGAAGCATAAGATATATATATATATATATATTCATGCATACAGAAGCAGACAGGAGGAGCAAATACCGCATATTCAAATCGAAGCATGATAATCTAGGGGTCATTCCTGGACATGTATATAAATCAAAATCACAAAGTAGAAGCACACCAAACAGCTAGGCACGACGCACGACTCATAAATAGCTAAGTGGACCCACGATGCGTGAAATGCAAGAGGACTTGGCTTCCTAGGGTTAGTGAATGTGATTATCGAAGCCATGCTAGGCGTGTGTGATTTTTGTGGCAATTCATCATATGGGGTCATCTCTAGGAGAAAGAGATAAAAAGAAGAAAAGAAAAAATAAAAACATGATGAAAACGACTCAAAAACGAAGAAAAAGACGCAAATGACGCACGAAGTGTGACTCCCCCAAGCTAAAACTTGCATTGCCCTCAATGCAATAAGAGTAAAGACGGGAGGGCAATGAAAATGGGGGGGATATGCACCAACACAAAAAGAAATGAAAAACGAGAAAAGCACACCTACGAAACTGAAAAATAAAGAATATCACACAATGCGACAAATATAAACAAGCACACCATAAAAACATCAAAGAACAACGCACAGAAAAAATGACTTTCCCCAAGCTAGACATGACAATGCTAGCGAAATGATATGATCATGAAAATGCAGAAATATGCGAGGGGGAAGTCAATCGGAGTCACTTTCGGTGGAATGGTAAGGAGATGGTGAGGAGGGTGGTGAATAATGGTAGAAGGAATCCTCTGAGGACGAAGGAGAGGGTGTGCAAATAGGAGAGGGAGGAGCATCAGGCTGGACCATCGGAGGATCGAGATTTATCGGTGGATCATGGTGGATAATAGTGGCACTGGGTGAACCGACACACGGGTGCCAATCAGGAGGATCCAAGGTGGAAAGTGAACGAGTGTGGTGTACCAAGGATCCGGGTAGAACTCTCAGGGTAGATGTGTAATGCGTAAGGGGAAGCACTCCAAAGATGAGGGCGGGAGGATGGCAAAAGGAGTGTAGGCAGGACTGTAGAGGTAGACTGCACGCTGCTCACCAAAGGGAGTTAGCATACCGATTTCGATCAAGTAATCGCTATCGATACGGCGGCGTCCCGGTAGAATAGGGAGGTAGGGCGACAGCCTCAAAACATAGCTGACAATAAGAGTAATCATCCTGTCGCAGTAGATAGATCCAGAGGTAGCGCGGCGAAGTGGTAGCACGGATGTATGATGTAGGAGACGAGAGCTACCGAGGGAAAAATGGCATACCGGGTGAACCGTTGCCAGACACCATCGTCACGAAAGTATGAAAAGATATCAGACCGATCGTGAGTTGAACATTCAACATGACGATCGGGGTGAGGGAAATTCAGGATATTATTAAGCTCGTGAAAACTCATGGGAAAATCGCAATTGGAGGTGCGAAAGGTGAAACCATGCTCGGACACTTTCAGAGAACTGAGGAACTCGAGTGTGAGATTCCTGTATGTGTGCACATGGGTACGTAGAAGGTGATCGCAACCTATGAAGCGAAAAAGTGCGCTGACGCCCCTAAAGAGTCCAAGAGATTGTAGGATGGGGGAGTCGGCGAAAAGAGTAGGTCGCATTGGGCGATGAAGAAGGGCTTGCAAACGATCGGATTGCTCTTCAGAAGAAGGATTGATGCCAAGAAAGGAAGGGGGAAAAGGCCGTAAAGGGGATGTCTGCGTGATGATGAGGCAATCTCCTTTCCCTTCCCAGACATGGTGACGGCGTGGGAATGAATGATAAAGTGGGATATGGTGTCTATGAAGATGATGAAGCAGATAAAGTGTGCAAACACAAATTCAAGACATTGCATATAATGAAAGAAATGTGAAGAGTGGAAAGAGGTTACCCATCAACGTTTTAAGATCAAGCACCCGAAAGACCCCACGCAGTATAAGGAAGCGATTTAGGAAGCCGCCGCTCGCAGATCCGACAAGAATCGAAATTTTCGAAAATTTGGCGGCTAGGGTTAGGGTTTGGACGTTTGGTGAGTGAATGTTGTTGATGGGAAGGGTGGTGGTGGTGGGGGAGTATGTGAATGAGTGAGGATAAGGATTTAGGGGTAATGGGGTAGATGGAGGAGGTCGATTTGGCAGATGGGGGAGGAGAGAACGCACGAACGGGAATTTGGGGGTCAGGTGGACGAAGTCGGGTGAGGGGGAATATATATAGGGGCGAAAGCGAACCGATCGGGTGAGGGTTCACCCGATCGGTTGGGTAAGTTTCGAAAATTTTCCATCGACCATCAGCTACAGGTGAACCGATCGGGTGAGTTTTCACCTGATCGGTTGACCGCTTCCCAAATCGTCCTGAGAGTTCTGTGAGTTTTCACCCGGTCAGTCACACGACCGTAGCTTCTATCAACCGGTCGGTTGATGCAATCCCCAAATTTCCCGAGAATTCAGCCGTTCCCACATGGTCAGCCACCCGGTCACACTTTTCTTGATCGGTTCACTGGAGAACAGTTACAGGCCATCGTCTGATACGTCTCACCCGATCGGTTGAGTGGTCACCCGATCGGGTGAGGGCTCGTTTTCTGCAAAAATTCACAATTGGCCTAAGTCTCTCGACGGAAGTTCCCGTGGCTAGAATTTATTTATAAAAATAGGAAAAATTAAGCTAAAAATAAGCCTTAAAACAAAGGTGAGAGTTTAGAACATGGGTTGCCTCCCATGAAGCGCTTTTGTTTAACGTCGTTTGCTCGACGCCTCTTTTGGTGGTCAATTAGGATCCGGAGGGTTTGAAGACGAGTCGTCGGTCGTTGAGACTCCGACCGGAGAGAATCCTGGTTCTCCTACTGCATAGTGTTTTAGGCGCTACCCGTTGACCTTGAATGGCTCATCTCTTCCCATTATCTCGATAGCTCCATGCAGGAAGACCTTGGTGATGCGGAAAGGTCCCGACCACCTTGACTTGAGCTTTCCAGGAAAAAGCTTCAGCCTCGAGTTGAATAGGAGAACCAAGTCTCCTTCCTTGAATTCCCTCTTCAAGATGCGCTTATCGTGCCATCGCTTCAGCTTTTCCTTGTAGATCCGGGCATTTTCATAAGCATTGAGCCGGATCTCGTCGAGCTCGTTAAGTTGTAGCTGTCGGTGGCCTCCAACCTCCTTGGCATTAAAGTTCAGGTTCTTGATTGCCCAAAATGCCTTGTGTTCCAACTCCACTGGTAGATTTTTAATGGAAGGGAGAAGAACAACATAAGATGCCTTATGAAAACTTATGGCATGGAAAGTGTGGAATGAATGCCTTACACTTGGGTCCTATTTATAGGCTTTATGGGTGGTTATTGTAGGAAATAACCAATTATAAGCTTATTAGCCTATATTAGCACATTCATTTATCCTCTCCTTCATTCACTTATCAAGTGCCTTTATGCACTTATAAAGTGACTTTTTCCACTTATCGAGTGGCTTTTTCCACTTATCGAGTGGTCCTTTTCACACGAGAAAAGGTTCCCTTCGTGCACACCTTCGTGCACGCGACATCTGAGGTCCGTATACCCTCATACATCCCCTCATGGGTGTATTCATGTCGTCCATATCCAACATCTCCCACTCACACTTGAGGGGATTTGTAAGGAAACATCTTTCCTTTAACTCTTCTGTTTATCATACCGAGAAATAGGCCGTGTGACCGTCATGCGCATAGAGTCCGCTGTTGTGCACTTGTTAGAGATACACAACACCCCTCGAGGTGCAAAGTTGAGTAGATCAACGCATGCTTACCCTAGATTATTTCTTCACATTTCTTATACTTTATATTCAACAATTGAATCCCATCTGGATTACAATTGGCTAGCCAGCTTTGAATCTCTAAAGTCCAAATGTGAATATGAAATTTAATCTTCCTCTTCTTGCGATCCTTTTGATCTTGACTTGACTCGCTTTTCTAACATGCCCCGTCGGACCGAATTAACCATAGTCCATGAGCAACATGCTAAGATAGCAATCACCCAGTCAAATCTTAAGGAACCAATTAGAGTCCATAAGGGTAATGAGTTATGACCCATATGGTCTTTGGGTCTCACATAATAGGAAACACAATTACTATTCTAACCCAATGGTCAAAATGCATACGTAGTATGAATACGTATTACAACATCACTCCTTTCCCAGGGAGCGTATGTCTTAATGATGTTGTAAGGATGATAACCAGACACCACAATGTCTGACTTTGAGTCCCTTTTACTACTCAAATAATCTTCTGGACTCACATCCCGCATAAGACAGATAGGATTTCAAAATCCTCTTAGATCTTTTGAAAGCATCCATATGATGCAGATCTTTCATACGACCATTTTTTTTTGTTTAAGTCATGACTCTAAATCGTCCATCTGACGATTTTGACTTTAAACAGGTCTCATCTTTATTTTACTCGTCTGATAAAATAAAGGCGGTTGCTCATGTGAGAGAGCCAACCTTAATTTGTCCGACATACTAGAATTCAGCTGATATTTCAAAAAAAATGTACACAAACATTTCTAAAGAAATTCATATGCAATGTTGAAAAGAACTTATTCTTTTATTAATTTTGATCATTTACAGACATGGGAATTTACATTGGTACAACTCAGCTCTTACGCAATCCTTGAGATGATAAGTGTTTATAAAACACATCTCTGGGGATCGCCTTCGTAAGCGGATCCGCTATCATCTCATGCGTAGATATGTACCTTATGTCTACCTTCTTGGTCTTGTCATAGTCTTTTGCAAGTCTGCAGTTCCTTTAAGATACTGCATTATCCTCTTAACCGCTTTCCAGTGTTCTTGCCCTGGGTTGGATTGGTAACGACTTACCATTCCAACGGCAAAACAGATGTTCGGTCTTGTACGCATCTTAGCGTATATAAGACTACCAACTGCACTGGAATATGGAACTTTTTCCATAATTTCCTTTTCCTTTTGGTTCTTTGGACATGATTTCAGACATAAATTTTCGCACTTGCTTATAGGAGTATCAATGGACTTACAGTCCTGCATATTAAAACGTTCTAAAACTTTCTTTATATAAGTCTCCTGTGAAAGAGAAAGAAGTTTCTTCGAATGATTCCTTGAAATCTTAACTCCAAGGATATATGCGGCTTCTCCCATGTCTTTCATCTCAAAAACTGATGAAAGCCAAGCCTTGATATCCATCACAAAGCCCTTGTCATTTCCGGCTATTAAAATGTCATCTACATATAGAGACATAATAACGTACTTGCTCTTAATCCTCTTGATATATACGCAATTATCTTCATCAAGCATGGAAAAACCATTTGATAAGACAACTTCTTGAAATCGTATATACCATTGCCTCGAGGATTGTTTAAGACCATATATGGACTTACGAAGTTTACAAACCTTATGTTCGTTTCCTTCTTTTACAAACCCTGTTGGTTGTTCCATATAGATCTCCTCGTCCAATTCTCCATTGAGAAAGGCAGTCTTTACATCCATCTGATGTAATTCGAGGTCTAAGCAAGCTACCATTGCCAGAATCAGGCGAATCGAGGTAAAACGCACAACAGGTGAGAAGGTCTCTTCGTAGTCTATCCCTTCCTGTTGCGTAAAACCTTTCGCGACAAGGCAAACTTTATATCTGTCTATAGAGCCATCAGCCTTATGCTTGATCTTGAGAACCCATTTGTTCCCAATTGCTCTACATCCTCTGGGTAAGTCAACTAAGTCCCAGACTTGGTTAACTTTCATGGATTCCAATTCCTCCTTCATCGCTTCCATCCATTTGTCTTTTGCAGGGCATGATACGGCCTGTTTAAAAATAGCAGGCTCGTCATCATCTTGTAGTAAAGTCATAAAGGTTTGCGGAAATTCATCCTCAAATCTTAGAGGAGCCAACCTTGTACGACAACTACGTCGTATTTGAGATTCTTCAAGTCCTTGTTGACTCGAATTTGGATCAATTCTAATATTACTCCCACTTGGAATGAGATTAGAATTGCTCCCACTTGGATCATTATTCCCATACGGAATAGGATTCGCATCATTCGTATCATCCATTGGTGAAGGTTGCAACGTATTTTCTTCTTTACCAAGAATTCTCCCACTCGAATGAGGTAATCCATCTTGATCATAAATCTCAAATAGAGATACGTCCTGACTTATCTCGTCATGTCTTGGAAACTCGTTTTCTAAGAAAGTGACATCCCTCGACTCAAATTCAATTAGACCACCATTGTCTTCCTGACTAACGAAAACCTAACCTTTGGAGTTTTCTACATATCGTATAAAGATACATTTCCTTCCCTTTGGCCCAAGTTTGCCATACTTATGGGAGGAATTATGTGCGTAGGATGCACATCCCCAAGGTTTTAAAATGTTTAAGTCAGGAGACCTTTGGTTCCACAACTTATAAGGAGTGGAGCTAATTGATTTCGAGGGTACGCGGTTCAAAATGAAAGTGGCCGTTTAATAATGCATCACCCCAAAAGGTAATTGGAAAGTTAGCTTGCGCCATCATTGAACAGACCATTTCCATTAAATTCATATTCCTCCTTTCTGCAACACCATTTTGTTGAGGAGTATAAGGCATAGTTACCTGATGTACTATGCCCTTTTCATCACAAAGTTCCTTAAAACTTTTTGATTGATATTCACCACCCCTATCGGTTCGCAAGACCTTAATCTTGCGATCTAATTGATTCTCCAGTAAACTCATATAGTTTTTAAAGCAGGTTAATGCTTCACTTTTGTGGGATATCAAATAGATATGTCCGAATCGGGTGAAATCATCAATAAAAGTGATGAAATAGGACTTCCCGCGTTTTGTCTTGACATTCATCGGACCACATATGTCCGAATGGATGAGCTGTAATGGAACCTCGGCCCTTGTGCCGGTTCCAAACGGCTTGCGACAAGATTTCCCCACAAGGCAATATTCGCAGGTCGACATTTCAACCTTTAAAACATTAGATAGAAGGCCACGTTTGGCAATTCTATCTATTCGTGTTGGTCTAATATTACCAAGCCTTGCGTGTCAACAAATTATATCAGACTCATAAGTCGAAGAATTTGCAACAAGGAAATTTTCATTACAATCAGAGGAATCATACATTGTATTTAATACAATAAATCCTTTAAATACATACCCAGTACCAATTAAGGAATTATTACAACACAAGTCCACTTTACAATCATGAAAAAACCAGCTATAACCAAGACCCATTAACATGACCACAGATATTATATTCCTTCGAATATCTGGAGCGAAGAGAACATCATGAAGTAGGTGAGTGCGGCCGTTGTCCAAGACTAGCTTGCAAGTCCCAACGCCTTTCACTTCAACACGTGTGTTGTTTCCTACATAGATCCACTTCGTTCCTTGGGGTATCTGGTGATACTCCATGAAGGACCGTCTGTCCCTTGCTATGTGGTCGGTGGCACCTGAATCAATTATCCAAAATGGATTAGATTCCATAAGAAATATTGAACTAGAAACACATATGTAACTAGTATTACAAGTTACCTCGTCACCTCCACTCGTACACGAACGAGCATAGTGACCAAGCTTGTTGCACTTGAAGCACTTGATCTTCTTCAAGTCTTTCTTCTTGTGCCATTTCTTGTGCCCACCCTTATGTTTGGGTTTCTTGGTAGACTCAGGTTGCTTATTACGTTCATTAGAAGACTTCGAACGATCTTTACGTTTCTTTCCCCCGTGTGAGGAACTAGCAACCATGTGCACTTCTGCACTTGGCTTGGTAGCCGCAAGCCGCTCTTCCTCTAATTCGAGGTGCTTAGAAACATCGCTGAAAGTCTTGGTGCTCTCATTATGAGTGAGATGCATCTTCATTTGGTCCCACCCATTTGGTAAGGAACATATGACTGCTTGGATTTGTTGCTCATCAGTGAGCACATGACCTGCATCCTTTAACTCTGAGATTAGATTCGCCATATGTCGCAGATGTTTCCCCATGGAATGATCTGGACGTTTCTTGTATGAATCAAATATTATAGTTAAAGAACGAAGTTTGGACACCGATGTGCCACCAAACTTCTCCTCAAGCTTGGACCATATGTACATGGCTAAGTCATGCTCTCGGAAGATGCGCATTATGTCATCAGCCATACTACTTAATAACGTAATACGTGCTATCTTGTTCTTCCGAAACCAAGCATCAAAAGCTTCCTTGTCTCGTCTGTGTTGGGCCGTAGTGCCCAACTCGGGTTCAATCATTACGTTCTTTAGAGTTTCGAGCACTTCTTGCTCCTCTAAAACGTATTGTATCTTGATGGACCAAAGTTTGTAATTATCGCCGTTGAGTTTTTCACATCTGTTTAACTCAGCGACGATATTCTTTGAAGCGGAAGACATTTTGCTTTTAAAATGCTGCAAAAGACACAAAACCGAAGGTTTGATCAAAAACATTGCATTAAAAATTCTTTAAAATATAATTCCCACTTGAAATGATAATAGAATATCCCATTTGGATAGTTCTAATTTCAACTCCCACTTGGAATGATATTTATAATTTGATAAGTTACTTTCGAAAAATATTGAAGATGTTACTCTAGAATCGGAAAGGTCACTACGTTTCCAATCACCATCTAGAGTAACTTTTAACATTTTCCCATCACTTTAACAAATAATAGTACTCTTATAGTACTTTGCAGCAGAAAAGCGTTTTTGAAAACGTATTTTTCAAAAATATTTTGCAAACGTATTTCGCAGTATTTTGAAAATGTATTTTTCAAATGCATTTTGCAAACGTATTTTGCAAGGCCTATACCCCATTATATGGTGTCATACCCAAAATATTTCGACAATTCCCCGGCCATTGCCGCCGTGCCAAGGCCGAATTCATCTTCCTTCCGAAGTGAGAGTTGCCATCGCAACTTGGCAAAAGCCGGATCCCCCCTTGGGAAAAATGCGATATGCCAACTTAGTACCCTTATGATACTAGTAAAATGTACGGTAATCCCTTGCCATTTGCTGAGATAAGTCATACTTGTACCAAGGCCGGATCCCCCCTTTGGGGATTTTTCTGCAAGTCATCGTCGCCGGCTCCCGTATGGATCCAGGCGCTTCCCCCGTATATGAGAATTTTACCGCAAACGACTGTCGTTGGCCCCGTATGGGTTAGTCTTGCAGATGGCCGGGGCCGAAATCATTGGCAAGGCCTCTGGCTGAATTGGTCGACCAAAAATCCCGGATTGGTCGACCAATGCCGACCAAGGATCTGGAACCCCCCCGGCGGCCAGGGCCTCTGCCCTTGCCGAGGCTGGCTATAGGCCGGCCAAGGGCCTCTGCCCTAGCCGGCCAGGGGCCCTGGCCCCTCGGCCAGGGCCTCTGCCCTGGCCGAGGCCGGCCAGGGCCTGGCCCTGGCCTCTGCCAGGGCCGGCCAGGCTCTGCCCTGGCCTCTGCTAGGGCCGGCAGGGCCCTGGCCTCTGCCAGGGCCGGCATGGCCCTGGCTTCCGGTCAGGGCCGGCCAGGGCTCTCTGGCCCTGGCCGAGGCCGGCCAGGGCCGGCCCTGGCCTGGCC
Source organism: Scilla litardierei (assembly GCA_030789695.1). NCBI lineage: Eukaryota > Viridiplantae > Streptophyta > Magnoliopsida > Asparagales > Asparagaceae > Scilla > Scilla litardierei. The sequence continues at coordinate 411,705,392 of CM061142.1, forward strand.
AGGGCCCCCTGGCCGTGGCCGTGGCCGGCCTGGCCGTGGCCGGCCATGGCCTGGCCATGGCCGGCCTTGGCCCTTTGGTCTTGGCCGGCCATGGCCCATATGGCCATGACCGGCCACCCCTTTGCATGGGGTTGCCGCACATCCCGTCGGAGGGGTGGCCGTGGTAGTTATTGGCTGTAGCCAACCCCCTCCGCATGGGAGGGGGGGTGCATTGTCTTCATAGCCCATTTGGCCATGTTGATCAAGTACCAAAAGTCATCTTCCCCGATGGAAATAACTACCATCTTCTTCCTCGATGAAGCACCCGTTCGTCGATGAAGCACCCGTTTGTCGAGAAAGTAGTTATTCTCTAATGGCCGTGTGCCAAAAATGAAAAATAACATACTTTTAAAGTTCGTAAACTACACGCTCTACATGAAGAGAGTTCACATTCCCTATGAATGGAGACTCAACATCCATGAAGAGGGCGAGCTTGACGATATGAACGGTCGGTTCCTCCAGTCACGGAGAGTTCCTGCCATATCCGTAATGACAGAAGACCCTAACGTGAAAAGAACAACCGCTGCGTTCTCTCCGTCACGAAGCGTTCCTACCATATCCATAATGGTAGGATACCCATTCGTGAAAAAGACAACGCCTCGTTCATCGGTTCGACGGGACGGCGGTTTGACCGGGGTGAACCCGTATGGCTCTGATACCAATGTGGGATCCTGACAAAACAAGGACGTTAGGATCGAATAATAAAGTCGAGACTTACGCTTGCGTATGCGGCACCGTAATCTCGGAACTTCGCCCTCGGATTCGCCACAACGGTCGATACTTCGTCACGGATGATCGAAGCAGAGCTTCACCGCCTAAATCTCTAACTAGAAGAGGATTTTAATGGAAGGGAGAAGAAGAACATAAGATGCCTTATGCAAACTTATGGCATGGATAGTGTGGAATTAATGCCTTACCCTTGGGTCCTATTTATAGGCTTTAGGGGTGGTTATTCTAGGAAATAACCAATTATAAGCTTATTAGCCTATATTAGCACATTCATTTATCCTCTTCTTCATTCACTTATCAAGAGCCTTTATGCACTTATAAAGTGACTTTTTCCACTTATCGACTGGCTTTTTCCACTTATCGAGTGGTCCTTTTCACACGAGAAAAGGTTCCCTTCGTGCACGCCTTCGTGCACGCGACATCTGAGGTCCGTATACCCTCATACATCCCCTCATAGGTGTATTCATGTCGTCCATATCCAACATAGATGGCATGCCTTCCCGTAGACAAGTCGGTAGGGGGTTGTGCCGATCGGAGTCTTAAACGCCGTCCTGTAAGCCCAGAGCGTGTCAGAAAGTTTTGATGACCAATCATTCCTAGAGTTGGCCACCGTCTTTTCTAGTATGCTCTTGATCCCCCCGTTAGAAACCTCCACTTGGCCGTTAGTCTTCGGGTGATAGGCACTCTTGATTCGGTGTTGCACCACGTACTTCTTCAAGAGAGCTTCGAATTTCTTCTCTATAAAGTGGCTCCCTCCGTCACTGATTAAAACACGAGGCACACCAAACCGCGGGAAGATGTTGTTTTTGAAAACTAGGCGACCACCCGGGAATCATTAGTAGGACTGGCTAACGCCTCTACCCACTTCGATACGTAGTCCACGGCTACCAAGATGTACTGATTTCCAGAGGATGAGGGGAACGGTCCCATGAAGTCGACTCCCCACACATCGAAGATCTCTACCTCTAAGATGTAGTGCTGAGGCATCTCGTTCCTCTTGGAGATGTTCCCCGTCCTTTGGCATTTGTCGCAAGCCTGGACATAGGCGTGGGTGTCCTTAAAGAGGGTCGGCCAATAGAATCCACTCTGGAGGATTTTCGTCGTCGTCTTATAGGCGCTCACATGTCCTCCACACTGATGATCATGGCAATGGGAGATTATGGAGGTCGCCTCAGTTTCAGGAACGCACCTCTGTATCACCCCATCATTACAGGTCTTATACAAATGAGGGTCGTCCCAATAAAATTTACGGACCTCGTGAAAGAATTTCTTCTTCTGCTGGTAGCTCACGTTATGGGGGACGATGGCACATGTCAGATAATTTGCGATGTCGGCGTACCAAGGAGTCCAAGTAGAAGAGATGGAGAAGAGATGCTCGTCAAGGAGAGAGTCGTCAACCGGAGTAGCATTCAAATCGAGAGTAGGCAATCTGGACAAGTGATCGGCAACAACATTCTTTGATCTCCAGGTCGAATTCCTGGAGGAGGAGAATCCACCTAATGAGCCGTGGCTTAGCTTCCTTTAGCTTCCTTCTTACTCAATAGGTATTTGAGAACCGTGTGATCTGTGTGCACGATCACCTTGGCACCATCGAGATACTGCCGGAACTTGTCCATGGCATAGATGACCGCTAGCAATTCTTTCTCTTTGGTTGTATAATTCTTTGGGCAATGTCAAGGGTCTTGCTTGTATAGTATATAACATGTAGATTTTTATCTTTCCTCTGGCCCAAGACGGCCCCAACTGCATAATCACTAGCATCACACATTAATTCGAATGGTAGACTCCAGTCCGGTGGCTGAATCATGGGTGCGGAAATCAAGGCTTGCTTCAGCAGGCGGAAGTCTTCCATGCACTCGTCGTTGAAGATGAAAGGTTCTTCCTTCACAAGGAGTTGAGTCAACGGCCTGAAAATTTTGGAGAAGTCCTTTATGAAGCGGCGGTAGAATCCCGCGTGCCCTAAAAAACCACGGACCCCTCATAGATTAAGAGGAGGCGGAAGCTTTTCGATCACCTCTACTTTTGCTTTGTCTACTTCGATCCCCCTCGAAGATATGACGTGTCCCAGTACAACCCCTTCTTGGACCAGGAAATGGCATTTTTCCCAGTTCAGAACCAGGCCCTTATCTTGACACCTCTCCAGGACCTTGGTTAGATTGTGGAGGCATGAGTCAAACTCCGTTCCGTAGACGAAGAAATCGTCCATGAAAACCTCCATGATATCCTGGAAGTAGTCGGAGAAGATTGCGGATATTAATCTTTGGAATGTGGCTGGGGCGTTGCAGAGCCCAAACGGCATTCTCCTGTAAGCATATGTCCCAAATGGACAAGTGAAAGTTGTCTTCTCCTGGTCGTCATTATGGATGGGGATTTGAAGAAAACCGGAGTACCTGTCCATGAAGCAGAGGTAGTTATACTTTGCTAGCCTCTCGAGCATCTGATCAATGAAAGGAAGAGGATAGTGATCATTCCTTGTCGTTCAGTTTTCGGTAGTCGATGCACATCCGGTACCCTGTGACGGTCCTCGTGGGTATGAGCTCGTTTTTCTCGTTGCGAATCACCGTCATTCCTCCTTTCTTGGGTACAACGTGTACCGGGCTAACCCAGCGACTGTCGGAGATCGGGTATGTGATACCGGCATGTATAAGCCTAACAATCTCCTTCTTGACCACCTCCATCATGATGGGATTCAGTCTTTGTTGCGGCTCAATTGAGGAGGCTTGCTCGTCTTCAAGCAGAATTCTATGTGAGCAAAGCCCCAAGCTCACTCCTTTCAAGTCTTCAATTACATACTCGAAAACACTCTTAAACCTTTTTTAAACACCAAAAAGTTTGGTCATCTAGTTTTCAGGCAGCAATGAGTTCACTATGACCGGCAGTGTCGAATCCTTCCCTAAATATTCATATTTCAGTCCCGGAGGCGACTCTTTCATCTCAACTTCATGGGGTCCCGATGCATATTTCTCGAGCTGAGCATCCTCCAGTGAAAGTACTTCCTCGTGGACCTCTCAAAAGCTAGCATCTGGAACTTCACTCCCCGCCTTGGTTTCGCATGGTAAAGCCTCACAAGGTAACGAGGGGGCAACGGGGGAAGGCTCTGGGTCTTTATCAAGCTTATAATAATTATCTGGGAAGAAGGCTTCAACGCGAAAACAGGTTTCAACCGTCGATGGTTCCCCACCACTGCTTCCAGCTTCCTCATTGCCCCAAGATCTGGGATGCTCATTAGAAGTCTGCAAGGAATAGATCGATTCCTGTTCAATGTACTCGACAAACTCTACCTGGTAGTTCTCCTGACAAAACTCCTCATAGGTGAACAATTCTCCCCCACTGAATTTGGAACTGGGCACGTCAATATACGCCACCTCATATGGAGGGAGGAGAGTTGTCGTGACTGGATGCTGCTGTATGTCATGATACCTTCTCTAATTTTCCACAGCAGTGGACAGAAGGGATAGAACGTTCGAAGCACATAGGGATTCTATCAAACTCTGTGCCAAACAGCGGACATGGTGTGAATGATCCCAGATATCGTCCGAAACGGCATACAACATCATTCTCGGGGAGCAGAAAACCTGTGAGAAAAGGAGGGAGAGAGAACTGCACGGATAGAAAACACATCAAAAGCACCGGTTGCATGAATGGGAGGTGAGGAGTAGCGATGGCAGTATGGCGAATCAGTCAGCCAATTCTATACAACTAATATTTACAATATGTCCAATTAAAATCAAAAAAGTGTAGAATGTGAAAATTATCGCGAGATAGAGATGTGAGCTAGGCTCAAGGATTCATTGGTCCTAAAATAACAAGCATGTTGCCTCCCTGGCAACGGTTCCATAAAGCTTGATGTCCCCCCAATTTGCGTGATCATGCAAGTGTGCACTAAGATGGGGGATACCCGATTTAAAATATTTTTACCGCAAGCGCACGGTGTTGTAGTGTGGCTTGGGGGTCGAACACAGGGAGGCGTGGTGGTGCTTGTTTCAGAAAGGAACCAATTCACCCTATGGGTGAGCTAGCCCAAATCGATGGTTGGGTTGTCACGGAAGGTAAATACAGGGTTAAACAATATAAAGGGAAACCCGGGACTTCGGTTTCCACCCTATCATGTGTTCTCTCTATTACGACCAGTGGATAGGACAACGATTGAAATTAGGGTTTAGTGGTGAGACGTTGCCTCTAAGAGTGATACCAGCGTCCCACGGGCCCGATATTCCGGTCGGTGCCCAGGATGATACGCCGGACTACCCGTGTTCGGTCAGTGGGCATTCCCATGTCCATTAACACTGACCGACTCTGGGATCACTAAGCTCACAATGATAACTCCCAACATCTCGTCCTACCGCTCCAATGCGCAATGATTCGATGTCTACACTGAGGGCGTGAGCTATGGCTAGGGAGTCAACCTCCAAGTTTATTCTCCCTTGGCCCAACGGTCAAAGGCGGTCTTTTTCCCGCCGATGACAATAAAACACCCCGTGTAAACAATAGATTCCTATTCCCTATCGATATCCTAGTCCTATGGATGCATTAGGGAGAACACACGAAGGGGTTTCCACCAAAATCCCAGATTAGGGAACTACTCACACATTATAGCTAAAAAGTGATCTAAATGAAAATCGACCGTTAAAAACATAATCAGGCAATTGAAATGCGGTAGTAGTAATGCAATTAAGATAATATCAAAGTTTGACAAAGATCTAAACACTTACAAATAACCAAAAAATTCCAGCCGTCACAATAGGGAAAAAAGACATAAGAATAATCAGCTCCCGTTTCTGAAAACCTAGGGCTTATATATATAGAAAACGACATCACCCGATCAGTTGAAGTATCAACCGATCGGGTGACCTGCTTTGTTCTTCGGCAGCGGTCTTCAGAAACATCACCTGGTCACTCGACATGGTCGGTTGGCGCAAGCGGTTTGTCATTTGGATCTTGCGGTCATCGGGTGAACCGATCGGTTGATAAATCAACCGATCGGTTGGAAAACGTCGCCCAAAAGACAGAGACTTGCGATGTTTTGGCACGAGCAGCTGGCCGTCGGGTGAGCTCTCCGGGTCGTCTCTTGGGGGAATCGGCTACAGATGAACCGATCGGGTGAAGGTCACCCGATCGGTTGGAATTCAGCTTCAATTTCTCGAGAAGTCTGTTGGACTGAACCGGTCGTCGAATCGATCGGTTGATGCTCACTTTGCTTCAGCGACTGTCTGGGTCATGCATGCGTGCATCACCCGATCGGTTGAAGTATCAACCGATCGGGTGGGGGGCTGAAAGATAGAAATCTTGGTCGTTTGACCCCCTGGATCAAGCGTGACTCCTCTCATCGCTCTGGGGAATTATGATATCTTCGTTATGTGTCCCCTACGCTGGCAAACTCCTGCAAATGTGCAAAAACACAGAGAAGTGAAAGAAAACTAGAAAATATGAAAAAACGGATACGGGACGGCGGAAAATAACGGAAAATCACAAAAGAAGACGTGCGTGAATATATGAAATATAAGCGCACGTCATCGTCCCTCCCTCGTGGACTAGTCCTACTTAGTCGATGAACCTCCAGAGATGCACGTCCTAGATCAGCCGCTCAATATCCTTCTTCAGTGCGTAGCACTCGTCGGTATCATGGCCACGATCGCAGTGATACCGGCAGTACTTCTGGGCCTTCCTCGCGCGGGCCTTGACCTCATCTCCCGGGGCAGGTCTTTAAGAAGCCTGCTCATCAGGGCCACGACCATCACTTCTGTCAGGGGGGGCATTGAGTCTCGTATAGACGACCTCCTGTTTTCTTTCGGTTCCACCTCTCGGAGCGGGGTTCCTGGGGGGCGAGGAACCCCTCAGCAGTCCAGGGCGATCTTGCCCTCAAGGGCCTACCTGGTCGTGCCCTCGGGGGCATTCTTGATCACGCCCTCTGGGGCGGTTGATGTGTCCATATTTTCCACTATTTTCATAGCATCATTTCATTGCATTCCATATCATTTTCGCATCCGAATCCCACATTTTACTACGATATCGCGTTTCTGACGTTATATTCAGGTTTCGTAGTGTTTTATGAGTTTTAAGGGATTTTGGAGCGATTTGGGACCCCACTTAGGTATGAACACATCCGACATGCCTGTGAGCTCATTGGTGGAGCCCTATAGGAGTTCGCCACATTTTTGGAGCCATTAAAGGAGAAGAGAGAGAGCAGAGGAGAGAGGGCAGCCTTCAGCAGCTCCTGGAGATGTTTTCCAGACTGCTCGGTCGAGCAGTTCAGATGCTCGGACCGAGCAGCTTCAAATGCAAGAAAGGGGCAGATACGCGGATGGCTCGGACCGAGTAGTTCATTTGCTCGGTCGAGCAGCGTCAAATTTCAAAGGTGAAGCAATTCCAGCGCACGGCCCATGCAGATTTTCAGTGACCGAGTCAACCTCTTCTCGGACCAAGCTGAGCTGACTCGGCCAGTGCAGGCAGAGCGAGGATTTTGAAGATTTTGGATTTCCTGTCAAGCTCGATCGAGCAGCACAGCTGCTCGGTCCGAGCGACTGAACGAGCAATGCACTGCTCGACCGAGCAGCCTACTCGGTCGGCAGTGCCAGGGCCATTTTTGGAAAGATTTGCTGAAGCCGTCACTTGCACGATATGGGGAACTGAATGTGGGGAGCTCGCACAGCGAGGACAGATTCATTTTTAGATTTTTTGGGGAATATTTTTTCAGAGCGGAGCTTAAGCGATTTTGGAGAATTAGTTTTTAGATTAATTTTTGTTAAAAGAGATTAGATCTAATCGTTCAGATTGTAGCTTTTGTTCTCGATTGCTCTTGTGCTTGGGAATCTAGAATTTTTCTTAGATCTATAAATTGCAATTCTTATCTATCTCCCGCTGTAAGTCTTCTACTTTTATTCTGTTGATTGCTATGATGTCTTCATCTCTAAAAATGATGTCTTTATTCGTGAATAGCGCCATGTGTGAGTAGATCTCTCTAGGGTTGATGGGTTAGCCCTAAGATCCTAGGGGGAAGATGTAGATCTGAATCTCCACATTGAATTAGGGATTTAGGGAAGTATTTCGGTCGATCCTACCGAATCCCTAGATAACCCGTACTGAGATCATGCCCACGGTCTGTGGAATTGATGTGCTTAAGGGGTATCTATAAGATCTGAATAGGGAAATCGGTGGATCCAATCAAGGCTCGTGACCATGCCTGGCTCATGCCTTGAGGGGATCCATCGACGAACTATACCGCTACTTGACGGCTACCTCCATTGCGTCAACGAGAGCTACCGAAATACCTCACAATTCTAACCCACGAGAGTGGTACGAATTGTGAGATTTATCCCATAACCCTAATGCAACGTGAGGATTCTATTCTAACGTCGGCCCCCGACGATCTTAGTGGTGATCCCTAATGCCCTAATCCTTTTTATTAGTTAAACAACAACACCCCAAACAACTCTTTTAACCCGATAGCTAACTCACTTTGAGATTTAGAAGTAAACTGAGAATCCATATAGACTATCATCGTCCTTGTGGGATTCAATATAATTTATACTATAACTCGACACCGTCCGCTTTCGAATTGAGCCCAGAATTGAAGCCTAGGGGCCATACCACGCCTGGCGATCGTGACACCGCCAGGTGGAATCTAGGTGTAGGTTTCGAGTGCATCAAGTTTTTGGCGCCGTTGCCGGGATGACAATAGTGTTTATCTCGGTTTATTTTTATTCTTCGAAGTTTGCTAGCGCGCTAATCATTTCTCACCTTTCCATCCATTTTTATTCTTTTATTTATTTCGGTGCTACTACGGCATCTGTTTGAGTTTTGTTAGTGCATGAACACACGCTTCAAGGGATTTACTAGAGAATTATTATTCGATCCCGAGATCAAGAAGACAGCAATGGTTTTAAGAGCCTCAAGTAGAAGTTCATCTCCCTCCGCTCAAATGGCGAAAAACAATCCTCCTCCTCCTCGCATCGGGTCCATCAGGGACCATATGAAGCCGACGTTTGGAAACAACTCCTCCATTCTTAGACTGCAACTGGCGGTGGCAAGCTTCGAATTGAAGACGGGGCTGATTAATTTGATGCAGCAGGATCCCTTTCACTGGCATCCGCATAAAAATCCCAACCATCACATCGACACCTTCCTGGAAAAGTGTGACACGTTCAAGGACAAGGATGTGAGCGATGATGCTGTGAAGCTGCGGCTTTTCCCGTTCACTTTGAGGGATAAATCCATTGAAGATTTCACTTCTGAGGGGGTCATGAATGACCCAATGAAAATAGGTAACGACGATGACGACGACCCAACTTACCACAAAGAGGTCGCTGCATACATCAGAGTATTAGATGAGGAACTTCAACAACATTCTCCGAACCATGAAAAATCGGAGACCATATGCTACTCAGAGGAGAGCCTTGAAGTAGGCGGAAACCAAATGCCGCCGGATTTCCCCATTGCGAAGAATGACATGCGACCACCACGCGCACCAAGTGACCATTGATAAATCAGAGGGAGTCGAGCTCGCGACTAAAAACAAGCGCTTATTGGGAGGCAACCCAATTTCTTAGATTTCGGATTTTCTTTTTTCAAATTCCCATTTTTATTTCATATTTTAGAGATGAAATTATAAAATCACAAAAATTTTATGAGTTCGTGTTTTGTACAGGTTGGACATGTGGGGGCATGCAGATCGACATTATAAACGGAAGGAAGTTGGAGAAAAGCACCAAACTTGAGGAGAAAACAAAGGAAAAAGGAGAAAAGGGAAACACATGTGACTCGACCGATCAGCTATACTGCTCGGTCGAGCAGAGCAGAGACAAGAAAAGAGAGGAATTCATTACTCTGGTTGCACGGCCCGAGCATCCTTGGCTCGGTCCGAGCATCCTTGGCTCGATCCGAGCAGCAAAAGACTCGGTCCGAGCAACCTATTACTCGGTCGAGTACTACAGGCTTTTGATGTTGAGGAGAAAACAACACTCTGCATACACGGCCTAAGTGGAATTGGCACAGTCCGAGTTATGAACAGTACAACCGAGCATCATACTGCTCGGTCGAGCATGCGAGGGAGTACATTCCAACTCAATATATTAAATTTTTAGCTGATTGACTCGGTCGCTGCTCGAGCCGAGTCGATTTATCCTGTGCACTGGGCCCCACCCTCAAATGAGTTGGGTTTTTAACCCCAACTCGTTTCAATTTTTTTACTTCACCGTTAAAATTTTTTAACCTAATCTAAAAACTTTTTACCCTCAACCGAGCTCCCCCACATACTCCATACTTGTTCACCCCCGCCGTCCTTCACCGCCACTCCACCGCTTGCACCACCGGTCTGCCGCCCATCCGACCACCAAGAAACCCCCCCTCTCCCACCCAAACCCCCCTCGACTACCCCACCCCCCCTCATCTGATCGCCAAAAAACCCCCCCTTCTCCGATCTCCTGTGCCCTAGGGCACGGACCGAGCACACTTGTGCTTGGTCAGCACTCCCCACTGAGTAGCACGACTCAGACCGAGAAGTTGCACTGCTCGGTCGAGCACCCCAAGTTTAGTTTGTCCCCATTTTTAATCCTTAATTTTGACGTTTTGATCGTTTCTATTTTCAGGTACTCCCTGCTTACTTCTGCGGCTGCTGTCAGGACTAGCTTGGGGGATATTTCTGCAATCGCATCGCTCGCATTGCTCACATTGCTTGCATTTTCGGTAAACTCTTCCCTTTATCTATTTTTATACAGTTTCTTCACATTACCATCGATACGATGGTTTGCACGAGAGGAGCACCCACACCCCCCATTCGTGGGAAGAGGCCCACTCCAGGTGCCTCTTCCTCCAGACCCCCGCATTGTGCACGACTCACCACCACCACTACCACGACCACCACCACTACCACCCCCTCTACTACAGCTCCCACCACTAGCACGACTCACCACCACCTCTACCACGACCACCACCACGACCACCCCCTCTACTACAGCTCCCACCACTACCACTCCTATCCCCACCACCTCAGCCCCTATCCCCACCACAGCACCATCCACCGCCTTTACATCATCACCGACACACCCCGCCCCCACCAAGGATGCCTGCCTGCTCGTCTCTGTACCTATGGTATCACGTTCCGAGACGACACGCACCAAGAGCGCTTTGTTAGGATCTCTCAGCGTCGTCTCGTACCTACTTTATTCATAAACGTGCCTACCCTGCGCTCCCTTGGACTCCTTCAGGGAGTCCATCACCTTTACCGAGCGATTGGTTTCGACCGATCCCTCAGTGTCCATGCCCCCACCTACACCCACATTGCACTCGAGACACTCAGCTCCCTCGCTTGCACCCCAGCGGGTGATGGCATCACTTTTCGGCTCATGGATCACGACTGCACTATTACACATGCCATGATCCAGGAGTACTTTAACTTCCCTGCCATCCCCGATCCCAAAGCATCCTTCTCTCCACACTATGATGTGGACACATTTGATGCTAGAGCCTTTTGGGAGCTTATTTCAGTTCTTCCTCAGTATCACCTTAGTCGGGCGAAGGCATCGTGCATCGTGCATCCATGCCTTCGTTACGCTCAGAGGCACTTAGCGACCACTCTATTCTGTAGGCCTGAGGTCGGGACCATGTCCCTACCAGAGCTCACCCATCTCATGGGCATGACCCGACTTCTGATATTCCACCCCGATGGCTCACTCCACCCTTTCATGCTCCCTGACACAGCCCACTGGTTGTGTCACCGCCTACTCCATATTGCCACCACCGACTATGCCACTGACGTCTGTTGTGGTGGCTTCTTTACCATTTTTACCAGGATGCTTGATATTCACATCCCAGATGACCTTCACCGCCCTGTTGGCCCGACACGCTTGACCCTTGGTGTGCTCGAGCACATGCACATTATCCGACCTTATGGGTCTCGTCACTGGCTTTATCTCGTAGGGACTCACCACACTCCACATATGGTTCTTCCAGCCCCGCACCTCACCCTTAATGCTCCAGTTCATCTTGACTGGATGATTCCTCGTCTACCCACTCCCTCCCCTACACGTACTCGAGCCCTCCCGGAGCACCCGTCGAGGCAGCCACCGATGACCAGGTGCCATGCTCCCCAGAGTTCGAGTTACATGACATCACTGCCTTAGTTGCTGGCCTCCCAGTACCACCTACTCACCCATCATCCTTCGGAGCCGTCTCTTCCACCACCATTGTATCTACCGCCCCCACGACAGTCGAGTCTTCGGGGACTGTCTCCACCTTTTACCCCGAGACTCAGATTTCTCTCTCCACCGTTTCTGTGCCGGAGGCACTGATTTCCAGTCTGCTCCTGACCTCACAGATCTAGACTTTTCAGAGCACGACCATGCCCCAACTTTTCCCCCTCTCAGCGACCTGATAGCTACACTTCCTCCCTGTTTAGGTCGCCAGATTCCACTTTCCGGCACCACTTCCTCATCATCTGCTGCCATTTGTATTGAGAGCATGTCGACGTCTGTCTATTCTTCTGTGTCGACGACGGATCTTTCTTCTGCCACTGCTGAGTTACCTTCGAGCTCACCCTCTCCTATCTTCCATGCTAGGCACCGTGCCTCAGCTGCACGGGACCGATTCACGAGAGTGGTGACTCACACACATCCCTCGTCCTCCACCCGACTCCCATACTACAGATGGTCGCCTGACAGCGTTAGAGGAGTCGACTTCTCTCCTTCGGAGAGATTTCGACAACTTTGTACGCTCCACGGTGACACACCACTCGAGAGTCGAGTCGGACTTGGCATCCATCAAGATCTCATCAGGACACGTGGACCCCCTCCAGTGATCCTTGCACATGCTCCACCCCACATGCCAAACACTGTGACCCCCTCTGCACCACTCAGTGCTTCACTTTCCCATGTGTTTCTGCTATTTTTCGCAGAACACATTAATAGTACGGAGAGAGCGTGGTCAACGCGGTCAAAGAGGGGACGCGCGGGACACCCGAGTTGTCGTGGCTGTCGCTCGAGACGGATATGACCGGTGGGGTCGACCGACGGCGCGTTCGCTCGAGCGGAAAGGCGTGGCTCCGTTCTTTGGCGGGCCGAGGGGTAGCCTCGGCGAGATGACAGCCTCCGGGATCGGTTGAAGGCAGAGTCGCTCGCAGCGGGGCGCGCAGATCCTCGCGTCGGCTCGGCGAGGGGTAGCCTCGGCAGAGCGACGTCCTCGTGACGGAGGAGACGGACGAGGTCGGGGACGAGGGCGCTCAGCTCCGGCTGGAAGGATGCCGAGGGGTAGCCTCGGCGTCGCTGGAACTCCTGGACCTGAATAGACGAGAGAGCTCGTCAGGGGGGTCGGACCTTGGTTCCGACCGAAGCCCCTTCGATGCCAAAGTCAGATCTGGCCTGATAAGTGCTCGGTGGGATCGAGTATGGCTCACGGAGAGACCGATACTCGAGTCCTCGGGCCGAGCTTTGGAGGAGAAATATTCAAGGCGGAAGAAGGTGTAAGATGGGAGTATGAGGTACCTCCGTTGTAGGTGTTGAAGATCCGCCCCCTTTCAAGTGATGCCCGCCTCTTCCTCATATAGGCGAACCCTGCTCATAATGCGCCATGACGTGACATCATGGCTGCCATTCAGGGGGTCGTGCAAATGGGGAAGTGTTGACCCCCCTCTAATTGCGCCCACTTGATGACGCCATGAAGGTGGAGTCATGGCCATGAGTGATTGCCATAATTGGCGGGCCATGAAGGCGGGGGAGTGATGTCCATTTAAGTCTGGCCATGAAGTCGAGCCTTGATGGCTAGATGGCCATTTAAGTCGGACCATCATTGGAAAGTTATGACCATGAAGATGGTTGCCATGTCCGGCGGATCATGATGGCATGGGGCGGCTGCCATATTTGGCAAAGGTTTCCTTGACTTGGGCCCCGATTTCCTCCACTGTGGAAGTGGGCCTTCGTCATGGGTGGAGAAGCGCGGCCCGCCCGTGAGATCCTTGGGCCGAGGCCCCAAGGTCGTAGCAGTCTGGTTGACCAGTCGTAGTTGACTTAGCTCCTCCGGGCCCAGCCAAACTAGTCCCGTTAACATGCCCCCATCTTCTGAGCTCTACCATTGTTGACGTGGAGGTCGGGAGATGTAGTATAATGGGAAAGAAGTTGTACTCTCTGCAAAACTTTGTTCCGTCTTGCGGAGTTTGGCTAGGGACGATAGATCGTCAGTCCGAGATTCGTTCGGTTGCGAGGTGAGTCGCCCCTCGACTTACAGCCGACGACGGAGTGGGTCGATCTGCTGGGGGAGTTGCCCCTAGCACTGAGATTGAGCTCGTCCGTTTGGTGTCGAGGGAAGTTGCCCCTCAACTCACGGCTGACGATGGAGATTCGTTCAGTGGCGAGGGGAGTTGCCCCTCGACTTACGGCTGACGATGGAGAGTCGTTCAGTGGCGAGGGGAGTTGCCCCTCGACTTACGGCTGACGATGGAGACTCGTTCAGTGGCGAGGGGAGTTGCCCCTCGACTTATGGCTGACAATGGAGATTCGTTCAGTGGCGAGGGGAGTTGCCCCTCGACTTACGGCTGACGATGGAGATTCGTTCAGTGGCGAGGGGAGTTGCCCCTCGACTTACGGCTGACGATGGAGACTCGTTCAGTGGCGAGGGGAGTTGCCCCTCGACTTATGGCTGACAATGGAGATTCGTTCAGTGGCGAGGGGAGTTGCCCATCGACTTACGACTGACGATGGAGATTCGTTCGGTGGCGAGGGGAGTTGCCCCTCGGCTTACGGCCGACGAAGGAGTGCTCGGCCTGCTGGGGGGTTGCCCCCAGCCCTTAGACCGATCTGTTCGTTCGGTTGCGAAGGGAGTTGCCCTTCGACTTATGGCCGACGAACAGGGTGAAGTCCTTGTGAAGCCTTTCGAAGATTCCATGGTGGCGCTCTGCCACTGCTTCGTCCAGCTTGGTGGATGCAGGAGTTGTTCGACAAGTGGGGACCCATCTGCACGGTCGGAGGAGCGGTCTGGATGCTCGAACTCGGACGATGGTGCTTCGGCCAGATCCGCTCGGCCACGGTCGGAGGAGCGGTCTGGACGCTCGAACTTGGACGGTGGCGCTTCGGCCAGATCGGCTCGGCCACGGTCGGAGGAGTTGCTTGGTTGCTCAGACTCGGAAATTTTCCTCGCATCTTGACCTGATGAGTATCTCTCAGGCTTGATTATGGGGATGAGCGACGACGAGAATCTCCCGGTCAGGCGACTCCTGAAGCTGAGATGCTCAAGAACCTTGTGATGCCTCTTGAAGTGTTGATGACGGAGCCTGTACTGTCCGCTTGGAAGGTAGAGGTTTTACGTCATCGCCTCGGTTTCTCTTCTGTTACCGTTGAGTGATCTTGGAAGGTGGTCGGCCTCCTCCTATGTCGGTTGAACTGGTGCGGTCGGCCTCCTCTCGGATGGGTCGGCCTCGTCTAGACACAGCTTCAGTTCTAGCTCCAGCTTTTGTCTGGACCGCATCTCCCGCTCCGTCTCCAGCTCCAGCTCCAGTTTTTGGCTCCAGCATTTGTCTGGATCGCATCTCCCGCTCCAGCTCCAGCTCCAGCTCCAGCTTTTGTCTGGATCGCATCTCCCGCTCCGGCTCCTGCTCTCGCTCCGGCTCCCGTTTTTGTCTGTTTGGCGGTACGACCAAGGTAGCTCGGCAGGGGTGGCACAGTGATGGGAGCTCAGCCCATATGTTTGGCGATGGCAGCACGGGGTTGGTATGGCGGGCGTCGAGACAATGGCCAGAGATGGTGGTAGGGCCATCGATGAAGGCCGAGTCGGGGCTAAGCCCGACGCTTGCGAGGGTCATCGGTGCTGTCTCTTGTCTGAAATCGATCGAGATCTCATTCTCCTTGGCGACCTTGCCAGGCCACTCGTAGCCCCGCGTCTTCCTGGCCCGTCCTCGGACCTAGACGCACTCCTTGCGCCTCTCCCTCAAGTTGGCCGAGGCCGCAATGCCGGTCGCCGTGTGATCCGTCGTTGTCGCGACCATGGCAGCCTTGTCTACAAGCTTTTTGTGAGACATTTGTTGAAACCGGAGGATGTGGCTTTTTATCACCATCTCGCAAGAAGTTTAAGAGAGGAGAATTGTTAGGGAAGCTCTTGTAGTTGTCTGAAAGCACACAATTAATTAGCAAAGGGGGAAGAGGACAGTTTGACCTTTTTGCTGGGTCGGCTTCGTCTGGGGTCGGCCTCGGCCTGGACTGGTCAGCCTCGGCCTCGGCCTGGACTGGTCGGCCTCCTCTGAGGTCGGCCTCGGCCTCGGCCTCGGCCTGAACTGGTCAACCTCGGCCTCGGCCTGGACTCATCGTTGGAATCGTTCTTTGCCGAAATCCGTGGGCTCTCGCCTGCACCCATTTCGCGATAATCCACTGGTCCCAGCGCCCCGAGAAGCCTCAGTCCTGTCGGGCATTCTGTCGAGCAGCTCGTGGGCATCGCCTGACCTTTGGTGGAGGTTGCAAAAGAGCAGGGCAATGAAAGGAAGCCGAGCCCTCCTCCGCGCCTCTTAGCCTCCCGACAGGCCGCAATAGTCCGGCACCCGGTGGCATGAGAGAAGGGCACCTTCGGTCGGTGGAGCTGCTAGGCGGCCCGTCGAGCCCGGGCGGGAGTAGTTCCGCGAAGGGTTCAGGCGCCGAGGCTCGTGCCTCTTATGGCCTCCAGCGGCCACGGTAAGCACCTCTGTTACGGAGGCCGGTGCGGCAGATCGGAATTCGACAGCCGGCGAGGGAAGATCCACTGGTCGAGGGATCCGTTGTCGATGAACTCATAGACGATGAAGCGAGCTCCGGCTCTGGGGATGAGGTAGCAGCCGAGGTGGCGGAGGAGGCTCACGTGCTGCACGCTGGCGATGACCGTGACCTCGGAGCGAAACTCGCGCTCCCCATGCTCAGACCCCTCGATGCGTTTGACGACGACAAAGGAGCCGTTGTCGAGAATGCCCTTGGATCAGATCCGTTTAGGGAGGCTTGGCCAGAGGAGTCTCAAGCTCGCCACTCCACCATCCCGAGGTCGGATCTATCGTTATCAACCCAAGTTCAGAGGAGGGAATGGGCTCCGACGACGCTCCGTCACGATCGATCGGAGTGGGCGATGCTACGGTCTGATGAGATGGCTGGATTGACCTCGGGCTGGTTTTGCACAGGAAAAATGCTTGGAGCTCCGATTCCGATGACGACTTGGTTGAGCGGGGCATTGAGCTTCCCTCTGAGCTGATCACCGCCATGGTCAGAGCAGGTCGAGAATTGAGGATCGAAAACACCTCGTTTCCCCGCCATGATCCAAGCAGATGGATGGTTGTCGCTTGATCCCTGTCAGTTCGATTTGAGTTCGGAAGCTCGCTTGAAGCGCTCTTGGGTCGGACGGCCCTTTACAGGATCAATCTGAAGTGCTCGTTGTTGAACTTAGATCTCATCAAGGTTGATCGCAAGTCTGGAGTTCGGGTTCGCCCTCCGTTGAAGCTCGGAGAGGTCGTGAGCTTTGAGGAGTGAAGGACCGCGTGCTTCGACGATGCCTAGGCAAGGGCAATGATCTTCGAGGAGACTCATGGATTGGGATCGATCCCCAATGAGACTCGGAGACTGGATCGATGAGTCGATGTCTTAGAATCCAAGCCTGATGGGTCGATCGGAGCTAAGCTCAGCTCTTCCACATAGCTCACAGAACTTGACGACGCTCGTCGGTACGAGCATCTTTGCCGAGCTCAAAACACCTGGAGCGGAGCTTTCTAACCGAAGACTTCTGAAAGTTTCGAATTGGTCAGGCGATCAAGATCAAAGCTCGATCGAAACTTCGAACGTCCGCTGAGATCTCCCAGAGCCAGCTTGATCTCTTAAGTATTGGTAGCTTTCGGAAGGTTGGATCGACTCCGATCAACGCCCGGAGGCCCGAAGCAAGGATCTGTCAGAGATATATCTCAACAAACAGAGTTGAATATTTTTGAGAGATCATTCGGTCTATAATTGGTTAATAGAACGAGTTGTTTGTCGATGTGGAGATGACATGGATGTTGACTCGTTCCCACAGACGGCGCCAAATGTTTCTGCTATTTTTCGCAGAACACATTAATAGTACGGAGAGAGCGTGGTCAACGCGGTCAAAGAGGGGACGCGCGGGACCCCCGAGTTGTCGTGGCTGTCGCTCGAGACGGAGATGACCGGTGGGGTCGACCGACGGCGCGTTCGCTCGAGCGGAAAGGCGTGGCTCCGTTCTTTGGCGGGCCGAGGGGTAGCCTCGGCGAGATGACAGCCTCCGGGATCGGTTGAAGGCAGAGTCGCTCACAGCGGGGCGCGCGGATCCTCGCGTCGGCTCGGCGAGGGGTAGCCTCGGCAGAGCGACGTCCTCGTGACGGAGGAGACAGACGAGGTCGGGGACGAGGGCGCTCGGCTCCGGCTGGAAGGATGCCGAGGGGTAGCCTCGGCGTCGCTGGAACTCCTGGACCTGAATAGACGAGAGAGCTCGTCAGGGGGGTCGGACCTTGGTTCCGACCGAAGCCCCTCCGATGCCAAAGTCAGATCTGGCCTGATAAGTGCTCGGTGGGATCGAGTATGGCTCACGGAGAGACCGATACTCGAGTCCTCGGGCCGAGCTTTGGAGGAGAAATATTCAAGGCGGAAGAAGGTGTAAGATGGGAGTATGAGGTACCTCCGTTGTAGGTGTTGAAGATCCGCCCCCTTTCAAGTGACGCCCGCCTCTTCCTCATATAGGCGAACCCTGCTCATAATGCGCCATGACGTGACATCATGGCCGCCATTCAGGGGGTCGTGCAAATGGGGAAGTGTTGACCCCCCTCTAATTGCGCCCACTTGATGACGCCATGAAGGTGGAGTCATGGCCATGAGTGATTGCCATAATTGGCGGGCCATGAAGGCGGGGGAGTGATGTCCATTTAAGTCTGGCCATGAAGTCGAGCCTTGATGGCTAGATGGCCATTTAAGTCAGACCATCATTGGCAAGTTATGACCATGAAGATGGTTGCCATGTCCGGCGGATCATGATGGCATGGGGCGGCTGCCATATTTGGCGAAGGTTTCCTTGACTTGGGCCCCGATTTCCTCCACTGTGGAAGTGGGCCTTCGTCATGGGTGGAGAAGCGCGGCCCGCCCGTGAGATCCTTGGGCCGAGGCCCCAAGGTCGTAGCAGTCTGGTTGACCAGTCGTAGTTGACTTAGCTCCTCCGGGCCCAGCCAAACTAGTCCCGTTAACACCATGCTACTGCAAAGCCTGTTTCTTCCACTTCTGAGTTGGACTCCATAGTAGATCCCATGTCTGCACTGGTGTTATATTCAGCTGAGCCCTCCACTGCCACCATTGATCTCACCACTGACCCACCTCACGAGTTCCAGCCATCACCACCCCCAGAGGGTGGTCCCTCTGCTTGATGTCGTCCATACCAGTTTTTGCCTCCCCCTACTTATATTGAGCCCATCTATCTATTCGGGGCCCTGCACTTGCACAGCTTGGGGGAGGAGCCACCCATGCATCACATCTTCATTTAGAATTGCATCATGTCATATTTTATTTTCTTTCTGCACAGTTTTTATTTTTATTTCTGACCGCGCCCACCTCACCCCTTTTAGCATCATCTCTCACTTACCAGCGTATTCTTAGCAGTGAGGACACTGCAAGGTTTAGCTTGGGGGATGAGCACCACCGCTTTATTTTTGATTTTTTCTTTTACATTTTCTTCCCTTATTTCAGTTTTTATTTTGCATTTTCACCACTTTTCCACATCGTTTTCTTTTTTTCTCCTTTTGCATCATATTTTCTATTTTCACCATGCATGCATCTTTTTCTTCTCTATTTTCTTATTTTCTCCGTCTTTTTCTCTTTATTTGCTAAGGATGGTCCGCGTGATGATATTTCTCATAGCCTTATTAGTTTTTTACGATGCTCACTTTCGATGACATGCTATTAGGGTAAATTTCAGTTTTACTATCTATATGCATGCATTTCTATTGCTGATCTATCTGATTTAATGCTTAAAATAAATTGAAAATCGAATGCATGAATTAGTTTCTAGTATGGACTATGTTGGGTAATGCACCTAGGTTTATGCATCACTAGAACACTTGGAGTATCTGTTTTTATCTTATTCACTTCTGATTGCATGCCTGCTGCTATGGTGCCATTTACTGCATGCCTTTTTCAGTATTCATCTAGAGGAATGAAAATATCCATGATGTTTATGAGTTTAGTTCGGGTATTATTTTATCAAACCGTTGTTCACCTCTTATGAGTGAACCGAGAGATATACTATTTTCTTTCTCCACATATTTATATATTTCTCTACATATCAGATGGTTACACCCCCACAGCTATCTTTACCGCATCTCACTGCCCAAACCCCAAAAGAAAAAGTATAGCTTATAAATAATAAAAAGAAAAAAAGAAAAGAAAAATATAGTGTATATATTCATATATGAAAAAGAAAAGAAAAAGAAAGAAAATGAAGAAATATTGTTTTGTATCTTTTCATTAGAAGCTATCACTTATACTGGAAAGAAAAAGAAAATTTTCATATCATATTCCTAGATGCGACGCCTCAAGCCAAGCTTTTGGGGGGTAAACCAACTGATCACATGAGTGAGCATGACAGTAGAGTGGAGACGGTGCATAACGGGGAGATTTAATAATACCTAAACTTTACGAAATGCTTTAGTTTTTGAAGACTTTTCATGAATCGAAATGAATAACTAAATGCATGACTTTTTCTATTCTCTATTGCATTTTGTGTGATTTCTATATGCTCCTTGTGTATCTGTGATTGAAAAAGACATTGCCAACTTCTTTATGCTAGACTCTAGGGATTGCATGAGATTGATATGAATTGACTGTGTTATTTCAGTAGATCCCTATCTTTTGTCTGTATTGCATGCTAGTCATATGATTTGTAAAACTAGAAATTGCCAGTAGCATGTATGTTTATTATTCAGAGCATCGTGACTTACTATTTAGGCCAGAGATCTGACTGAACATCCTTAGCACCCTCCTCTCACTTCTATTCTCCTCTATGTTTATTTTGCTCTTATTTCTTTTTTGTTTTCCTCCCGACGTACCGATTATTCGTCTTCCTCGAGAACGGGTAAGAGGTAAACTTGGGGGATTTTGATGTGTCCATATTTTTCCACTATTTTCATATCATCATTTCATTGCATTCCATATCATTTTCTCATCCGAATCCCACATTTTACTACGATATCGCATTTCTGACATTATATTCGAGTTTCGTAGTGTTCTATGAGTTTTCAGGGATTTTGGAGCGATTTGGGACCCCACTTGGGTATGGACACATCCGATATGCCCGTGAGCTCATTGATGGAGCCCTGTAGGAGTTCGCCACACTTTTGGAGCCATTGGAGGAGAAGAGAGAGAGAGCAGAGCAGAGCAGAGAGGGGAGCCTTCAGCAGCTCCTGGAGAATGTTTTCCAGACTGCTCGGTCGAGCAGTTCAGATGCTCGGACCAAGCAGCTTCAAATGCAAAAAGGGGCAGATACACGGATGGCTCGGACCGAGCAGTTCATCTGCTCGGTCGAGCAGCGTCAAATGTCAAAGGTGAAGCAATTCCAGCGCACGGCCCGTGCAGATTTTCAGTGACCGAGTCAGCCTCTGCTCGGACCGAGCTGAGCTGACTTGGCCCGTGCAGGCAGAGCGAGGATTTTAAAGATTTTGGATTTCCTATCAAGCTCGGTCAAGCAGCACAGATGCTCGGTTCGAGCGACCGAACGAGCAACGCACTGCTCGACCGAGCAGCCTACTCGATCGGTAGTGCCAGTGCCATTTTTGGAAAGATTTGCTGAAGCCGTCACTTGCGCGATCTGGGGGACTGAATGCATGGAGCTCGTACAGCGAGAGGAGAGATTCATTTTTAGATATTTTGGGGAATAGTTTTTCAGAGCGGAGCTTAAGCGATTTTGGAGAGATAGTTTTTAGATTAATTTTTGTTAAACGAGATTGGATCTAAACATTCGGATTGTGACTTTTGTTCTCGATTGCTCTTGTGCTTGGGAATCTGGAAGTTTTATTAGATCTATAAATTGCAATTCTTATCTATCTCCTGTTGTAAGTCTTCTACTTTTATTCTTTTGATTGCTATGATGTCTTTATCTCTAAAAATGATGTCTTTATTCGTGAATAGTGCCATGTGTGAGTAGATCTCTCTAGGGTTGATGGGTTAGCCCTAAGATCCTAGGGAGAAGATGTAGATCTGAATCTCCACGTTGAATTAGGGATTTAGGGAAGTATTTTAGTCGATCCTACCGAATCCCTAGATAACCCTTACTGAGATCATGCCCACGATCTGTGAAATTGATGTGCTTAAGGGGTTTCTATGGGATCCGAATAGGTAAATCGATGGATCCAATCAAGGCTCGTGACCATGCCCGGCTCGTGCCTTGAGGGGAACCATCGACGAACTATACTGCTACGTTGACGGCTACCGCCATTGCGTCAACGAAAGCTACCGAAATATCTCACAATTCTAACCCACGAGAGTGGTACAAATTATGAGATTTATCCCTTAACCCTAATGCAACGTGAGGATTATATTCTAACGTCGACCCCCGACGATCTTAGTGGTGATCCCTAATTCCCTAGTCCTTTTTATTAGTAAAACAACAACAATACCCCAAACAACTCTTTCAACCCGACAGTTAAGTCACTTCGAGATTTAGAAGTAAACTGAGAATCCATATACAATATCAATGTCCCTGTGGGATTCGATATCATTTATACTATAACTCGACACCGTCCGCTTGCGAATTGAGCCTGAAATTGATGCATATGGTCCATACCATGCCTGGCTATCGTGACACCGCCAGGTGGAATCTAGTGTAGGTTTCGGGTGCATCAGCGATCCTGGTCATGCCCTTGGGGGCGACCATCCCATCTCGGCCATTCACTGGGCATTGCTTCAATACGTGGGGCTTTGGCTGATGCGGCCTCCTTCATCATCCCCAATGCCTCCTTGCTTAGCATATACTTCTCCGCCCAGGTGAAGAGGGCATCGAGGTTGGCAGGCAGATCATGGAGCAGTGGCTTGAGCAGACTACTATTAGTCAAGCCTTTCTTGAAGGCTGCCATGACGAGCTCATCCCCGCAGCTCGTCACGTTGAGTCTCTCCTCGTTGAAGCGCTGTAGGAACTTGCGGATGGTCTCCTCTCCTTCTAGACCACCATAAACAAATAGTTGGACACCTTCCTCCTTCTTCGCCCCGCCAAGAATTGCTGACAGAAGTTATAGGAAAGGTCACCGATTGAATCAATGGAGTGGTCAGACATGTCGTTGTATCACTCCACCGCCGACTTCTTCAAGGTTGGCTAGAAATATTGGCAAAGGAGGGCGTCATCTGCTCCATGGATATCCATCACTCCCTGGTATCACTGCACATGCTTCAGGGGATCGTTCGAACTGTCATACGTTGCAAACTGAGGTATTTTGAACCTTGGGGTACCGGGGTTGAGATCACCCTTCGGGTCAGTGGGTTGGCTTCTTCGAGGTTGGGGGAGGCGTTGGCAACCTTTGGGAGATGTCCTTACCACCTCGATGCTCTCGCCACTGATTGGAATCACCGGATGAGCCACCTCGACGCTCAGAGGCGTTCCTCACACACGCCCGTGGGGTCGAACTTCGGTCACGGCTCCTCTGCCGCTGATCATGACGCCTAGGGGAGCAGTGATCTGACCAGGGCTTGGCGATCTCCCGTGACGATGGCTTTCAACATGATCCAACCTGGGACTCTCTCAAACTATCAAGGCTGACACCTGGGGGGATCCTCGGCTCCCCTCCTAAGGCCTATCCCTCACAGCGGCGACGAATCGGTGCTGTCGGACGACTGCTTCTTCATCCAGTCTCCTTTGATAAGCGGCCTCCTCCTTCTCATCGAACTACTTCTACAGAGTAACCGCTTCTCATTCTTCAAACCGCCTTTTTTATGCTACCGCTTCTTCGTCAAATTGGGGGAGGAGATCTCGCTTCACATTGCGGGGTCTGGATGGGCCTTTTGATGGATGCGACCTGGCCTGCCTGGCAACGGCCCAATCCTTCATCATTTTGGTGAAGTTTTCGAAACTTTGGTAGACACCGCAGGCCACGTCCTGAATGACCGCGGCCGACTCCTCAAGGGGTAAATTCATCGGGGGAGTCCTCCTGTGGGACTCTTCGGCCATAGTCTGCTTGCCGTGAAGGTGACTGCGGTGAATGCGTGCGGTGTCTAAAATAGGTGTAACCATAGTTCCCACAGACAGCACCAATTTTTGCGGGTTAAGTCCGCCTAACAATATAATTTATTTGATGAGTGAATCACGGGTACAATGATAACAATTATGGGTTTGATAGCGAGGCTAGCACGACTTGGAGCATGCTTCAGAGGTGAAGAATCCAAGGTCGCCTGATGCTCGCCGAAGGTCACTGAGTCCGGTAGCTGAGGCGAGCTTCCTGCTAGAATTGTAACTCGTCAGAAAGGCTAGGTTGGCTGTCAACCCATTGCCTCTTCGATTCTTAAGTCAGTGGGTGACTTGTAAAGAGTATGTCGGACACGCTTGATGATCTTAAGGCAGATCGACGTTACGTGGTGAGCTTATAAGGAAGGCACAGCTATATGGAAGATATCCGACCATGAATATTGGATAGGAGTTATAGATATCAACTAACCAAGCTCCTTCTTGGTGGCTAGAGCGGGGTATTTATAGGGTTGAGAGTCGGTTGTTTGTCATTCAATCACCTGTCGAGTCTTCTTAGCTGAAGCACAAGTGGAGACGCAATAGGTTAGCGAGGGTGTCAGAGATATTTACGCATTAATGGGTGTCAGACGGTGTCAGACAAATTAATGCATTAATGGGAGACGCGATGTGCGACCATCGGTTCTCATTTTTAATCTTTGGCATTAATGGGGCGTAGGTGGCCCCACGTCACCCTGTCAGAGATATTTACGCTAGGCCGCCCTTAGGAAGAGCCAAACTCGGCATCCGAGCTTGGTGTCTTCGGACTCCCAGGTCGTTCTTCCTGTGTGGAGACTAGGAGACCTTCTTTGGTTGACCCTGATGGCGAGCTTGTCGCTTGGCGAGGAGAGCTTCACTGTGTCGCGGCGACCTTCCGTTTGGGTTTCAAATAAATGGGCCTTTATTATTTGGGCCAGCCTTAAAGCCGCAACACCAACAATAACATGTAGGATCCCTTCGCGCGATGATGGAGGATCGAAAGAGAACTTACGTTGGTGTATGCTGCACTGTAGTCTCTGAACTTTACCCTCGGATTCGCCACAACGGTCAGTACTTCGTCACAGAGGATCGAAGCAGCGTTTCCACTGTCTAAATCTAACTTTAGGAGAAGAACTTGATGGAAGGGAGAAGAGGAAAAAGATTGCCTTATGCAAACTTATGGCATGAATGATTAGCCTTAAATGCCTAACCCTTAGGTCCTATTTATAGGCTTTAGGGGTAGTTATTGTAGGAAATAACCATATATAAGCTTATTAGCTTATATTAACACCCTTGCTTATCCTCTTCTTCATGCACTTATCAAGTGCCTTTATGCACTTATAATGTGACATTTTCCACTTATCGAGTGGTCCTTTTCACACATGAAAAGGTTCCCTTCGTACATGCTTTCATGTACGCGACATCCGAGGTCCATAGACTCTCATACATCCCCTCATGGGTGTATACATGTCGTCCATATCCAACATCTCCCACTCACACTTGAGGGGATTGTAAGGAAATAGTTCTTCTGTTTATCATACTTAGAAATAGACCGTGTGACCATCATGCGCATAGAGTCTGCTGTTTGTGCACTTGTTAGAGATACACAACACTCCTTGAGGTGCAAAGTTGAGTAGATCACTGCATGCTTTACCCTAGATTATTTCTTCACATTTCTTATACTTTATATTCAACAATTGAATCCCATCTGGATTACAATAGGCTGGCCAGCTTTGAATCTCTAAAGTCCGAATGTGAATATGAAATTAATCTTCCTCTTCTTGCGATCCTTTCGATCTTGACTTGACTCGCTTTTCTAATATGCCCCGCCAGACTGAATTTACCATAGTCCATAAGCAGCATGCTAAGGCAGCGATCACCTAGTCAAATCTAAAGGAACCAATTAGAGTCCATAAGGGTAAGTAGTTAAGACCCATGTGGTCTTTGGGTCTCACATAATAGTAAACACAATTACTATTCTAACCCAATGGTCAAATGCATACGCAGTATGAATACGTATTACAACATCACTCCTTTCCCAGGGAGTGTATGTCTAAATGATGTTGTAAGGATGATGATCAGACACCACAATGTCTGACTTTGAGTCCCTTTTACTACTCAGTAATTTCCTGGACCTCCCGCATAAGACAGATAAGATTAAAAAATCTTTTTAGATCTTTTGTAAGCATCCATATGATGCCGACCTTTCATACGACCATTTTTTTTAAGTCATGACTCTAAATCATCCATCTGATGATTTTGACTTTAAACAGGTCTCATCTTTATCTTATCCGTCTGATAAAATAAAGGCGGTTGCTCATGTGAGAGAGCCAACCTCAATCTGTCCGACATACTAGAAAACGTAGCTGAGATTTAAAAAATGAACAAAAACATTTTCAAGAAACTCATATGAAATTTCGAAAAAAGAACTTATTCTTTTATTAAATTTGATCTTTCATAGACATGGAAATACATTGATACAACTCAGCTCTTACGCAATCCTTGAGATGATAAGTGTTTGTAAAACACATCTCTGGGGATCGCTTTCGTAAGCGGATCCGCTATCATCTCATGCGTAGATATGTACCTAATGTCTACCTTCTTGTTCTTTATCAAAGTCTTTTGCAAATTTATAGCGGATATCAATGTGTTTGGTCTTACAATGGAATTTAGGATCTTTGACATAGGCTATGGATGCTTGACTGTCACTGTATATTGGTACAGTACCTGAGTCACTTGCATCAATTAGCTTGTCTAAGAACTTCCTAAGCCAAACAGCTTCTTGGACCGCCATGCTAAATGCTACAAATTCGGCTTCCATAGTTGAAAGTGCGATGCAGGATTGCTTTTTGCTACTCCAGGATATTGCACCAGATTCGAGTAGAAAAACATGTCCTGAGGTCGATCGTCGCTCATCGAGATCACCCGCCCAATCAGCATCAGTGTAGCTTCGAGCCTCAAGGAATTTCCTTGATATCATAAAGCATAGTCCGCAGTTCCTTTAAGATACCACATTATCCTCTTAACCGCTTTCCAGTGTGTTTGCCCTGGATTGGATTGGTAACGACTTACCATTCCAACGGTAAAACAGATGTCTGGTCTTGTACACATCATAGCGTACATAAGACTGCCAACTGCACTGGAATATGGAACTTTTTCCATAATTTCCTTTTCCTTTTGGTTCTTAGGACACATTTTCATACATAAATTATCGCATTTGCTTATAGGAGTATCAATGGACTTCCAGTCCTGCATATTAAAACATTCTAGAACCTTTTTTATATAAGTCTCTTGTGAAAGAGAAAGAAGTTTCTTTGAACGATTCCTTGAAATCTTAACTCCAAGGATATATGCGGCTTCTCCCATGTCTTTCATCTCAAATATTGATGAAAGCCAAGCCTTGATATCCATCACAAAGCCCTTGTCATTTCTGGCTATTAAAATGTCATCTACATATAGAGACATAATAACATACTTGGTTTTGATCCTCTTGATATATACACAGTTATCTTCATCAAGCATGGTAAAATCATTTGATAAGACAACTTCTTGAAATCGTATATACCATTGCCTCGAGGATTGTTTAAGACCATATATGGACTTACGAAGTTTACAAACCTTATGTTCGTTTCTTTCTTTTACAAACCCTGTTGGTTGTTCCATATAGATCTCCTCGTCCAATTCTCCATTGAGAAAGGCAGTCTGTACATCCATTTGATGTAATTCGAGGTCTAAGCAAGCTACCAAAGCCAGAATTAAGCGAATCGAGGTAAAACGAACAACAGGTGGGAAGGTCTCTTCGTAGTCTATCCCTTCCTGTTGCGTAAAACCTTTCGCGACAAGGCGAGCTTTATATCTGTCTATAGAACCATCAGCCTTATGCTTGATCTTGAGAACCCATTTGTTCCCAATAGCTCTACGTCCTCTGGGGAAGTCAACCAAGTCCCAGACTCGGTTAATTTTCATGGATTCTAATTCCTCCTTCATCGCTTCCATCCATTTGTCTTTTGCAGGGCATGATACGGCCTGTTTGAAAGTAGCATGCTCGTCATCATCTTGTAGTAAAGTCATAAAGGTTTGTGGGAATTCATCCTCAAATCTTAGAGGAGCTAACCTTGTACGACTACTACGTCGTATTTGAGATTCTTCAAGTCCTTGTTGACTCGAATTTGGATCAATTCTAATATTACTCCCACTTGGAATGAGATTAGAATTGCTCCCACTTGGATCATTATTCCCATACGGAATAGGATTCGCATCATTCGTATCATCCATTGGTGAAGGTTGCAACGTATTTTCTTCTTTACCAAGAATTCTCCCACTCGAATGAGGTAATCCTTCTTGATCATAAATCTCAAATAGAGATAAGTCCTGACTTATCTCGCCCTGTCTTAGAAACTCATTTTCCAAGAAAGTAACATCCCTCGACTCAAATTCAATCAGTCCTCCATTGTCTTCCTGACCAATGAAAACATAACCTTTGGAGTTTTTTGCGTATCGTATGAAGATACATTTCCTCCCCATTGGCCCAAGTTTGCCATACTTATGGGAGGAAATATGTGCGTAGGATGCACACCCCCAAGGTTTTAATATGCTTAAGTTAGGAGACCTTTGGTTCCACAACTCATAGGGAGTGGAGCTAACTGATTTCGAGGGTACGCGATTCAAGATGAAAGTAGCCGTCAATAATGCATCACCCCAAAAGGTGATTGGCAAGTTAGCTTGCGCCATCATTGAACGGACCATTTCCATCAAAGTCATATTCCTCCTTTCAGCAACACCATTTTGTTGTGGAGTATAAGGCATAGTCATTTGATGACCTATGCCCTTTTCATCACAAAGTTCTTTAAAACTTGCTGATTGATATTCATCGCCTCTATCGGTTCGCAAGACCTTAATCTTGCGATCTAATTGATTTTCCACTAAACTCATATAGTTTTTAAAGCAGGTTAATGCTTCACTTTTGTGGGATATCAAATAGATATGTCCGAATCAGGTGAAGTCATCAATAAAAGTGATGAAGTAGGACTTCCCACGTCTTGTCTTCACATTCATCAGACCACATATGTCCGAATGGATTAGCTGTAATGGAACCTCGACCCTTGTGCCGGTTCCAAATGGCTTGCGACAAGATTTCCCTACAAGGCAATGTTCGCAAGTCGACATTTCGACCTTTGAAACATTGGATAGAAAGCCACGTTTGGCAAGTCTATCCATACGTGTTGGTCCAATATGACCAAGCCTTGCGTGCCAACAAATTACATCAGATTCATTAATCGAAGAATTTGTAACAAGGAAATTTTCATTAAAATTAGAGGAATCGTACATAGTATTTAATTCAATGAATCCCTTAAAAAGATACCCAGAACCAATTACAGAATTATTACAAGACAAATCCACATTACAATCATGAAAGAACTAACTATAACCAAGACCCATTAAGACGACCACAGAAATTATATTCTTTCGAATATCC
This sequence comes from Scilla litardierei, assembly GCA_030789695.1. Taxonomy (NCBI): domain Eukaryota; kingdom Viridiplantae; phylum Streptophyta; class Magnoliopsida; order Asparagales; family Asparagaceae; genus Scilla; species Scilla litardierei. Next base: position 411,734,799 of record CM061142.1, read on the forward strand.
GGAGCGAAGAGAACATCATGTAGTAAGATAGTGCGGCCGTTGTCCAAGATGAGCTTGCACGTCCCAATGCCTTTCACTTCAACACGTGTGTTGTTTCCTACATATATCCACTTCGTTCCTTGGGGTATCTGGTGATACTCCACGAAGGACCGTCTGTCCCTTGCTATGTGGTCGGTGGCACCTGAATCAATTATCCAAAAAGGATTAGATTCTACAAAAAATATTGAACTAAAAACACATATGTAACTAGTATTATTACAAGTTACCTTGTCACCTCCATCTGTAAATGAACGGGCATAGTGACCTAACTTGTTGCAGTTGAAGCACTTGATCCTCTTCAAGTCTTTCTTCTTGTGCCATTTCTTGTTCACACCCTTCTGTTTAGGTTTCTTGGTAGACACTGGTTGCTTTTGCTGGTCATGAGCAAACTTTGAGTGATGTTTACGTTTCTTTCCTCCGTGTGAGGAACTAGCAACCATGTGCACTTCTGCACTTGACTTGGCAGCCGCAAGCCGCTCTTCCTTTAACTCGAGGTGCTTAGAAACATCGCTGAAATTCTTGATGCTCTCATTATGAGTGAGATGCATCTTCATTTGTTCGCATTCGATTGGTAGGGAACGTATGACCGCTTGGATTTGTTGCTCATCAATGAGCACATGACCTGCATCCTTTAACTCTGAGATAAGATTCGCCATGTGTCGTAGATGCATTCCCATGGAATGATCTCGATGCTTTTTGTACGAATCGAATATTATAGTTAAAGATCGAAGTTTGGTCACCGAGGTGCCACCAAACTTCTCCTCAAGCTTGGACCATATGTCCATAGCTAGGTCATGTTCTCGGAAGATCCGCATTATGTCGTCTGCCATACTTGACAGCAACGTAATGCGAGCAATCTTGTTCTTCCGAGACCAAGCATCAAAAGCTTCCTTGTCTCTTCTGTGTTGGGCCGTAGTGCCTAACTCAGGTTCAATCATTACGTTCTTCAGAGTTTCGAGCACGTCTTGCTCCTCTAGAACATATTGTATCTTCATGGACCATAGTTTGTAATTATCGCCGTTGAGTTTTTCACCTTTGTTTAACTCAGCGACGATGTTCTTAGCAGCGGAAAACATTTCAGTTTTAAAATGCTGCAAAAGACATAAAATAAGTTTGATCAAAAACATTGCATAAAGTTTTCATTTGATAAGTTACTTTCGAAAAATATTGAAGATGTTGCTCTAGAATCGGAAAGAACATCCCGATGCCAATCACCATCTAGAACAACTTTCAATATTTCCCCTCGCTTATCAAACAATAGTACTCTTATAGTACTTGCAGCGGAAAAGTGTTTTTGAAAAACGTATTTTGAAAACGTATTTTTCAAACGTATTTTGCAAACGTATTTTGCAGCGGGAGGTGTTGGCCTGCACCGGCCATTGCCGGGGTCGAGCCGTGGCCGCGCCAAGGCTGGATTTCCCCTTTCATGGGGTTTTTCCGTATGCAACTGCCGCCGGTCCCGTATGGGCCGGCCATGCAGACCCCCCATTACCTTGGTCGAGGCCGGGGCTCGGTGGTCATGGCTTGACCAAGGGTCGGGCCTCCTCGGCGTGGCCAGGGCCTGCCAGAGGGGCCTTGGCCCTCGGCCAGGGCCTCAGGGGGCCCTGGCCCCCTCGGCCATGGCCTCTACCCTGGCCGAGGCCTGCCAGGGCCGGCCAGGGGGCCCTGGCCCCTCGGCCAGGGCCGGCCATGGCCTTGGCCGGCCGGCCTTCCCTCCGTGGAGTCCATCTCCCTCCTTCGGGGGGGGTGCTCGGTTGTCATTGGCCGAAGCCAACCCCCCTCCCAATGGGAGGGGGGTGCATAGCCATGCACCAATGTGATACGTGTTCATCTTCTCCGATGAGAAGTATGAAACCACCTTCTTCTCCGATGAGACACCCTTTCATCAAGAAAGTAGTTATTCTTTAATGGCCATGTGCCAAAAAAATAACGTACTTTCAAGGCCGCAAACTTCACGCTCCACATGAAGAGAGTTCACATTCTCTATTGAATGGAGACTCAACATCCATGAAGAGTGCGAGTTTGGCGAGATGAACGGTCAGTTCTTCCCGTCACGGAGAGTTCCTGCAATATCCGTAATGATAGAAGACCCTAACGTGAAAAGAACAACTGCTGCGATTCTCTTCGTCACGATGCGCTCCTACCATATCCATAATGGTTGGAAACTCATTCGTGAAAAAGACAACACCTCGTTCATCGGTGAGACCGGGGCGAACCCGTGTGGCTCTGATACCAATGTAGGATCCCATCGCGCGATGATGGAGGATCGAAAGAGAACTTACGTTGGTATATGCTGTGCTGTAATCTCTGAACTTTACCCTCGGATTCGCCACAACGGTCAGTACTTCGTCACAGAGGATCGAAGCAGCGTTTCCACCGTCTAAATCTAACTTTAGGAGAAGAACTTGATGGAAGGGAGAAGAGGAAAAAGATTGCCTTATACAAACTTATGGCATGAATGATTAGCCTTAAATGCCTAACCCTTGGGTCCTATTTATAGGCTTTAGGGGTAGTTATTGTAGGAAATACCATATATAAGCTTATTAGCTTATATTAACACCCTTGCTTATCCTCTTCTTCATGCACTTATCAAGTGCATTTATGCACTTATAATGTGACATTTTCCACTTATCGAGTGGTCCTTTTCACACATGAAAAGGTTCCCTTCGTACATGCTTTCATGTACGCGACATCCGAGGTCCATAGACTCTCATACATCCCCTCATGGGTGTATACATGTCGTCCATATCCAACATAACAAACTCTAGATGGGGGTGAATAGAGTAATGGCATGAATTGTGTATTTAAAAATAAAACTTACAAATGCGGAATTATAAATGCAAGATGAATTTAAACACCACAATCAGTAAACACAAACACACGATTTTACCCTGGTTTCCCAAACTTGGGTATGCCAGCCACACCAATATCCACTATGATTCTCATAAAGAGAAGTGAATACAATCTCATATAGAGATACCTCATACGGAGGATTTGGATTCTCACACAGAGAAATCCTTGCTCTATCAAACCCTCACAAATAGATATCTCAACCAATCCTACACAAGGGTTATACTCTCACACAGAGAGTAACTAGCTCTTACACAGAAAGCTAAGGTTTCAAAGAAAACAAAGTAAAATAAATACTCTTACCTATGCCTTGATGATGAACTTACTCATATGAAGAAGAATGCATGGAAGAGAATCTCCAAGTGATGAGATATATCTTGATTGCACTTGGATGATTTCTCTTGAGCTTAACTTCAATGCATGAAGAGGAAAAAGAGCTCTAAGAGGAAAATGAGAGATTTTGAGCGAGATTCTAAGCTAAGGTTTTGAGCTACCAATTTTTCATTAGAAATGCTCAAATCCTTAACTTGATAGAGAAGTGTGTCTCTCACTAGTGTCACAAACATGCAAAGCATCATTATTATTTACACTAGTAGATTCTAATTCTTGCACCCTACTCATAGCATTTTTAAATTTAGCTTTCAACTTAGCATATGAGTCGATGCACTTACTTGCCCCATTGGAGACCACATTGTAGCGGTATTCGAGCTTCTCATATGATATCTTCACCTCCTCAACTTCTTCATCGCTTTTCTCCTCCCTTAAGCTTGACTAAGACTCTTCCCCTTTTACCATGAAGCACATTTTCTCATTGGTGTTGAGCCACGCCTCCACCTCTTCATCGATTGAGCTTGAGTAAATTGATGCTGAATCATCAAAAGCCGCGAAGCACATGTGAGCTCGCTCCTTGTCATCCTCTTCTTCATTACTTGATCTGTCCTCATCGGAGTCATCAAATATGCCGACAATTCCCTTCTTTTGGTTCTTGAATTTGGACTTTCCATTCCAATGTTTCTTCCCTTTCCTTTGTAAGAATCTTTGGAGGATTTTGAAGATCATTCGATAGAGAGATGACCTTTTCCTCTACAATTGAAACAAATAGGATTGTTAGATTTAGAGGCAAACTTTGAAGAAGATTTACCTTACTTGCTTTTGAAGAATGCTCTAAGTTGCTTGGCAAGCTCCATGATTTCATCTCCACTAGCCTCATCCTCTCCATCTTCTTCGCTTAAAGCTTCTCGATGGAATTTCTTCCTCCACTCGATTGGCTCCTTCACTGCATGAAATGCAACCCCCTTTTGCTTCTCTGGCTTCTCAGGCTTGGATGGTTGAATCTCCTTCTTGTGTTGAAGCTTCACTTCATACACCATGAGATTCCCAATGCACTCCTCGACGTTGTATTTGGACATGTCATTTGACTCCAAAATCCCATTGGCCTTTGACTCCCAATTGGGTGTAAGAGAGTCAAGGATATTCTCCACTTGATCCTCCTGGGAAATCACATTCACAAGTCCTTCCAAAGCATTCACAATATTTGTGAACCTTGTGAACATCTCCGAGATGCTCTCACCTTCCTGCATCTTAAACAACTCATATTTAGATCGAAATACGCTTCGTTTGGATTTCTTTACATTGTACGTCCCTTCATGAGAAATCTCCAATGTATGCCAAATTTCATTGGCCGTTTTGCACATGGAGATGCGATTGAACTCATTTGAAGTGAGGACATAATGGAATGCATTCATAGCACTCGCATTGTATTTGATCGAGTCCTTCTCTTTCTTTATCTTTGTATCTAAATGTGTAGTAGGCTTCTTAAATGGAGACTCTGTAATGTCACATGGGTCTTCACCCTCCAAGTAGATCATCATCTTGATCTTCCAACTTAGGTAGTTGGTTCCGTTGATGAGAGGGGGTCGAACGATAGATAGGAATTCTTTATGAGACGCAGATGTAGCGTTGAATGACATCGTTTTTGTATGCTATAATCTCGCTCTGATACCAATTGTTAGGACCGTCTACCTTGCAATACAACAAACTCTAGAGGGGGTGAATAGAGTATTGGCACAAATTGCGTGTATAAAAATAAAACTTGCAAATGCGGAATTATAAATGCAAGAGGAATTTAAACACCACAATCAGCAAACGCAAACACACTATTTTACCCTGATTCTCCAAACTTGGGTATGTCCAGCCACACCAATAGCCACTATGATTCTCACAAAGAGAAGTGAATACAATCTCACACAGAGAATTTGGATTCTTACACAGAGAAATCCTTTCTCTCACACAAAGAGACTCAAACTCTCACAAAGAGAGATCTCAACCAACCGTACACACGGGTTATACTCTCACACAGAGAGTAACTAGCTCACACACAAAAAGCTAGGGTTTCAAAGAAAACAAAGTAAAATAAATACTCTTACATATGCCTTGATGATGAACTTACTCATAAGAAGAAGAAGGCATAGAAGAGAATCTCCAAGTGATGAGATATAGCTTGATTGCACTTGGATAATTTTCCTTGAGCTTGACTTTAATGCATGAAGAGGAACAATAACTCTAAGAGGGAAATGAGAGAGTTTGAGAGTGGCTTAATCAATCTCTATCGATTTGCAATAGTGACCAAGAAGTTCTAATGAACTAAGCCCTCTCCTATATATAGGAAGCCAAAAGAAACCCTCAATCCTAAGCAAAGAGCCCAAATGAATAAATCTGCAATGACTAGATTTTAGTAGTTTAAGCTTAGGACAATCGACTGATGAATAAATGATAGTCGATTGGTCAACGGCTATAAAAATTCCAATTGCTATAATCTGAGCCAGGACAGGCGACTGTAGAAGACTACACAGGCGCATGTACAAGGTGCAGGCGCCTGAATATCCTTATGAAGGCGATTGTCACATGGGATGGAAATGGAGTATGAAAAATGCAACTTTTGCACTAGCACCTTCAGACGATAGATGACTAATTCTCAGGTGCCTATAATTTGACAGGCGACTGAAAACCTCTCATAAGTTGACTAACTTGCAAAGTGGGTTAAAACCCAGAAAATGCAAGTTACGCACTTTGGCACACAGGCGACTGGAGAACAAATCCCAGGTGCCTGATGGAAGACAGGCGCCTATAATATGAACGTCAGTCATTTGTTTCCAAGAGATTAAGAAAGATTCAAGAAATGTTGACTTGAGCTCTGCACACCAGTCGGATGTAGAAGGCTGGCCAGGCGCCTAGAGATCATCCAGCCGCCTGTCATGCCTTCATAAGTCGACCATAGGAGAGCCAAAAACTCCAGTTTGAGTTAAGACATGGTGAACCTATTAGGATGATTTCTATGATAATCCTAAGGCTCACTAAGATGGAAAAATGCAAATGCATGAATGAGTTACTACATCTATCAAGGCATTACAATAAATCTAGACTCAAAAAGAGAAAATGAATAAATGAAATAATACATGGATTACATTGCTTCCCTTAGAGTCTAATCTTCAATCTCTTGATGCCTTGATGCTCCCCATCATCTTTCAAGCTTTGGCACCCTTTGATTCCAAGCTTTGGCATTGCTCCTCTTGATGTCCATCCTTACACCAAGTAGTTAGTCTCCAAAAATGATATTCCTCATATGTTAACTATGAGACTAAATTATGAGAGACATTAGCAACAACATAATGTTATGATCATCATCAAACTAATATTGGTAAGAAACACCAATACCTAATAGGGCCCATTAGATATCTCTCTCATAAGAGAGGGATAAATTCAATCTTATTCATTCACTTTCCTCTGCATAATTCATATAATATTCAATCATAACCCTTATGATTATCTGATTAAAGATAACGTTTGGTTATGTCAAAACATGATATTTCGTATATATGAAACTGTGATGATCTCAAGTCTAAGGATTTAATGACATAACTATTATGAGATCATTTATGAAACTGATCCACACAATGATATCATAGTGATTCTATCCAGTACTTTGTTCACCAACAAGTACCTACAAGTTTGATTTGTATCACCATACATATAATTATATCATAATTATCAACCAAACGCATACAAGTCTTAATTCATCATTATACCTTTAGTGATGAATGATAAGGGATAATTAGAATAACATAAAACAGCTACTCAAACATTATTATAATAAAACATGGAAGCAATATAACAATAACATTAAGAGAACCATTTTATAAATAAAAATTGACATAACACTGATGTGTCTGCATTTTACATGTTTTATACCCCCACATCCACATCATATTTGATTGCTTAAATCCTGATTTTATACGCTTTTATGTTGATAATTGGAACTATTTGACTTCAAAAGTGTTTGGTTGCATTTCAGGGAATATCGAGCAATTGGAGCATATTAGAGAGAAGGACATGAATACCGATGGAGTCGTGTTTAACTTGTTGAAGCTGCTGGAGAAGCGGGAGGAGAATGAAAGAAAGAAAGGAAGGAGAAGAAGGCTAAATGTGATGAGTTTCATGTAGCTCGGCTGAGCGGCTACCCTGCTCATCCGAGCTGGTGACAGAAAAAGAAAGGAAAAGAGTCGAGGAAAAGGAGCTTACAGGCAGAGGCCACTCGGCAGAGCGACCATCTCTCTCGACCAAGCGACCCTTCCTCCTGACAGGCTGAAGAATGAGCCAAACTCTCTGTTTAATTAGCTCGGCCGAGTTGCCTTAGTGCTCGGCCGAGCTATCTCTCTTACCAGATTTGAAGATTGAAGCACCCAAGAGGTGCTCGATCGCGCGCTATGGCATGCTTGACCAAGCGCTAGGGCATGCTCGACCGAGCGACCACGCCGCTCGGTCGAGCAGAGTAGAAAATGCAGGAATCTAAATAACCATTTTCTCCCTTTGAAGATCTGATATCATCCGTAATTTTATATTATTTTTCTCATATTGTTTCCAGATAGTACACTTCATGACGGTTCCAACCCACCAAGAACACGCCAAATGGAGGTCGGATGATTTCTAGGAAATTTCTGCAAGTTAGCAAATCTGTGGTGGAAATTGTGCTTGGGCAGAACTGTGCAACGAGCTCGGTCGAGCTGTCTGGGGCCCACCACTTAAGTTGCAGCCCCTATTGGGTTTGGGCATGAAATTGAGGGCTTTTCTTGAGGGTTTTGCTAAGTTTTCAAGGGGTTGTATATATACTTTTTGTAGCCGTCATTTGGGGGGAGCCTTCCTTTGGAGGTTTGGACGACATTTTCGAAGGCTAGGCCATGCCATCGGCCCCCTCCTTGGTGATTTGGTATCGAATCTCTTACGAAGCTAAGTATTTCTTTCGTTTAATCTTCTTTATTTCTTTTTGTATATGCTTGTGACGATGATCTCTATTGTTTTCATATCTTTCGCCATGCTTGAGTAGATTTGCTTGCTAGGGTTAGGTTAACCCTAGAATCCTAAGGGTTGGACGTTAGGTTACCCATAGTTGAATGAATCTAGGATTTCACTATGGTAATTTGAACAAGGATTTTGGGGGATTAGCTTTAGAATTGGAGGATCGCGAAAGCAGCTCCATATTCTAGGGAAAATCCCTACGAATCTGATTTGGGTTTAGCGGTCATTTTCTAGGGCTCATGATTAGGAGAGTGACTCGTGCAGCAGAGATGACTTCTAATCACCGATCCGCTTGTCAGTGACTATGAAAGTAGCCCGACTACTAGAACCAACCGTAGTGTAGTATCCCATTCAGAGATCATGAGAGGGGATACAGATATGTGATACGGGAATCGTGTCAAACGTAATGCACGTATTTCTATGCGAAGCTGATTGTGAAAGTAGACTTGCGCATATAGATACGTTAGATGAGAAGGACAATGAGAGTTGACTGCTTATTACCATCTTCGGATGTGACACTCTTTCCCTCAATTATAATTCAACGAAAGGATTCTTAACCTAATATTCAAGCCCAAAAGAACTAGTGGGGACACCGACACCTTAGTAGCTTTCTCTCATTCATTTTCTCTGTTTTATTTGTTTTCTTTTGTGTGGAGTCTTTGGTTGTGCCTTGCTGATCATGACACCCTCGTAATTCACTTCCATCACCATTATAACCCCCTTTGTACCCCATCTCCATAATAAAAACCTAAAGCCTAACCAACCTAGGAATCGATAGGTGGTATAAGCAATGCCTCCATGTGAATTCAACCCTGAACTCATCGGGAATATATTGCTCTGACAGCCTTGCACCTGGGGGTGAGGGTATGCATACCTTTCTGGGGGTGTGCATCCTTGCAGAACAACAAAATGGTGCCGTTGCCGGGGAACCGTTCCGCCATATTACCTATTTATCAAAATTAGGTTGTTAGACTTCGAAAAAATAAAAATAATAATAATAATAAAACACTTGAAAAAAATTATAAAAAGAAATAAAAAGAGATTTTTACCACCACCACACTATTATCATCTTTATTTCTTTCTTGTGCCACTGACGTTCTTTTCCAGGTTATTTATCTTTGTTTGATCAGGTGCATTTGGTGCAACACTGGCACCCCAATTTGGAGTGAAAATGGGCAGGATAATCTTCGACAGTTTCCAAGTAAAGATCACCAAATTCAAGCAGGCCAATGGAGAATGCTTCTGTAAAGCCTTGTACAGGGTCGATGGTTTGCTGCAAAAAGTGCCTAATCATGGGTTTGATGACTCAGTGCTCTTTGGCTAATTCACTGGTAGCTTACATGGACCTTCATTGGAGTTCGTGGGGAGGCTGAAGGTGAATACCTTCACTGATCTATATTCGGAAGCAGCCATGGGATGCATGTTGGATGACGCTCGCTCTATTGGTTCATTAGTCGTCGCGACAGGTGAGCCATTTGAACGAGAAGTTATAAATTTTATTATGAACCGTGCCTCAACTGTAGGTACTATTGAGGAGGACATTCACGTTTAGATTTGGGGAGATACTCTTCATTTATATATTGTCACCAAAGAAAAGACAACGATAGCGGGCACTGATGCATCTACCTCTGATGAGACAACTGCAATGAGTCACTCGGGAGGTGTCGTTTCATACCAATGTCCGCCGTCATCACTCCCCCCTTTCAACCACATGGGTTAAAGCAGAATACATCACCAGAGGACATTATTGAAGAAGCCGTGCCAGCAGAGCTGAAGAAGACCGTTAAGGAGGATGCTATTTGGGATGAGGATACAGCTATTCATATGGAGCCCGAGTATTGCATACCTTCAGTTGAGCTTCTGCAACCACCTCCACCATTCACTGCAGCTGAGGACCATCTACCAGAGTTTACTGCTCCCACTCAGGGACAATCTTTTACACCCTCGTTATTTACATTTGATTCCCCTCCTATTTTTGATGAGTATCCTATACTTGATTCAGATGTCCCTGACACACCACTTTTTGCAGGACACATGCGTATATGACCAGGAGGTGTGTTGGGACGTATATAAGGCAGACATCGAGGAGTTGCCAGTACTTTGGGATGTGTCCACCATCAAAGAGACTGAGGTAGACCACGAGGAAGAGTTACCTAATGAAACTAAGGAGAGCAACGAGGAGTTGGCAGACGTGATGCATGAGAGTAGAGATACAATCTCATGGAAGTATCATCAACTAGATTTAATTTCCATTATTTCTATCAATGATTTTCTTTGGGATTCATATATCATGGGGGGGAAATTTCGACGACGAACTGATATAGCTTGTCTCCTACATGGTACATGTGGAATCCTTGGGGAGATGCTAGGGGCTGCATTACTGGATATCATTGGTATTAGTGGCTACACGCAGCTGGCAGAGCCATGGAAGGTGCTAATAGGACAGCTGAATGCACCGCTGAAGATACTGGATCCGACTGTTGAGTCAGGTGAACCCGATCCAGTAGTATAGTTTTTATGCTTTAAATAAATTCGAACCTCTCGACAGCGAGAGGACCGTATAGATTTATTACTTTCTTATTTAGTTTAAATAAATTTACCACCTCATATGATGTCACAATTATCTTTTACACCTAACCATCTATATGTTATCGTTGCCCATCCATATCATAATTCTTACTTTGCTTCTCTCCCAAATTTTTGTGCCCATTTGTCCACACTGGGCACCATCTGAAATATCTTGGGGGAGATAGAAATTATTTTGTTGTATAGCTCCCTATTTTATCGTTGTCCTCTATTCATATCACACGCGCGCGCGTGCGCACGCGCGTGCGCACGCGCGTGCGCGCGCGCGTATGCATTGAGGACAATGTGACATTTAACCTTGGGGGAGTGCACAGTGCACACACTTTGCTTTGTCGTGAAACACACTTTAAAATTTTCAGATGAACCATATTCACTTCTCTATTTCTGTCTCATATGCTTCATTTTATCATAGAATATTGTGGATTTATTTTTTATGAACTCTGATATCTGTCAGATTAGAGCTTAATTCCTTGATTAGAGTATCATTGTTAACATGCTTTTTCATAATAGAATCCATAGTTCCACAACCATATTCTCGAAACAGTTGAGCTAAAAATGAATGAATCAAAATCTGAAAATTATTTGATTTTTGCGTGATTTGATTGATAATTCCATTGCTTCATGGATGAATAGTAATTTAAAAGAGATAGATAACCCCACGACAACCAAAGTATTACTGAATAGAACACTTGATACTAAGTCCATGTCTAGATTCTATACGTTTTCCTTTTCTTTTGTATATAGCCATAAATGATCTTTGATCATGCTTTGCATTCCATCGCGTTTACGTGAGTTTACAAAAATCCCAAAAACATAAAAAATTCAAAAAATATCTAAATAAAAGGTCCTTGGGATTCTTGTAACCCGATGCCCTAAGATCGCCTGATCTAGGATGCATAGACCACTCCTTACACTCCATTGCGTTTACGCAAGTTTGCAAGACGTAAAAAAACCAAAAAATACAAAAATAAAATTCCATATCTCTTCCCCATTTTCTATATAGAACAAAGACATAGACAAGGTTGATGGGTTCTAGAAGTCAGGAAACAGGCGTAGTGTGATGATGCCAAACCTTAATTGAGTTTACTAACTCATTACATGAATCTTAACAAAACACCATGCATGCTTGAAACTGTTTAATCATGACATATTTATACTGCTTAGAGGATGAGTTATGGACATTGGATTCGTCTCTGTGAACTTAGTATATTTCATGATAAACTATGATAGATGTAGCTCTACTCTCATTTTATTATTTATCGAGTTCATTACATTTTTGAAATTCACAATATATTCATTTGAGCGATACTTAAGTATCTTGCGTGAATGTGTGTTCTAATCATTTTGGGTTGTGTCCACGTATTCTTGTATCCATGAGTTCATATATTTGTTGAGTTTGAGATTGAGCTCCTTGAGTCCATCACATTTCATCACCTCACCTTTACATTGTATTCCTCTCCTGGGTTCGCTAATTATTTGTCTTCCTCGAGAATAAGTAAGAGGTAAGCTTGGTGGAGTTTGATGTGTCTGTATTTTACATGTTTTATACCCCACATGCACATCATATTGATTGCTTAAATCCAGATTTTATACGCTTTTATGTTGATAATTGGAACTATTTGACTTTGAGAGCGTTTGATTGCATTTTAGGGAACATCGAGCAATTTGGAGCATATTGGAGAGAAGGACATGAACACCGATGCCGGAGCATCAATGGTTTCGTGTTTAACTTGTTGAAGCTGCTGGAGAAGCGGGACGAGAATGAAAGAAAGAAAGGAAGAAGAAGAAGGCTGAACATGCTGAGTGTTGGTAGCAACGATTTAGGAACTTCGTGTTTGATGATAACAAACGTGTGTGAACGTTTTAACGTATGTGTTAAGTGTTTCAGGTAAGGCGAAACGATAATTCTTTCAATACTTGGATATATACCTATCTCTCCCTGATATATACCCTACATGTGATATCATCAAAAGCCAAGGGAAAAAGAAATCGGCCACATCATTCCAAAAAGCCCAAAACAAAAGGAGGAGCACTCAGCATCAAAAAAAAACACACGGGCCTTTTGCAATCCTCACAAAAGCCTGTCATCTCTTAATCTCCAGAGTACTCCTCGGTTTACAAATTGAAGGGGCACATGATTTAATACCCAACACACAGAAAAATACAGATAAGAATATAATCTCTAACCTAGAGAAAGGGGGGCGGCGCATTCAATAAAAAACTCCCCTTAAAAACCTGGGTGTTGCCAAATTTTAAGATAGAGGTCTTCTTGTTTTTTTTAGAGGGCTCATCAACAAAAAAAGGGCACAGGACAATGCAAATAGATATACCAAAAAAAGAGCATGCGTTGATTTCTACGCCCCCCCCCCCCTTTTGTAAACCCTAAGGCCGAAGATTTTCTTTGCCCCTTTCGTTGAAAATCAAAAGCAAGTTCATTTTTTTAACAGCTCCATCATCTTGGGGGAGAGCCTTGCGCACGTTTTTCTCTGCAAATTTTCGAGAGCCGCATTGTTTTCAAAGGGACAGAATTTTTCAAGCTTGGCCTTTTAATTTTTGTAGCAGCCGAATCATCTTTGTTTGCTCTTCTCTCCTTTGCAAAATAAAAGAGCACAGGGCTATATTTTTTGTCAAAACAATTGTTTTCTCTTAGGCCGAATTCTGTGAGTGTGATTCTCTTGTGCAAGAGCCGCACAAATATTTTTTTGAATCAAGAGAATTCCCAGGCTTCGTTTTTTTTGGTTTTTGATTGGCAGCAGCACATTTTGTTTTCAAGGGCAAACAAAAAAAAATTCAAGAGAGAGGCTTCAAGTTTTTTCTATCAAAACAAACAAACACACCTGGCTGTCGAAAATTCATTGGTTCCCTTTTCTTCTTAAATTTCCAGAGAGCAATTGATTGGGAATCTCAACAAAAGGGGAGTATATTATTTGACTATCTCAAAGGATTAGTGTGCTTTGTTTTCTTTTCCACTTGCAAATCTTAAAGCATTTTTTTAACTGCAACTTGTTTGTTGCAAGTCACACATTCATCTCATCATATAATTTGTGTTTCTGTTTTGCAGGACAACGTGGGAAACTAGATGCATGCACTTGGCTTGAATCAAAAGCATTTGGACCAATGCTAATAGGAACAGGGGCTGAATCATTCTCTCTTTGATAAAATCATGGCCATCCGTATTCTTTGAAGGAAAGCACAAGTTTCATTAAGAGGGAAGCCGAATTATTGAGGGGACATCAGAGAATACTACTTGTCAGACTGATCTGACCACGCGCCGAACGACAGAGACAACACACCATTACTGAGCATTTCTAAAACTCTATTTATTTATCTTTGTATTGGTGTAGCGATCTCTGTAGGGGAAACATTACCTTTTGTGTTACTTTTGGGTACCTGACGACTTGGGAGTCGTCACGGAGGGAGAGCATCTGACTAGATTGAGAGTGTAGAGCACGTGGTGTGCGTACGAGCTAGGTGAGAGTAGATTTGGAATCTTGACTCATTGTAGCTGTACTTGATTACATATCTATCTAGTAGTTGCTTTCGGGGCTGGAGTAGGTCGTGGGGACGACCGAACCAGGGTATATCTGTGCGTACTTTGTGATTGCATTCTTTTTACCCTGTCTGTGCTTATAACTGCGTGTGGTTGTTCGTGGGTTGCACGAATATTTTTAATAGCCTATTCACCCCCCCTCTAGGCTACGATCCAGATCCAACAAGTGGTATCAGAGCCAGTTTAGAGGATCTAGTCTAGATTTTTAGATGACAATGAATATATCTGATTGTGCTTTTGCTGAAGGTCAGTCTATAGCCCGTCCCCCTAAGTTTAACGGTGTAGACTTTGCTTATTGGAAGGCTAGGATGAAAATATATCTAGTGTCTGTAGATTATGATGTGTGGGATATTGTTGTAAATGGTTATAGTCTACCCACTATTAAAATTGAAGACACTGTTATGATTAAGCCTAAAGACAAGTGGGATTTAGCTGATAAGAAACTCTATACTCTTAATGGTAAAGCTATGAATGCGCTTATATGCTCTCTTGATAAATCTGAGTTTAATCGTATCTCACATTGTCTAACTGCGCAGGAAATCTGGCATACTTTGGAGGTGACACACGAGGGAACATCACAAGTAAAGGAATCCAGACTTGTGTTGCTGAGCACAGAATATGAGAGCTTCCGCATGCTACCAACAGAATCTGTGAAAGAGATGTTTGCGAGGTTCACAGACATCGTCTACAAATCCAGTTCCCTCCGTAAGCCATACTCTAGCCATGAACAGGTACGAAAGATCTTAAGGGCGCTACCAAGCTCGTTTAGGCCTAAAGTCACCGCTATTCAAGAAGCTAAGGACTTATCTACGATGAGAGTGGAGGGCTTGATAGGCAACCTGATGTCACACGAGCTTGAGTTGCAGAGTATAGAAGCCAGAGAGAAACCTGAAGAGAAGACCAAAGCTTCCACACCATTAGCCCTCCAAGCTAACGACGATGATCTTGATGAAGAGCAAGCTTTAATGGTCAGAAACTTCAGGAGATACATTCAGACTGATCAAGGAAGAGCTGAGATGGGAAAAAGGTTCATTCGTTCTAATAATTCTAATTTTGGTAGAAATTCCTATGATCAGAAAGATATTAATAGAAGTGAATGTTTTAAATGCAGGAAGAAAGGGCACCACATAAAAGATTGTCCACAACAACACACAGCTCAAGTTGCTAAAGGAAAAACGAAAGTGCTGACGTGGGACATGGATAGCGAAGCTGAGGATGAGGAGGAGGAACATGAAGCTCACTCCTGCATCGCATTGATGGCCAAACACACTGAGGTAGAATCCCCCACTAAAGCTGAATTTTTAGAAATCTGTAAAGGAATGCAACATAGAATTGATGAGTTAGAAGCTGATGTGGAATGTTATAGGAATGATAATTTTGATATGCAACAAACTGAGTATGACATTTCAATAGAAATGAAAAATATTAAACAAGAGCTTGCTGCATACAAATCTACCATTACTATGTTAGAAAAAGAGAAAGCTAGCTTGTCTGAAAAAACTGATTGTCTTTCATGTCCCTCTTTATTAAAGGATATTAGCATGTATAAGCTAGATAAGACAAAGCTTGAAGTTGAAAATGAATTGCTTTCTGAAAAGATTAACATGCTAAATCTTGAACTTAAAGAAAAAGTGAGGGATTTTGAAAAGAAAGAAGAGGAAAACAAGCGAGCTTTCATTAGTAAGTGCACTTTGCTTGTGAATGAAAACACTATCTTGAAATCCAAAGTCACCGCCCTAGAATTGTCATTAAAGAGATTTTCCATAGGAAAACAAAACTTGGACATTATTCTTGGAAATCAAATTTATGGCAATAATAGGCGAGGACTAGGATATGGGCTTAAAAATGTTGAAAAATCAAAATATAGAAAAGTTCACATTGAATCAGCAACGGTTGGAAATTTTCATGCTAAGTGCTTTACATGTGGATGCGTTGGTCATACTTCATATCATTGCAAATATAGGAACAAAAACATTAAGTTCAAACAAATATGGGTTCCTAAATCTTTGATGACTAACGTGAGTGGACCTTGTTGGATTCCAAGGTCACACACGACACCTCTTTTGTAGGTGGATGGAAATTTGACGAGGAGCGATAAATTGAATGTCTCATTACTTTTTAGCTCCTTAGTCAAACGGCGACGCGAAGGTATATCTCATTCTTTGAACTTAATGAATATCTTCATAGTTTTTTTTTGTGTGTGCGTGACTTTTCTTTGTTTGTGTGGTAGTAGTTGCATTGCTATGTGTGCATGATTCTTTTTGTTTGTGTGATTGCATCTCATGTTTGCTTTAGTACTTCATGCATATTAAAAAAAACTGAAAAACTGAAAATAAAAAAATTGGTGCTTAAATGTGTATCTTTCTCTTTGATTCATTAAAAGAAGTATTCATGAATGATTTTCATATCTATGTAGAAATTGGTGTATTATTGATTTTGCCACATGCGCATGTTCATCTTTCTAAATATTCAGGGCATGTTCAATGACTGAGAATAACTTGATTTCTACACCACCTACTTCACTTCCACATGTATTATTATTGTTGCACATTTGGAGATATCGTTTATGAAGTATGGAAAGTGAATGTAGGAGGAAAACTTAACTAGAAATCTAAGGGATATGATATACATTGCCATGGATAAAAATTTAGCAAAAGAAAATGTTGTTATAAGTATTTTGAAAAAAAAAACGAAAAAAGAAGAATAATTGCTCTGTATGAAAAATGGATACAATCCGTGGCAACGGTATTACCCACGAGTATCCAACATAAGCTTTATGGGTAAACTTTAGCGTTGGTGTATTTACTCGTCAAGCAATGCCACCCCCACATCTAAGAGTCCTTATAGGCTATGTTTTGGGGTGTGGTACCTTGAACTCATTTTTAATGAGGTGGGAAAAATCAATCCTAGGTGATAGAACGTTATTTGGAAAATGTGGATTGGTTCCGGTGGACTTTCTTAATGATTCTCCCTATGTGCCTCAATTTTAATCACCACACATACACAGTGGTGTTGAAGTCTTAGTTGTTTAACTTCATTGGAATTTGACTTGATTATTCTATGATTGTATACATGCAATTGTCGGTATTGGCTTATAATGCTCTCTTTTTGCATGGTATATGTTTTTGACTTCGTGTTTCCACTTTTGATGATAACAAAGGGGGAGAAAAATTTAGGAAAGATTTGGTATTAATCCATGTGAAAATGTGATTGTTTGATTAAGGGGGAGCATTAATGAATATGGGGAAGCACAAAAATAGGGGGAGCATGCTTATTGTTAAAGTGTGCACATCATTATATATCATTACATGTCACTCTCTATCATCACACTTTCATACACCCTATTTGGAACATTATTGCTCAAATCTTTTATTTAGTTTGTTATCATCAAAAGGGGGAGATTGTTGGTAGCAACGATTTAGGAACTTCGTGTTTGATGATAACAAACGTGTGTGAACGTTTTAACGTGTGTGTTAAGTGTTTCAGGAAAGGCAAAACGATAATTCTTTCAATACTTGGATATATACCTATCTCTCCCTGATATATACCCTACATGTGATATCATCAAAAGCCAAGGGAAAAAGAAATCGGCCACATCATTCCAAAAAGCCCAAAACAAAAGGAGGAGCACTCAGCATCAAAAAAAACTCACGGGCCTTTTGCAATCCTCACAAAAGCCTGTCATCTCTTAATCTCCATAGTATTCCTCGGTTTACAAATTGAAGGGGCACATGATTTAATACCCAACACACAGAAAAATAGAGATAAGAATATAATCTCTAACATAGAGAAAGGGGGGCGGCGCATTCAATAAAAAACTCCCCTTAAAAACCTGGGTGTTGCCGAATTTTAAGATAGAGGTCTTCTTGTTTTTTTAGAGGGCTCATCAACAAAAAAGGGCACAGGACAATGCAAATAGATATACCAAAAAAGAGCCTGCGTTGATTTCTAAGCCCCCCCCTTTTGTAAACCCTAAGGCCGAAGATTTTCTTTGCCCCTTTCGTTGAAAATCAAAAGCAAGTTCATTTTTTTTAACAGCTCCATCATCTTGGGGGAGAGCCTTGTGCACGTTTTTCTCTGCAAATTTTCGAGAGCCGCATTGTTTTCAAAGGGACAGAATTTTTCAAGCTTGGCCTTTTAATTTTTGTAGCAGCCGAATCATCTTTGTTTGCTCTTCTCTCCTTTGCAAAATAAAAGAGCACAGGGCTATATTTTTTGTCAAAACAATTGTTTTCTCTTAGGCCGAATTCTGTGAGTGTGATTCTCTTGTGCAAGAGCCGCACAAACATTTTTTTGAATCAAGAGAATTCCCAGGCTTCGTTTTTTTTGGTTTTTGATTGGCAGTAGCACGGTTTGTTTTCAAGGGCAAACAAAAAAAAATTCAAGAGAGAGGCTTCAAGTTTTTTCTATCAAAACAAACAAACACACCTGGCTGCCGAAAATTCATTGGTTCCCTTTTCTTCTTAAATTTACAGAGAACAATTGATTGGGAATCTCAACAAAAGGGGAGTATATTATTTGACTATCTCAAAGGATTAGTGTGCTTTGTTTTCTTTTCCACTTGCAAATCTTAAAGCATTTTTTTAACTGCAACTTGTTTGTTGCAAGTCACACATTCATCTCATCATATAATTTGTGTTTCTGTTTTGCAGGACAACGTGGGAAACTAGATGCATGCACTTGGCTTGAATCAAAAGCATTTGGACCAATGCTAATAGGAACAGGGGCTGAATCATTCTCTCTTTGATAAAATCATGGCCATCCGTATTCTTTGAAGGAAAGTACAAGTTTCATTAAAAGGGAAGCCGAATTATTGAGGGGACATCAGAGAATACTACTTGTCAGACTGATCTGACCACGCGCCGAACGACAGAGACAACACACCATTACTGAGCATTTCTAAAACTCTATTTATTTATCTTTGTATTGGTGTAGCGATCTCTGTAGGGGAAACATTACCTTTTGTGTTACTTTTGGGTACCTGACGACTTTTGAGTCGTCACGGAGGGAGAGCATCTGACTAGATTGAGAGTGTAGAGCACGTGGTGTGCGTACGAGCTAGGTGAGAGTAGATTTGGAATCTTGACTCATTGTAGCTGTACTTGATTACATATCTATCTAGTAGTTGCTTTTGGGGCTGGAGTAGGTCGTGGGGACTACCGAACCAGGGTATATATGTGTGTACTTTGTGATTGCATTCTTTTTACCATGTCTGTGCTTATAACTGTGTGTGGTTGTTCGTGGGTTGCACGAATATTTTTAATAGCCTATTCACCCCCCCTCTAGGCTACGATCCAGATCCAACACTGAGTTCCTGGTAGCTCGGCCGAGCGGCTACCTTGCTCGGCCGAGTTGGTGACGGAAAAAGAAAGGAAACGAGTCGATGAGAAGGAGTTTACAGGCAGAGGCCGCTTGGCCGAGTGACCATCTCGCTCGACCAAGCAACCCTTCTTCCTGACAGGCTGAAGAATGAGCCAAACTCTTTGTTTAATTAGCTCGGCCAAGCTGCCCTAGTGCTCGACCGAGCTGTCTCTCTTGCAAGACTCGAATATTGAAGCACCCAAGAGGTGCTCGACCGAGCGCTAGGGCGTGCTCGACCGAGCGACCAAGGCCGATCGACTGTGCGGAGTAGAAAATGTAGGAATCTGGACATCCATTCACTCTTTGAAGATCTGCTATCATCCAAGATTTTACAATATTTTCTCGTATTTTCCCCAGATAGTACACTTCATGAAGGTTCCAACGCTGCCAAGAACGCACCAAACGGAGGTCGGATGAGTCCTAGGAAATTTCTGCAAATTGGTGCATCTGTGTTGGAAATTATGCTCGGGCAGAACTGGGCAACGAGCTCGACCGAGCTGTCTGGGGCCCACCACTTACGTTGCAGCCCCTATTGGGTTTGGGCACGAAATTGAGGGATTTTCTTGAGGGCTTTTCTAGGTTTTCAAGGGGTTGTATATATACTTTTTGTAGCCGTCATTACGCGTGGAGCCCTCCTTTGGGGTTCTGAACGATATTTCGGAGACTAGGCCATGCCATCGGCTCCCTCCTTGGTGATTTGGTATCGAATCTCTTACGAAGCTAAGTATTTATTTTGTTGAATCTTCTTTATTTTTTTCGTATATTCTTACGACAATGATCTCTATTGTTTTCATATCTTTCGCCATGCTTGAGTAGAATTGCTTGCTAGGGTTAGGTTGAATCCTAGAATCCTAAGGGTTGGATGTTAGGATACACGATGATCTCTATTGTTTTCATATCTTTCACTATGGTAATTTGAACAAGGATTTTAGGAGATTAGCTTTAGAATTAGAGGATCGCGAAAGCAGCTCCATATTCGAGGGAAAATCCCCACGAATCTGATTAGAGTTTAGCGGTCATTTTCTAGGGCTCGTGATCACGAGAGTGACTCGTGCACCAGGGATGACCTCTAATCCCTGATCCGCTAGTCGGTGACTACGAAAGTAGCCCTACTACTAGAACCAACCGTAGTGTAATATCCCAATCCGTAGATCATGAGAGTGTATACGGATTTGTGATACGGGAATCGTGTCAAATGTAATGCACGTATTTCTATGCGAAGCTGATTGCAAAAGTAGAGCTGTGCATAGAGATATGTTAGATGAGTAGGACAACGAGAGTTGAATGCTTGTTACTATCCTCAGATGTGACACTCTTTCCCTCAATTATAATTCAACGAAAGGATTATTAACCTAATATTCTTGCCCGAAAGACCTAGTGGGGATACCGACATCTTAGTAGCTATCTCTGATTCATTTTCTCTGTTTTGTTTGTTTTCATTTGTGTAGAGTTTTTGGTTATGCCTTGCTGATCATGACACCCTTGCATTTCACTTCCACCACCATTACGACCCCCATCATAACCCATCTCCATAATAAAAACCCGAAGCCTAACCAACTTAGGAATTGATAGGTGGTATAAGCAATGCCAACCTGTGGATTCGACCCCGAACTCATTGGGAATATATTGCTCTGACACCCTTAAAATTGGGGGTGAGTGTGTGCATACCTTTCTAGGGGTGTGCAACCTCGCAGAATAACAAACACAAAGGTCCAAATATTTGGCCTATGGCTTAACCACTAACAGCTTGGACATGGCTCTTGGGCATGGTGCTTGGATGTGATACTTGGTCATGGTGATCGGTGTGAAAGTTGGCTCGGTTAAGGCACTGAAGAAGTATTGGAGATCATCAACTGAGCTATCTTATGTAGAGGTAGCTCACCTATGCTCGGATCCGAGCTCTCTAACTCTGTACAAGTCAAGTACGTGGATGCCGAGCTATTGGACTTCTACTGTGCAGAGATTATTAGTTCGGAAGATCAGATGATCGATGGCTCATAGGTCGGCAGCTCTACAGTCTGAGCTTTGGATAGCTCTGCTTGGCACTTTGGCAGCTCGGTCTTCGGCAAGAAGTTCGGTAGCACGGAAGGGCCACCATTGGACACGACTATTCGAAGTAGATTTGCGATTGGATTTGAATTCCGTTAAAGTCGGAGTTCTTATCAATTGGGAATCCCTCTTCTATTAGAACACCTATTGTATACTAGGGTTATATATATGGTGTTTAAGTGAGGGTTTCCATATGTAGAACACATTGAGAGAACTTTGAGCCGCCATTTGTTGAGAGCCAGCTTTGAGTGCTTGTTGAGAGCTTTTGGAGAGATCTTGAGTGCTTCTTTTTTGTTGTGAAAAGAGGATTTATATTTTTTCTCTCCTTTCTTAATAAATCTCATTGGTGTTTTCTTGGCCAGCCAACAGCCTAAAGTTTATATCTTTCATGGTGCTCTATATTGGTTGTTGCTTGTTCTTCATCACATGATCTTCGACGAGCATCTGCTGACACACAATAAACTGGTATAAGATCTTACAGTTTTGTAGATCTATGTAGGAGGCTAAGATGAGCAACAGTGGCAATGACAGTTCTACAAAGACTTGACTTCCAGATAGCATGCTCCACCGGCTCGAACTATCGTGTCCAATACAAAGTTCGAAATTGAGAACTTTGACGGAAAGATCAACTTTGGTATGTGGAGATACAAAGTCTTGGATGTCTTGAACCAACTTGGTCAAGATATTGTATTAGATGAGAAGCTGACGAGCATGTATGATTTGGAGTGGAGAACTCTAAATTGGAATGTAAATGGTATGATCCGACTGTTTTTTGACGAAGGAGAAGAATACCCTTTTATGGAGAAGACAATATGCAAAAAAGTTTTGGAAGGATCTCGACGACAAGTACATGAAGAAGAACATCCAAAACCGACTGCATTTGAAGAAGAAGCTTTTCAGTATGAAGCTTGAGGAGTGTGTTTCTATTAAGGAACATCTCGACTACTGCAACAAGCTTCTAACAGACATGAGGAACATCAATGTTAAGGACAACGATGAATATAATGCTATGATACTCCTCAACTCTCTACCCATTAAGTATGATTACTTGGTATCAGTTCTTACTTATGGTAAGGACTCGATTACAGTTGAAGAGGTGTCCAACGCTCTTACGAGCAATGAGTTCAGGAAGAACGATGAGGGCATGAGAGGCCTAGCTAACAATACTCTTACTGTGGCAAGAGGTCGGAGTAATGAGTCGGGTGGAGCTTAGAAGTGGTATTTCTGATCTAATTCCAGGGACAAGAGTAGATGTCATGTTCGCAAGGAGTTGGCAAAGGAATAATGTGCATTCTGCAAAGAAAGAAGACATTGTTTCAAAGACTGTTCAAAGGGGAAGAAGAAGCATGACGTAACATCCAACGTTGCTAAAGGGTTGAGGTCGAGAATGGGTATTGGTTGGTGCTTCAGAGGGCATGCCGTCAGATGAATGCGTGATCAACTCTAGGTGCTCCTGCCATATGCCGCCACATAAAGAGTACTTTACAACCATATGAGAAGGAGGTAAGAGTACATTCCTACTAGACGACAACTGAGCTTGCAGCACTGCAGGCATCGAGACAGTTCGGAAGAAGATGGGTGACGGTGCTACACAAGACATCGATGTGGTATGCTATGTTCCTGACCAAAAGCGTAACCTCATATCGCTCGGTTCACTCAAAGCCAAGGGCTGCCGAGTGACAATGGAGAATGTTATTCTAAGGGTGACCCGATGCGCTATGATCATGATGAAGGGAAAGCGTAAAGGAAACCTCTACTATTTGGATGGTTCGATTGTGACTGGCACTACAGCTCTGACCCATGAGGCCGACAAATACGACTCGCTTCTTTGGCACATGCGTCAAAGTCATGTTGGAGAAAAGATTTGCAAAAGCTTATCGAAGGAGATCGTTTAAAAGGAGCCAAGCCAAGAAGATCAAGTTCTGCGAGCATTGTGTCTTTGGTAAACAGACACGTGCTTCTTTTGGGATGACCATCCATAATACGAAGGGAGCACTTAACTATGTTCACATCGACTTCTGGGAGACAGCTAGGTTGGCCTCATTGGGAAGTAAACATTCATGTGTATCTTTCATTGATGATTTCTCACGCATGGTTTGGATGTTTTCTCTGAAGTCAAAAGACCTCTGAACACGTTCATATAATGGAAGAAGCTGGCTGAGACTCAAATCGGTCAGAAAGTCAGACGGCTTCGAAGTGATAACGGTGGAGAGTATAGGTCAGACCTCTTTCAGAAGTTCTGTAGATCGGAGGGGATTTAGAGACACTTCACCGTCAATGGTATGCCACAGGAGAATGTGGTACCTGAAAGAATGAATCATAGTTTGATAGAGAAAGTCCGATGCATGTTATCTACTGCCGACCTACTGAATGAGTTCTGAGCAGAAGCCCTGGCATACATGACCTACTTGGTCAATCGGCTACCTTCTGATGCATTATGAGGAAGATCTCATTTGGAGGTCTGGTCAGGAAAGTCAGTTCTCAACTATTCTATGGATATGGAGCTGTCCGAGCTACTACGCTGTGAAGGAGGACACGCTCGATGCTAGAGCCAAGAAAGCCATCTTCTTGGGCTTTAGCAATGGTGTCAAAGGATACAAGTTGTGGTATCCGAGACAAATGAATGTGATTGTGAGCAAAGACGTGACGTTTGATGAGGTAACGTTGTTGAAAAAGGAGCATGGACCAATGGTGGAGCCCATAGAGACACAGTCGAAGCAGGTCTACTTAGAAGTGTCTAATGTTCCAGATAGCTCAGCTACGAATTCAAGCCGACCTCTGCCAGAGGCTGCATACGACATACTCTAGACAGATGCTGGTGATATTGGTGGTTCAAGCTCGGATGATGGAGATAGCTCGGGTCAACAAATTGCACCACAGATGGATTCCATTTCAGCTTCGAGACTAAGGTATGCGATACGAAGACCTGCATGATACTCTGAGATGGTCTTGTTCTCTATTCCCGTCGTAAGTATTGGCATACATACTTCTTTCAGAGATTTAGAACATTCTGAAGTCCCCGACAAGTGGAGAAAAGCGACAGACGAGGAGATGGAATCACTGGTAAAAATGAAACTTGGGATCTGGTGGAGCTTCCTGAAGGCAAGAAGGCAAGAGGGTGTAAGTGTGTCTACACCAAAAAGGATGGAGCTGAAGCTGGAGAAGTTCGCTACAAAGTTCGTCTTATGGCGAAGGGCTGTGTAGATAGAATGCATCGACTACAATGAAGTCTTCTCTCCGGTGGTGAAGGATTGCTCAATTCGAATCATGCTAGCATTAGTGGCATAGCTCGACATTAAGCTGGTGCAACAAGATGGCAAGATGGCGTTCTTGCATGGAGAGCTAGAGGACGAGATCTATAGGGCTCAGCCTGATTGCTATGAGAGTGGCAATGAGCTTGCATGTAGGCTTAAGAAGTCACTTTATGGGCTGAAGCAGTGACCTAGACGATGGTATAAGCATTTCGAATGATTAATGATAAGTGATCAATGGTATGTTTATAACCATATGATGGAGTATTCTTTCGGAGGTTGGATGATGGGTCCTTCATCTATCTCCTGCTTTATGTTGATAATATTCTTATCGCTTCAACAAATAAAGCTGAGATATAGACTAAAGTCTGAGCTAAGTTGTGCATTCGAGATGAGTGACCTAGGCGAAGCACAGAGGATTCTTGGGATGGAGATCATAAGAGATCGAAGTGTATATAAAGTTCATCTTTCACAAAGTCGCTATTTGAAGTCTGTTATATATAGATTTAGTTGTGAATGGATGAAGTCAATAGTTACACCGGTAGCACCTCACTCAAACTCTATGTCGAGCATTGCCTGAAGAACAAAGAAGAGAAGAAGCTCATGGACAGCATACTATATGTCAATGCGGTAGGAGCCTTGATGTATGCTATGGCATGCACCCGATCAGAACTATCACATGCAGTCAGCATGTTGAGTAGATACATGCACAATCTGGGAAAGGTACACTAGTGAGCAGTCCAATGGATACTAAGATACATCAAGGGCACCATTGACGTCGGAATAACATATAACCGAGGTGATGATGGTCTGCAAGTTGTAGGCTATGTCGATTCTGACTTTGTAGGTGACTTGGATGAAAGGAGACACATGACATGCTATGTCTTCGCCATGTCAAGAGCTCCAATTTGTTGGCGGAGTATACTTTAGTTTACAGTGACTATGTCTACTACGGAGGCAGAATACATGGATTGACTGAAGCAGTGAAAGAGACGATATGGAAGATGGGCTTGATAGATGATCTGTGAGTCTACCAGACGAAGTATTGTCTCCATTGTGATATCCAAAGTGCGGTGCACTTACCTAAGAATTAAGTCTTCCATGCACGCACCAAGCATATTGACTTAAGGTATCACTTCGTCCGAGACTATGTGGAAGACGATGACGATGACACAATCTGCTGACGGTTAGAATAGATGACAACCTCACAGACATGCTGACTAAGGTTATATAGGGAGCTAAGTTTAAGCACTGCTTAGCCTTGCTTAATGTGGTTCGAGATGATGTCAATGACGGCCCCAGTTGGGGGCATTGAGGCTCGGTGGAGCCAGTTGAGCCCATGTGGGGGTATTGGGCTCTTCAGAGCAAAATTGTAAGGAACACAAGATGTGACTTTACTATGGTGATGCATTGAAGGTCGACTAAGTGAAGAAGGCCTAAATCTTGCCAAGGTTGAGATTTGTGAAAGTTGGCTCGATTGAGACACTAAGTATTGGAGATCGTCAGCCGAGTTATTTTGTACAGAATTAGCTCACCTGTGCTTGGATCTGACCTATATGACTCTGCACAAGTCAGATACGAGGATGCCGAGCTATTGGATTTCTACAGTGCAGAGATCCATAGTTCGGAAGATCAGAGGATCGGAGGATCGTCGGCTCATAGGTCGACAGTTATACAGTCCGAGCTTCGGATAGCTCGGCTCGGCACTTCAGTAGCTCGGTTTTCGACAGGAAGCTCGGCAGCACGGAAGGGCTACCATAGGACGCAACGTCCTATCCGAAGTATAGTTGCGATTGGATTTAAATTGTGTTGGAGTCGAAGTTTTTATCAGTTGGGAATCCCTCTTCTATTAGAACACCTATTGTATCCTAGGGCTATTTATAGTGTGTTTAGTCGAGGGTTTCATATGTGGAACACATAAAGAGAACTTTGAGCCGCCATTTGTTGAGAGCCAACTTTGAGTCTTGAGTTCTTCTTCTTCGTTGCTGTTGGAAACTGTTGAATTTTTTCAAAAGGTTTTGGACTCTTTTGGTTTTCTCTCCATTTTCTTTAGTCCCACATTGCTTGGGCAAAAAGACTTGGAGGAGTATATAAAGAGTTTGTAAAGCCTTAGGGGTGTGCCCCTTGGGGTATGGCTCTTTTGTGAATGGGAGAGGACTTAGTTGAACATGGGTTCAACACGCGCGCGTCGCCGCCCGCCCGCCCGCCAGCCGTGATGTGACGTGCGTGCGCGTGGTGATTATATTTTTGGATAAAATAATTATTATATATATATAATTATTTTAATAAACCGGATTTCAAATTTCAAATGTTTTAAAACGTTTCAAATTCAAACGTTTTCAGATCTAAACGTTTTTTAATCCAGATTTTATTACCACCTTTAATCCCAGATCTGGAATTAACACGCATTAATTCCAGATCTAGAATTAAATCGGTTTAATTCTTTCCATTACAATTTTTCATTATAAAAAGAGAGTGTTTGGTTTACATTTGGAGTGTGAAATTTTTCCTGACCTCTCTTCCCCCTGCCTGCGAAAATTCTTCCACTTAAAAAAATTTTGTTCTTTCTTGATCCCGAGCCATAAGAACTACGTTATTCTTTGGTGTTGTTCTTTCTCGATCTCTTCCAGTGCAGATTTGATCGATCACAGAGGTTCATCTGGGCTGTTTTATCCTGGGGACGGCGGGGCTATCCACTGCTTGCACAAATTTGTGCAGAGCCGCGAAATGTCTTAAAGAAAGCGACCTAGTCCGCGACTCAGCCCCTTTTTATTCATTTTGGTACCCTCGTTCCTATCTCCTTTTGGTTTTCTTCAGCAACTATTTTTTTAACAATTTTAAGACGTTCACTTCTGCCATGACTTCTGAAACCGAAACCGTTGTTGTTGCTTCTGACCTAAACAAACCCTTCCGCTTTTCTGGATCCCATTTCAAACGTTGGCAACAGAAGATGATGTTTTTCCTTACCACCAAAAATGTTGCCTACGTCTGTAAGACTGATAAACCTCTTCTGCTTCTCCCAGAAAACCCTTCTGATGCTCAGCTCAAAGAATTTCAAACCTGGGATGATCATGATTTTCTGTACAAAAACTACATTCTTAATGGTCTTTCTGACGATCTCTATGATTACTATAGTTCTCACAAAATAACAAAGGCCGTCTGGGAAGCACTGCTGAAGAAGTACGACACAGAGGAGGCTGGCTCAAAGAAATATGCAGTCAGTCGCTACCTAAAGTTCCAGATGACAGATGACAAGTCTGTGGAGGTTCAGTCTCACGAGCTACAGAAGATAGCTCATGAAATTGTATCTGAAGGTATGACTCTAGATGAAAAATTTCAAGTTGTTGTACTCATAGACAAATTACCCCCTACTTGGAAAGATTTTAAGAATACCCTTAGCCACAAAACTAAGGAATTTTCCTTAGAAAGTTTGATAACCCGTCTTCAAATTGAGGAGGAGGCCTGTAAACAAGATAAGAAAGAAGAAATAAATGTTGTTACTAACAGTAAGAAATCTGCTTCTGTTATTCTGAAACCTAAAGGTAAATTCATGAAGAATCAGAATCAGAATCGAAATCGTTTCAACCAGAACAAAAATGTTCCTAGAAATCAGAATGGACCTAAACCCCCTTCAAAGAATGATTCGGTATAGTTTATTTGCTACAACTATAACACGCCTGGCCATTGGGCTCGGAACTGTCGGAATAAGCGTCGTCTTGCACCGCAGGCGAACCTTACCGAAGAGGATTTGATTGCAATGATTTCTGAAGTCAATGCAATTGGAGGTACTGAAGGGTGGTGGATAGACACTGGTGCTTCGCGCCATGTCTGTTATGATCGTGGACTATTCAAGTCCTATTCTGAAACAAAGAACAAGAAAGTGCTGTTGGGAGATTCCCACTCCACTATTGTTGCTGGTGTAGACGATGTAGATTTGAAGTTTACCTCTGGAAAGACTGTAACTCTTAACGATGTCATGCATACTCCAGAGATAAGGAAGAATCTGGTTTCGTGCTACCTTCTCAACAAGGCTGGGTTTACTCAAACTATAGGTGCTGATATGTATACCATTGCTAAAAATAATGTTTTTGTTGGAAAAGGGTATGCCACTAATGGTATGTTTAAGTTGAACATTGATGCTAATAAAAGTTCAGCTTCTGCTTATACGTTGTGTTCTTTTAAGATCTGGCATGCTAGACTCTGTCATGTTAACAAATGCCTTAATAAAAATATGAGTAACTTAGAACTTATTTCTAAATTATCTTTGGATGATTTTGAGAAATGTGAATACTGTAGTCAAGCAAAAATAACTAAAACACCACATAAATCTGTTACAAGAGAATCAGAACCTCTTGATTTAATTCACTCTGACATATGTGAATTTGATGGTGTCTTGACTAGAAATGGAAAAAGATATTTTATAACTTTTATTGATGATTGCTCTGATTATACTGTTGTATATCTCATGAAAAATAAAAGTGAAGCATTTGATATGTTTAAATCTTTTGTTACTGAAATTGAAAATCAATGTAATAAAAAGATAAAGAGATTACGTAGCGATCGAGGAACTGCATATGACTCTACTATTTTTAATGAATTTTATAATTCACATGGTATTATTCATGAGAAGACTGCTCCTTATTCCCCTGAAATGAATGGTAAAGCTGAATGAAAAAATAGAACTTTAGCTGAATCTGTTGTTGCTATTATGCTTAACTCTGGAGCTGCTTCTCATTGGTGGGGAGAAATTTTATTAACTGCTTGCTATGTGTTTAACAGGATTCCTAAATTTAAAAGTAAAATTTCTCCATATGAAGTATTTAAGGATAAGAAACCAAATCTGTCCTATCTTAAAACTTGGGATGTTTGTCTTAAGTTAGGATTCCTGATCCTAAAAGGAGAAAACTTGCTAGTAGAGCCTATGAATGTGTTTTCATTGGTTATGCTGTAAATAGCAAAGCATATAGATTTTATGATTTGAAAGATCTTGTTATAATTGAATCTAATGATGCTGATTTCTTTGAAGATAAATTTCCGTTTAAATCTAAGAATAGTGGGGGCTCTAGTTCACGTTCTATACCTGACATTAGTCTTCCTGAGTCTGACAAAGGATTAGAAATTGATTCTAGAAAGAGTAAGAGGGCTCGTGGTGCTAAGGACTTTGGTCCTGGCTATTACACTTATAACTTAGAAGAAGATCCTAACAATCTTACCGAGGCCTTATCCTCTTTGGATGCCAATTTATGGCAAGAGGCTATTAATGATGAGATGGACTCTCTAGGGTCTAATCGAACTTGGCATCTAGTTGACTTACCTACAGGATGTAAATCAATAGGATGAAAGTGGATACTTAAGAAGAAGTTAAAACCTGATGGAACTATTGATAAGTATAAAGCTTGTCTAGTAGCCAAAGGACTTGGACAACGAGAAAACATAGACTTCTTTGATACTTTTTCTCCTGTATCTAGAATTACATCCATACGTGTACTTTTAGCTATTGCTGCTATACATAATTTAGTAGTACACCAAATGGATGTTAAAACAGCTTTTTTAAATGGTGAATTAGAAGAAGAAATCTACGAAATCTACATGGATCAACCTGAAGGTTTTGTTGTTCCAGGTCGAGAAGATAAGTTTGCAAATTAGATAAGTCACTTTATGGATTGAAACAAGCACCTAAGCAATGGCATGAAAAATTTGATAACCTTGTTATTTCTGATGGTTTCATTTTTAAAGAAAGTGACAAATGCATATATTATAAATCTGAAAATGGTATTTGCACCATTATATGTCTTTATGTTGATGATATGCTGATATTTGGTTCAAACATTCATGTTGTGAACAAGATTAAAACCATGTTAAGTGCAAACTTTGATATGAAAGATATTGGTGAAGCTAATATAATCCTTGGAATTAAAATAACTAGGTCTGAACATGGAATTTCTTTGAATCAATATCATTACGTTGAAAAGATTCTAAAGAAATATAATTATTTTGATTGTAAACCAGCTTGTACTCCTTATGATCCTAGTGTTAAGTTGTTCAAGAACACCGGCGATGGTGTTAGACAAATTGAGTATGCGAGCATTATTGGCAGTCTTAGATATGCTGTTGATTGCACTAGACCTGATATAGCTTATGATGTAGGGTTACTATGCAGGTTTACAAGCAGACCTAGTATTGAGCATTGGTATGCTATTGAGAGAGTCATGAGGTACCTTAAGAGGACCATGAATCTCGGATTACATTATCAGAAGTTTCCCGCTGTCCTTGAAAGATATAGCGATGCTGATTGGAACACCCTTTCAGATGACTCCAAGGCAACTAGTGGCTATATTTTTAGCATAGCTGGTGGAGCTGTATCTTCGAAATCCAAGAAACAGACTATCTTAGCTCAATCCACCATGGAGTCTGAGATGATTGCACTAGCTTCAGCTAGTGAAGAAGCAGGTTGGCTTAGAAACCTGTTATCAGACATCCTTTATGGGATAGACCGATACCAGCTGTCTTGATCCATTGTGATAGTACTGCAGCTATTGCAAAAATTCAGAACCGTTATTATAACGGAAAAAGGCGACAAATACGTCGTAAGCACAGTACTATTAGAGAGTTTATGAACTCTGGAGCTGTGAGAGTGGATCATGTATGTACTGATGATAACTTAGCTGATCCTTTGACGAAAGGATTAGCTCGAGAAAAGGTTTTTAAAACCTCGAAAGGAATGGGACTCATGCCCTTAGAATGATGAGTCACTTGTGAGGGAAACCCAACCTATAGACCGGAGATCCCGAGAAATAGGTTCAAATGGTAATAACAAATCATGAAGTGATATGTGGAGAATCATGCTAGTATAATTATTAGTCCTATTCCAGAAGAATCATATTGAGCATGATATCCTGAAGCGAAAAAAGGATGAGTTTATATTAACTCTTAATGAATTCTATACTCTATGTGGAGTGGGGTACCTAGCTACAGGAGTACTCTTGATAGAATCACCTATGTGAATGTGGAAGTGTGGCCGCTTCCTATGGAATTTTGGGCAAAATTATCTAGAGTGTTCACTATACTGGGATACACGTGCATGGCCGTAAAGCACGAGCTTATGAACAACACCGTGATAAGGTTGTGTGTGCGATGATGTTAGAGATAGAGTTCAAAACTACGAGTTACTCTAGTTAAATCTAAATCATCAACACTATATAAAGGTTCAAGTCGATAGACACCTTTATTTATGCACAAGTCTTATATTATATACTGCTCGATAAAAGATACTTTTTATTTTTTAAAAAAATTCTAATGGGGGATTGTTGGAAACTGTTGAATTTTTTCAAAAGGTATTGGACTCATTTGGTTTTCCCTCCATTTTCTTTAGTCCCACATTGCTTGGGCAAAAAGACTTGGAGGAGTATATAAAGAGTTTGTAGAGCCTTAGGGGTGTGCCCCTTGGGGTATGGCTCTTTTGTGAAGGGGAGAGGACTTAGTTGAACTTGGGTTCAACACGCGCGCGCCGCCGCCCGCCGGCCGTGACGTGAATATATTTTTGGATAAAATAATTATTATACATATATAATTATTTTAATAAACCGGATTTCAAATTTCAAACGATTTTAAAACGTTTCAAATTCAAACGTTTTCATATCTAAACGTTTTTTTAAATCCAGATTTTATTACCGCCTTTAATCCCAGATCTGGAATTAACACGCATTAATTCCAGATCTAGAATTAAATCAGTTTAATTCTTTCCGTTACAATTTTTCATTATAAAAAGAGAGCGTTTGGTTTACATTTGGAGTGCGAAATTTTTCCTGACCTCTTTTCCTCCTGCCTGCGAAAATTCTTCCACTTAAAAAAATTTTGTTCTTTCTTGATCCCGAGCAGTAAGAACTACGTTATTCTTTGGTGTTGTTCTTTCTCAATCTCTTCCAGTGCAGATTTGATCGATCACAGAGGTTCATCTGGGCTGTTTATCCTGGGGACGGCGGGGCTATCCACTGCTTGCACAAATTTGGGCAGAGCCGCGAAACGTCTTAAAGAAAGCGACCTAGTCCGCGACTCAGGCCCTTTTTATTCATTTTGGTACCCTCATTCCTATCTCCTTTCGGTTTTCTTTAGCAACTGTTTTTTTAACAGTTGTGAAGAGAGAAAATTTTTATTTGTTCTCTTCTTTCGTAATAAAGCTCATTGGTGTTCCCTTGGCCGGCCGATGGCCTAAATTTGTTATCGTTCATAGTGCTCTACATTGGTTGTTGCTTGTTCTTCGTCACCTGATCTTCGACGAGCATCTGCTAACACACAACAATCAGGACGGGGCACCTGTATAGACGCGTAATACGGCCAAGATGGCTTTCGAACTAAAACCTTCCGACCGCTCAAATTAGACTAAAAAACTAAGATGGCGAGAGTTTAGGGATAAATTGCTCATACATGAACCTCAATGGTCTATTTATTTGTAAGTTTTGCTTGAAGGCTTAGGTCGGTCATCCATGAAGTAACCCAAGTTTGGTTGGTAAGTCAGATTTGAGGGTACTTTCAGTGAGATAGGATTTCTGAGTTATCAAAATTTTATTCACGGAATATCGCCAAAAATGATTTGCTTCATGATGTGCAGGTGTGTCATCAACAAAATATGTTTGAACTAATAACACCTAGCTTTCATATTTTTTGGTTAGCCTTTATAAATATACTTAATGTGCATATAAAAAATATATATTAATAGTTCAATACCGTATGTTTTGTCGAGCGGCTGTGGCGTTGTAGCATCCGGATGCGAAGGTCCTGGGTTCGAACCCCTATACCCCCTCACCTTTATGTAATTTCCATTATCCCAGTGTAGATAGTGTAGCGGCTCCATCGGGCTCTTGTCCGGTCTGCCAGCCGGCCTTCGGACGCGGTTTACTGCTTTCCGATGACCCAAAAAAACAAAATACCGTATGTATTTACATAAAAAGTATTCGTTGAGATTTGATCCCACAAGGGAGATCACATATCATCTTAAGCTACGAAACTCTAACAACTAGAAATTTGTTTCAGTTTACAAAGGAACATAAACCTATTTATTATCAAATTATAAATCAAATAATTCTTATTTCTCACGTGAGCCAAGCTTCAGGCTAATTTACTAGCTTTTTAAAGTAGAACTTTCGTTGAAGATTACTCGTTTAAATTACAAGGTTAATGGATATCTATTGATATATAGTAAATTTCATGCACGGTCAGCAATCAAAAAGCTTTTTAAAAAGTTTTAAAACTTCTTGTTATGAATAGGCCCATGAGTCCCATTGTGTATCCGGCCCATCATTGAAAGCTATAAATATGAGGGTAGGGGGCTCTTAACCCCCTACACCTATTTCCCTATTTTTCCCTTCACAACACGTTATCAGCACGATCACGCTCGTTGGAAAAGGCGGCGACGCGCGAGGAAGGAGATCCATCAACCGATGAGTCTAAGAAGATCGTAATCTTCTCAACGGGGAGCGAAAATGGCATCTTTCACCAACCGTCGTCTAGATTCTCTCGTCGAATGTAGATGTAAATCTCAAAACTTTTTAGCTCTAAACTTGCGTTCCACGTAGATCTGCATGTTTTAAAGATCAAAAATTTTGAAAACCCGGTAAAAATCACTTTGTTTAAATTAGCATGTCTAAAAACGATAAACATCGGTTTTTAGTGATCTAAATGTTAGAAAAGTCAAATTTTTACCCCCAACCTTGATCCATACCCTGCACGCCCGAAAGGCGTAACGGCGGCGCTCCCCAAGCGCCGCCGGCAGCATGCGTCGCGGCCTGATGCCGCGGCCTGCAGTGGCGTCCACAGGCCGCGACCTCTGGCCGTGGCGGCTGCGGCCTGCAGCCACGGCCTGCAGTCGCGGTCAGCCGTCGTGGCGGCCGCGACCAGTCGTCGCGGCGGCGTGCCGCGGGCCCCCCTAGGGTTTTTCTGAAACCCTAGCCCTTAACGGGCCAAATTTTTAGGGGAGGCCCAATTAACCCTAATGGGTTGTTTTCATGGCCCAAAAGCCTAAAAATTAGCCCATTTACGCAATAATTTTTCTTTTTTATTTTTGGCCACAAAAGCCCAAAATAATTAAAGAAATTTTAAACTTTATAAAAAGGGGTTAAAGCGGAAAATAAAACATTAAAAATATGGATCAAAGGTAAAAAGTTTTTCAAAAATAATTTTTAGCACGTCACACACTATTTAGCTTATTTTAATCTTTACATGCATGTGCTAAGATTATCTGCGTGGTTGTATATTTTTCATATATTATCTGCGTGGATGTGCGATTAGGCTATGTTTTTAGGGATCAGCCAGGTTTCCGACACATTTTCTTTTTTGCAATGTTTTCTTTTCGAGAGAAATTTGTAAGTGAGAAAATATATGTAAAAAGAAGACCGGAGGACACCAAAAAGGAGCTGAAGGTGTATGCACAAAGAAGAAAGGGGTTTCTATCTGAAGTTCCCAAGTTGTATTTACTCTTTCATGCATTTTTTGATGTAATTTCGGACTGTCCTTTTCTTTTAAGTGTCGGCTGGCTGATCCCCATAGTCCTAGCTTATTTTCATTGCTTATACATTAAATGCGTGGATGTTAATTTTGTTTAATAATTCACGTTATTTTTAAATGTTAAAAAACATGCGTGGATGTTAAGTTTATTTAATAATTCACGTTATTTTAAATGTTAAACAGCATGCATGAATGTTAATTTTCTTTAATAATTCATGCTATGAAAATGAAAAAAATACATGTGTGGATGTCTATTCTTTTTACAGTTTGATAATCCATACTACTTTTGATATTGCTAGATCATTTAATGGCCAGACTTGTGAATGTCAATTTCTCGGTCCTGAAGGCCGATGGGTCGAACTACTTGAGTTGGCAGTTGGACCTGAAGTTCCATCTGTGATCTCATGGGTTCAGTCTGACACCCACTGAGAAGGCAACAACAAGTACTGCCATAGCCGAAAAGGATGCTTCAAAAGAAGCACCGCATACAGAAGAAGTTTCCGATATACTAAAGGCGAAAGCCATTATCTATATCAGGAAACATTTAGACTCGACCCTGAAGGAAGAGTATCTTACTGTAGAGGATTCTTACGAACTGTGGGACACACTTGAGGATAGGTACATGCATCAGAGGGATGCCATACTCCCCCGTGCACAGTACGAGTGGACTCACCTCTGAATACAGGATTACAAATCCGTAGCAGAGTATAACTCAGCATTGTTCCGTATCACCTCACGCCTGAAGTTGTGTGGTGAGACTGTGACTGAGAAAATGTTGCTGAAAAAGACGTTCACGTATTTCCACGAGAAGGACATGATCCTTATGCAACAATACCATGAGAGGAAGTTCACGAAGTACTCTGATATGCTTTCATGCCTGCTAATGGCTGAACAGAACAGAGACTTGTTGGTTGCCACTCACAACCAGTGCCCTCCTGGCTCCGCTCCACTGCCATCCCTTGCAGAGGCACACTTCCAATCTTCCCAGAAGAAGAAGATGGACAAGAAGACTAAATTCCAGAAATGGAAAGAACAGAAGAAGCGAAGAAGGCCACTCCCCAAGCTCCTCCTCAGAACCAGAAGTTCGTGGAAAAGAAGCAAAAGTGGACGTCCAAAGGTGGTACTCCCAAGAAAGACTGGGAGGATAAGTGCTCCAAATGCGGAATGACGGGCCACTGGTCCAGAATCTGAAGTACCAAGAAACACCTACAGGACCTCTACCAGGCAAGCCTCAAGCCTCGAGCTGAGACAAACCTGATAGAGAGCGCAGCGTTGCCAGAGACCTCATGGACACCTGAAGACTTCATGGGAGACGACACTCTCTAGTTTTGGACCATAAACAATTGTTATTGCTAGCAATGTATCTTCTTTTCATGCATCGTATATAGTTTTTATTCCATGTCGAACAATCTTTTGAGCAT